>VYXH01003546.1:182981-231121 GCA_013397275.1 Burhinus bistriatus | reverse complement strand
CCGCCACCCCCCGGCCCCCCACCATGCCACACGCAAAGTAGTAAAACTCTGCCGATGTCTATCAAACCCATCAATTCTGAAGCAAGGATGTATTCTTCTCTTCCTAGAGACTTCTTGCCTCTCTTTGGCATACAAAATCCTTGCTATGATCAAAACACAATTGCTATTTTATTTTTATTAATTATTTACCCACATTTACTTTGGTGTTTGATAGAAGTACTAAAGGATGCTGGCATTGCATACGAGAGAATCAATCCGGCAGTATTTCGGCCTCCTGGGACAGGAGGCTGAAGCTGTACAGTAGAGGCAGATAAGCCACACGGCTCGTTTTGCGTACAGCCCTTCTGCAGCCTCACGCCCGCAAGCAGCCCAGGTGAATCACTGGATCTGTTCATGCACTAGGAACGCTGGAGGGCCCTGAAATACTGTTTTGCAATAGTGTTTTGCTCAATATGAAAAAAACGAATAAAAATCAAATTACGACGATGATAGCTAGCAGAAACCAGATAAAAACATGGAAGTAATTCAACATGAGTATTTTGCTTGGTTTTTTTGGCTGAATTAAGAGCACTAAGCTTAAAATATTTACTGCTA
Source organism: Burhinus bistriatus (assembly GCA_013397275.1). Taxonomy (NCBI): domain Eukaryota; kingdom Metazoa; phylum Chordata; class Aves; order Charadriiformes; family Burhinidae; genus Burhinus; species Burhinus bistriatus. Next base: position 230,527 of record VYXH01003546.1, on the reverse strand, counting down.
CATTTATGATTTCTTTTTAAAAATGTTTCCAGGCTTTAGAGATAAGCATGTGTTTACATAATTAACTACTGGCATGAAATATATATATAACAAATAAGGCTACCAGTAATCTCAAAGTGAAGGTTGCCCAATACTTTCCAGAACAGGGCTGTGCCTTGAAGTATTTACGGACGTGCCAAATATTTTCATTTAAATTATATTATAATGTGGGTGTCTGCTTTTGAATGAATGTTTAGTGGGAGGAAAAAAAAAAAGGATCAGCTATTTCTGACCTTGAGACTAAAGGAAAATATCCTGCTCTACCATTTTAAAAGTACACTTTCAGCCATTTAGTTAAGCAACTCGGACACCGTTGTGTTTCTTTGACAAAGGAGCCAACTCAGGAGCAAAGGAGCTGTCCCTTAGGAAACCTCTGCTCAAATAGAAATTAAAAGCCTTTCAAAATGTGCACGTTCTATGGAAACATCTTTGAGGATTCCAGCTAAACACCCCCACCATTCTGTCACACTGAGAATAATCCAGTTCAGGACTCTCGGGCGAAGGGAAATGCCTGTACTTGCTCTGTGTCTGTCATGCATGGCTCTGGCCAGAGCCATGGGAATACAGGAGCCATGGGAATACAAGCAACTGAAAGCAGCTGTCTCTGCTTTCATGTTCAGGCAATATGGAGAAAAACAACGTGACCTGATCCAAGTGCATAGGAAGGGAGAGTAAATGAAGGATAAGGGTAATTTTATAGGTGACTGGATCAAAGACGTGTTGAGGATGACATTAATCCTGAGGACTAAGTTAATGTTTCACAAGTGGCATAAGTGATAATGCTGAGTTTGCAAATTTACCATTCTCTGGAGGAAGAGAAAACACTGAATTTGAAAAGTTTATTTATAACAGAAGAGTCAAGGACTCTTGAAAAAGTCCTACCTTCTTTTTTTATTATTTGGATTTTTATTTTTTTGCCTGCACAAACCAAAGTGAGAAGCAAACTCACTATCATTTTGATAATCCCAACCCATGAATGTCTTCCAAGGCAAGCCACATTTTCTTTGTAAAACAGCTTCACACAAAAATATCTCTTTCTTCTTCTTACAAATATAAAAAACCCAAGCTTTTCCAGAACCAAAGATCAAATGTGGTACTCAGATCTGTGCCCTCTGGGATTAGTCTTGTTTTCAGAAGCTGCTAAGAGCTTTCCACCCTTCTAAGCTGGCAGGAGCCCAAAGGAACCTGCAGGAAGTTCCCAGGTTAAAACTGCCCGGGTGCTGCTCCTGTTAGGCTGCCTGAGTGCAATGCACTGATACTTTGCTTCAAGTACAATTTGTTACTCTTTTAGCTTCACAAAACCACGGAGTGACTGAGGTTGGAAGGGACCTCTGGAGGTCATCTGGTCCAAACCCCCTGCTCAAGCAGGGTCACCCAGAGCCAGTTGCTCAGGACTGTGTCCTGATGGCTTTTGAATATCTCCNATAACAGAAGAGTCAAGGACTCTTGAAAAAGTCCTACCTTCTTTTTTTATTATTTGGATTTTTATTTTTTTGCCTGCACAAACCAAAGTGAGAAGCAAACTCACTATCATTTTGATAATCCCAACCCATGAATGTCTTCCAAGGCAAGCCACATTTTCTTTGTAAAACAGCTTCACACAAAAATATCTCTTTCTTCTTCTTACAAATATAAAAAACCCAAGCTTTTCCAGAACCAAAGATCAAATGTGGTACTCAGATCTGTGCCCTCTGGGATTAGTCTTGTTTTCAGAAGCTGCTAAGAGCTTTCCACCCTTCTAAGCTGGCAGGAGCCCAAAGGAACCTGCAGGAAGTTCCCAGGTTAAAACTGCCCGGGTGCTGCTCCTGTTAGGCTGCCTGAGTGCAATGCACTGATACTTTGCTTCAAGTACAATTTGTTACTCTTTTAGCTTCACAAAACCACGGAGTGACTGAGGTTGGAAGGGACCTCTGGAGGTCATCTGGTCCAAACCCCCTGCTCAAGCAGGGTCACCCAGAGCCAGTTGCTCAGGACTGTGTCCTGATGGCTTTTGAATATCTCCAAGGATGGAAACTCCACAACCTCACTGGGCAACTCAGTCACCGTCACAGTGAAAATGGGTTTCCTGATGTTTAGCGGGAGCCTCCTGTGTTTCAGTTTGTGCCCATTGCCCCCTGTCCTGCCAGTGCTGAAAAGCACCTGGTTTCTCTTTGCACCCTGCCCTCAGGTATTTATATACATTGATGAGATCTTTCTGATCCTTCTCTTCTCTAGGCTAAAGAGTCCCAGCTCTCTCAGCCTTTCCTCCTATGTGAGATGCTTCAATCTCTTCATCATCTTTGTGGCCCTCATTGGACTCTCTTCAGCATGTCCATGTCTCTCTTGTACTGAGGAGCCCAGAACTGGACACAGTGCTCCAGGTGTGGCCTCACCAGTGCTGAGTAGATGGGAAGGATCACTCCCCTCAACCTGCTGGCAATACCTTGTCTAACAGAGGATACCATTAGACTTATTTGCTTCAAGAGCCCATTGCTGGCTCATGTTCAACCTGGTGTCCACCAGAACCCCAAGGTCATTTTCTGCCAACCTGCTTTCCAGCTGCTTGGCCTCCAGCATACATTGGTGCATGGGCTTGTTCTTCCCCAGGTGCAGAGCTTTGCACTTTTCCTTGTTGACCTTTGTGAGGTTCCTGTTGGCCCATTTCTCCAGCCTGTCAAGGCTGATGGTAAGTAGATCCGGTCAAACAGTATTTGCTGACTCATGGATGAATTATGTTAGGCTTTGTTTTGGCATTAATGATATTTGCAAACCAGTCCAATAATTTCATATTTATTGGTGGCTAAAAACGCCCTTTACCTATTGCCAGCAGATAAATGGCAAACTGGGTTAATAGCTAAATACTCAGTGTTTGCATCCAGTAGGTAAGTTTGGGCTTGGAGAGCCAAGCCATTTCCTACTTAAAAATTCTATGTCTCTGTCTACTGGAGGCTCTACATCAATCTGCAGACTAAAGTATTCAAAGATACATGTGTTGGACATAGAAGAGATATTCTGAAATACTTTGAAAATGCTTCAGTTCAGTAACTAGTTCAGGTTCAGCTCAGCTAAACACAAGTTGAATCAAGCAAGATTTCAAAAATATTCCCGTGTGTCTGACCAGCTCTAATATTGCTTGCTTTCCCAGAATGTTTTTTTTTTCTTTGCTCTTCTCTAAAATAGTGATTTTATTGATTTTGCGATTTGCTCAGCTAGCCCTATACGTGTTATCAGAGTCAGCAAGCAGGCTGGGATCTCTGGGACTCTAGAACCAATGAAAAGAAAGGTCTTTTTGATAAAGGGAAAGAAAGGAAGAGTGAGCTTGTGGGAGAGCATGTATCAATGACACAGCCCTGCTAACATTTAGCTTTTCTCAGTCCATTTTCTTAAGCTTTTAAGTCTTGACGTCACTTGAAGAAATTAGAGTAGGAAGGGAAAGAGGTGGGCTGTGTCTATCTGTAGGTAATTATATTAACCTAAAAGGGTATGTGTCCCTGGTCTGGTCCTCTGCTCAAGATTTTTATTTGATGGAGGCCCATGAAAATTCACTTCTGCTACAAAGCCAGATTTACTTAGGACAGAAAAAGTGCCGAGATGGTAAACTAGAGCCGAAGGCGAAGATACCACAGCATGGGCCTTAAGAATATAACAGCTGGGAGTGCTGGGGTCCTGATGGCAATACAAGGGCACAAACTAAAACAGATAAAACATCCAATCAGTTGATGACTAAGAACCAATTTTTAAATTGCCTGCCATAGCAGCACAAGCCAGCAAGGGATACTCTTCTGTGTTTAAACATTCGCTAAATCCTTGAGGCAATCCTTCTGTTAACTGAGGTAACAAGAGCCACAAAAGCGTGCATTTCTGCCATGTTAGAGTAAGGTGTGTGTTCTCCACCTACATTAGCGTCATAGGGGCCTAGGGAGATCACGGCCATCCTTCCTCTTTGTGGCCAGAAATGAAGGGAAAGGACTCGTAGCTGTGTTTGTCACAGAGGGTCAGGGAAGACTGGGATCTTGCACTATATCTTCACGGTTATGAAATATAAGAAGGGAGAAAGTAAAAGCTGGTGTCAGTCTGAGGGCAAACAGAAGGGTGGAGAGGACTGCTAAAAGCAGCAACACATTCTGGCTGAAATCCTCAGCAGCGGGAAAGGCAGCCTTCAAACCCTCCCTTATCGTCACAAAGGCAGAAAATTACTGCAAATAGCCAAAGTGTAACTTACCCAGGAAACACATGCTGTCCCCTTTTGGGAATATGACATAGCCTCATTGTCAGGTACTACAAATTACAAGAACGCCATGTGGATCTCTGCAGATATTACACGAATGTACAAAAATCCATATTATTCAACCTGGCAGTACAGGCACACACATAGAAAATAAAAAAATAGGTTTAAAAAGCAAACTTAATCCAGCAAAACTTACCAGATTGAAAAATAAAAGCCATGTGGCTACAAAAACTCACTGAATGGAAAGGTCTTGTTTTGTTCACACGGGGTTTGCACTACATAAGACACCATAAAATTCTGTAACTCAAGAAAGAGGTAAGAGTTAAATTCTCTTATTCTTGAGTGCTGGCCTTTTTTTTGGTAATAGTTTACAATTTTCACTGAGCTTTCAAGCTGTGTTGAGAGCATACTTAAGCTACTCAAGTGCAGTCATCTCTGTTAGCTGGTATCTCCTAAACTTCTGTAAGCAAGAGGGTAGAAAGCCCTGTTCCAGAAGGCAAACCACCCAGACTCATCTCCTGCTGCAAATTGCCCTATGAAGGAGCTTCTCTGTCCATTAACTACACAGGAAATTGAGAAAGACTGGCTGGCTGTTCAGGTAAGTGTTTTCTAACATTGGGGGTATGGAGAAGAACGCAAATGACGAGAGAAGAAGGGAGAAAATTAGGGTTTTTCTTCTGAAGGAAGGAAGAAAACTTGCTAACCAGTAAATCAGAGTTTCTTTTTTCCCCATTGCTCAAGTTTTTAGTCCACAGCACCAGCTAACAAGCAACACAAGAAATTGCTAACAACAGTGATCCAACAAACTTTTTAAGTATAATTCTTAACTATAATTCTTATAGGAGCATGTACTTTGAATGGACTACTTGCACATTTAAGAAAGTACTTCAGAGTTTGCTGGATCAAGGCCTGTGTTAATCATGAACTATTAAACCATCAGAGTGATTTCTTTGGAGGCTAGGTCCTGATGCAGTTTAGATCTTCCTGACCTTATTTTTTTCTACAGCACTGCTTGCTGTACCTGTTTATTTCTGTGATGTGTATTAAATCTGCATAATTACCTATAGCGGGATTTGTTTATCAAGCTCTCCAGATTCAATGATTTTCCCATTCGGTAGGCAAGTCTCTTCTGCTTTTGATCAAACATCTAAAGTTATAATGACTTCTCAGATTTCACTCTGAAGTAATAGGGACAGGGGCCTTATGAGGGTGCTTAGAAATAGTATTTGTTCTATGGTGCTAATTCTCCAAATTTGTTTGGGAGCTGTTTGTTTTCTACCCCTGGAAGAATGTTATTTACTTAAAATCTGCAGCACAGATGGGTAGGGCTCTTCCTTCAAATTGGAATGATTTACCCTCAGAGAGTTTATGTAAATCTTTGGAAATTAATTTCAAATGCCTTACTCTGGAGAATCCATGCTGTTCTTGTAGAACACACAATTATATTATAAAAAACAAACAAAAAAACAAAACCAAACCCAAAACCCCCTCTAAAACAGCATAAACCAATGCACATTAAATGAAGCAAGTTTATTCCTTTCTATAGACCAAATCCTTGGCTTGTGCAAGTTGGTACAACTTCCAAGTCTTCAGAATGGACCAGTTTATCCTAGCCAGACCACTGTTTTCAAAATCTGAATATCCTGGGCCATATATTTAATTTTATTGTATTTTGAATAAGTAGTTAATTACCATGTTCCAAGCCCCAGCCTAAAGGATTGCTGAAAACCCTTTAGAAAGGAGTTGCCAATTGCTGGGGTAGGTTAGTCAACATGAAATTAATGTGATGTTTCATGGCACATTGAGTAGAGCATTCATAAAACCAACAGAGCAGGTATTTTGTTTTATATAGGAGCAAGGGAAATCTGTTATGGAAATAATGTCATTCAGGAAATACAAATATCTGCACCATTCATCTGCTGTCAGTGCATCATTTTCGAAGGTCATGAACCTAATGTATAGTATGAATGTTTTCCTCAGCCTCATTTCTCTCATGATTTTTTTTTTTCTATTTACTATCCTTAGCTCTCCTTTTTCTAAGTGGACCTCCCTCGTGTTCCTTTCACCCTTCATTGATCTATGTCTATAGATATATTTTCCTAGACATCCATACTTCTTTGCTTCTTTCCTTGTTTTTCTTTCACACTTTTCTATCTTCTCTACTTATTTCAATGTTCCCCTTTTCATTTGTATCTTTCAATCCATATCTCCCAAAACAAGAAAAAAGAGAAAATACTGCTAATGCATATTTTCATCAATGAGAAATCATTGCCTCTGGTCACAAGTACATCAGAAATAATCACAGAAGTAAGTCAGGCTGTATGTACCATCCAAGAAACAATCTTTTGGTGTTATTACATCTCATATGTACAAATGGAGGTGAGATTTTTATTCTGCCAAAGAATAATTATCATTCCTAGACACAACTAATAAATCTATACGTAATTATTAGTGTCATATTTAATCAAATATAAACTAATTTCTTGTGACTCCCAATTTTATTCCTTTTATTTTTAGCTTGCCAGTCTAACCTAAGATTTTATGCAAAAAAGTAATTTATTCCTAATTAGCCAAATTTATGTTGTGACCACCTGCAATGTGTGAACAGAAGAAGTATGCTCTTAGCAGAAAGTTCTATGCAGTCTGCTTCAAGAGATTATATCTTTATTTAATCAGCATCTTTATCACTCTTCTCAGAGGGAAATTATCCAAACTGCCTTTTGCGAACCCTTTTATCAAGGATCAAAGGTCATCTCTTCTAAAGTCATAACTTCAGCTGGGGATTGCAAGATTGTAAAATCATTAGGACCCTTCCTCTACTTAATGCTCTTTGTATGTTCTATAGCTTCAGAGTTCATTAAGCAGTTCATCAATGAAAAGATGTTATGGTTAATAAGATGTCTTCATTAAAATCTCTGTATTTAAGTCCCTGTAATTTTAGGGGAGAAAAATGAGGTTTTGTCCTAACTTTTTTCTACTTAAGAGTGAATGCTTTGCAAAATTTGGTAAAATTCCACTTGGCCTTTCCTGAATGAGCTCAGAGTATGAAAAATTCTTTTCCTTTGTGAAATTTTTGGTGTGCTTCTTTTGCAGTCAAACAGCTCTAAAATGGTCTTACCTGTGGGGGAAAAAAAAAAACACAAAACAACAAAAAAACCCCCAACAACAAAAACCCCCAAAATAAAAAACAAGCCAGTCTTCACAGATGACTGTTTTAACTTGGTTACAAAATGCTAAACTGTAAAAGAGAGCATCTCTTCTATTCCAAAAGAATAGAGTTGGCAGACAGTAAACATGTAATATGATAATGAAAACAATGCATACCAACAGTGACAGTCCATGCTAATGTATCTAGCACTGTACTCAATGAAATAATTATTTATTTGCATGTGTTGTGTATTATACACATCCAAACACAAATCCTTGGCACGTTTGACTCAAAAGCACGACCAATTAATCATAATTTGTAAATTCATTGCAAAACCTCTGTTCAATGTAATGTTTCCAACTCTTTGGAAACTCTTGGAAGAATGTAAGTAGTGTTACCCTACATGTAACTTGTCTTCTAAATCATGTTCCAGACCTTATGATTAGACATCACCACATCGCATAAGCAGGAGTAACCATGTCACCAGTTAGTTAATGCAGATTAGCTAATCCCAAATTTTGATGGGACTAGCAGGTTTACATTAAACCCTGTTTTACTTATGGTTTCAAGCAATTGTGTGTCAAGCTGGATGAATGAGAAGGATGGAGAAATGGCTGGCTCACCATGCCTGCTCTCAACTCCAGGGACTGTATAGTCACAAAAGTGAATTCGTCTTGTGCCAGCCCGGTACATGCATTCAGAATAACAATGAATCTGGAAACTTTTGTAGTTTCCTGTTATTCTCCGTAATTCCCTTTTGACTTTACTACAAACTTCCCTCCTTATTCATTGTTCGCATCTTTATTTTACACACAAAGTGCCTAGTATATTAGTCCTGGAGCTAACGCAGTTATTATTTTCCAGGACATATATGCTAAACAGGTGATTGTAAAACAACAATATAATAGTACACATCCTCTCCACTGACAGCAAACTTCATCTAAGATCAAAGACCTTTTATATGCCTTTTCAAGGGAAAGATCAATAAATATGATTTGTCCTTAAAAACTGACAAATCTAGTGAAGTCTAGAAACTGCTGTGGGACTTGGCGCCAGAGCACTTCTCTAGGCTCTTGTGGCATTTGCAGGGAACAAGGTAACTGACATCACTCCTGATCTTGCACAGTACTTGCAGGTCACCATGGCATACAGGTGACTCGTGACATATGAAGGAGCAACCCAGGTCTGAGTCTGACTGTGTGACAGCTAATTCAATGTGTGGACAGAGGACATTTTTGCTTTTGTCCATGATACCCAGGAAACCCATTCTAGGGGAAAAGGTCTGGAGAGGCAGCAATTTGATTAACTCAACTGTCTTGGCTTATTAACAATGTTGTTTCTCACTTAATTACCATTCACTGCCCCAAACAAAATCAACCAAACTGGGCATAATTCAATTTCTTGCAAAAGGTATTCATCTATCAGGACACAAAGGGAAAAACCACATTATGCACCTTGCTGACACCAAAGTGTATAGTCTTATTTCTCATTCTGTCCCGCTTACGGAGACTCGGCTGCATTTGAAATGATGCAGTCAGGCATTGGGGACCCCATTTCCCTTGCTAGATCAAAGTCATGGTTTGGAGACAAGGGGCTGATTATGAATGAATCTCAGTAATGCCACTCCCAAGGAAGGCAAGACAGCAGTCACATTGGTTACCTCCTTGCTCATTATGTCATTTCTCAGTGTTAACCCCAGAAATTACTGTCCTGTCTCATCACTCCCTTTTCTAAGGAAAGATTAGAGAGGAAGGGGTGAAGGCTCTACTCTGCTTGTTGTTGGACTCTTTCATTCTCTGCAGAAGGCGTCTGTTTTATAATTCAGAAGATCTTTTCATTCCATTGACTATAAAAGAAGTATGATTTGCTTGTAGGATAGACTGGGTGAACCCATTCAAAGATCACTCATTCTTTTCCCAGATGCCCTAACAGGTATAGTCTCTGCTCTTCCAACGAACCTCACAATGTGAGATGATAGGATGCTATATTTTACTGCCTCTCCCATACAGTGTTTTTAAAATCATCACAGGGAACTGCGAGATTTTGGAGTTAAATTGTCAACATGAAATCAATAAGCATAGTTTAACATCAGTCAAACAATAATTTCCCTTAATTCCCACTTTGATGGGCACTTTTTACTTTTAACTTCTCCCTAAAATTCAGCTGGAGAGCGACCTTTAAAACGGAAAATTGGCATGTAAGTGACTAAGTATGGCAAAACTGTATCTGAGAAAAGAGTCTTTAACTACAGTACATAGCAGCACCCCTCATACATGCACATACAAGTGTAAATGAAAACACCCGCTATAGATGATTTAGATTAATACTGTGATATGCATTATTCCGAATTTTTGTCTCTGAGCGCTCCCAAGAGTAGCATCTAAGAACCCTTTTCTCCTAGACGAATAGAGGTTGACCTGCTTTCTAACAGGAACAAGTAGATGGTAGCAGTAAGTACCAAGTTATATGACACAGTTCTGCAAGCAGAAATCTTGGAACACTTGCATTTCTTGAATTGCCATCACATAATATCCATGACTTCCCTGCAGGTAATTCACACTAAATTAAATATTCTCCCTAAGTTACCTGCATACTTGTAGCTACCCAGCAATAATGTACCTAGCCTTTATTCACAGTGAGAATCCCACAGACATCCAGGCATAAAAGGTAAAGTTTGCCATGAAAATCAGTGGCATACTGCACAGAAAGAAGGGCGTATTTTAAATGAAAGATGAGACCTAATAGTTTATCAAGACTTATAAGGGTTTGGGTGTTGCTTTTTTTTCTAATAATTTGGGGAAATTTTTTGTCTCCTTTCCTTTACGTCAGTGCAGTAAACATGAACTTCATCACATTTGCAATGATGCAGGTTTATTTGGAGAATCTCCAATTTCCAGAATGAACCAATTAAAGGTAAGTTGGATATATTGCAGTAATCTGTTCCTGTTTGTATATTATTTGGCTAATTTTGTCAGAACAAAAATAAAGCCTGAAATAAGACGGAGCAAATTAAAAATTTATAAAGCAGCTGTGCATTTTTAGAGTAGATGAAGGTAATTTTGGAATTCCAGTGAATGCTCACATCCAGTTGTGATTTGGGACCTGATTTCATTTCATACCTGTAAATCCAGTGGTGTCAGTGACCCTCTAGCCATAGTTCTTTAAACGATGGGCATGTTTTGTACATGATTAGGAGGATTATTCTTCTAGGAGTTTATATACTATATGGGCTAATTAAAAGAACAATACTCCCATATAAAGGCTTTTTATGGTCATATAGAAATGCCACCTGAAATGTGAAGCCTGAAAAATCATAGCCATTTATTGTATCTGCATTCTGTGAAACTGGTTAATCTACAGCCTTTTGATTTTCTTAAGGTTGTACGGTGAGGAACGGTACATACATCTTAAGATTAAGCTGATTACAATAGACATGAATCAGTCATTTTCAAACATGCCCATGTAAAGTTGATGCTTTCATTTGGTGTACTTATGAACATGAAGAAATTGGAATAAGCAGCCTAAGATCTTGAAAGAAGAATGTAATACTTTATAGATTGTCCTAAGATAACCTAATACCTAAGTGAAGGCATTATGTTTTATCCTCACACGGAATATTTAGTTCGTGGAAACATCTATAAACAAACAAACAATGACCTTGATTTTCTTCTCTTTTGTGGTTTTTTTTTTTTGACCAGCCGTAACTTTCTCTACCAAAGTGCTCTGGTATAATTTTGAAAGTTTCTGACCGTCTTCCCAGCTATTCTTCTACTTCCAGAAATGTTGTGTTTTACATAAAGGAATAAAACCCTCATGCACTGAGCAGCTAAGCAATTAAAGGTCTTATGGATAGAAGCCAATAGCTTTAATTTTCTTCCTGCAGTTGTAGATGACAGACTTGGAAGGTTTTCTTGTGTGAGAGCTACAGTGCTGAACATTAAGTAGCTGTATCTAAAAATATAGGTGGAAGAAGCAAAGATCTTTCAGACAAATTATTAATAGTTTATTTTGATTTAAATGAAGGAAGTAAACCCACCATCTGTCATACAAAAATTCCTTTACCGAAGTAAGAGATACCATGACTCAGAGAGGCAAAATAACTCCATTATTATTAGACAGTCATTTATATTTAAAAGTAAATAAGAAATAAATAGCAGTGACACTATATAACGTGCTTCGGTCTGCAAAGAAGAGAAATAGTTATGTTGCAAGGAGTGAATACATTCTTAGGGAAAGAAATGTTATGAGAGTAACAAAAGCGTGAAACTTAACTGCCTTTTTTATCACAGTAAATAGTTACATCTGTAAAAAACCAGAAACTTATAAAAGTTCCATCATAAGACTCCTTTTGCTTCAGTATATTTTTAACAATACATTATTAACCAATGGAAATCTTCATGCATTTAAAATGAAACAAATGTTAAAATGTATTCAAAACGGAATGGAAAACTATATAGAAGATATACTAACATCATCCTGTAATCAGGTCCATCCCAGGTGTAGAATTTTTTTTGCACAAAAATGGAGCAAAACGAGTTACTCTCCATAGTTTTACGGAGGCCAGAAGCTAAGCATAAATAAATAAATTACTTAATAAAACAAAATTTTAAAGCTTTTCAAAGTCAGGCTGGATGAAACTCCGAGCAACCTGATCTGGTTGAAGATGTCTCTACTCATTGCAGGAGAGGTTGGACTAGATGACCTTTAACATTCCCTTCCAACCCAAAATATTCTATGATTCTATGATTGAGCACCATGTTAGACTGAAATTGATGGGAGTCAGTATTTTTTTATTTTCTGTTCATTTGTCTCTGAATATTTTTCAAATAATTATCAGTTCTCAGGTTTACTTCAGAGAGCTGTTGGTAAGTTTAATGTTCTTTTATTGTGAATGTCAACAGCTATCTCCCATCAAACCCTCTATAGCAATCTCATCATTTTGTTATATCCTTCCACATGAAAAACCTTATTCATGAATTTTATTTGACTGCAACCTAACATCAATACACATGCTGCTGCAGAAAGTTAACTTGTCTAACAATGACTATTTCTCCTAAATATGCTTTTACTATGTTTTTGTGTCCGCTTCTCATATTTATGTCCTATATACATCTTAACCATTTTGCATACTGCTAGCGATACCTAAACCTGATTGGCTATACAAATTAGTGACTTCAAGTTACAGCAACTAATCTCAACATTACGCTTTCATATTATTAGCACAACTTTACTTTGCAGATGACTCATTAAAATTCCAGGTATCAAAACAATTCTGTTATAGAGTTCATATATCCTGATCAAAATTTTTGTATCTTATACTCTGTTCTCCTAATCAACTCTACCTTCTTTTGAATAAAATTAATTTACTTATGCCAAGCTACATGTTATACCGAAATTTTCCCCGTGTGTTTTGTTGCAAGGCAAATACCTAAATACATTCAGTAGAAGTAAGAGTTGTACAATCTACATCTAATTTTAAAAGCATGCCCTTGGGCATAACCCGAAGTTACCGGAGTCTGAAATAATTTTACTGGGATGCTTCATAATTGCCTACTTTGGTGGTTTTAGTACCTCAGCTGACAGATGGGTATTTGTGTGCAATACACCTCAGATGTGCTCCAGGATCACCAAGCCTATGTTCCTAAATACTAGCCAGCATTACTGGAAGATCTAGCTGTGTACACCTTTGGTAAACAGAAAGGACCGATTGTAGGTAACAGTACTGCTTCTTGGACTCCTGGAATATTACAAGTAGCACAGAAGTCCCATTCCATTTTGAGGGTGATTTTATTTCTCTTAGTAGTAGTTCAGATGTTTGCCCCAAAAAAATAATCAAAAAAAACCCCCAACAAACCAACTTTTTTTTCAAGATTCAAAATGATTGTACTTGGATTTGTTTTATTTCAGTGAACATTTTCAGTGAAGGGCAAATCATTTTTGTTGAAAGCCATTTTCCATTTTGCAGAGTCTTTTTTGTCAGCTCCAGCTGAAAATGCACAGAAATGCTCCCTCAGCCCCTGGCTCTTTAGCATATTAGCCATAAAAGCATCACAGCATGCTATCTATCTTAGTGAAAAAAAATTTGCTTTGACCAAGTGCACAGTCAAAAGCCTATAACTCAAGCAAATCAAAACAATTTTTCACTCAATTTCAGCTTTTAACATCTCTTTATTACAATTGTACAGATGTTCAAAATATCACCAGTGCCTTTTTTATAATGAGAAATGTCTGTCTATTTTCCCACGCTCAGACTCTGAAATGAATTTCTGATCAAACATTTTAAAAATTCTTTTTGGGTAGAAACCAAGCAAGGAATACTCTAACCAAAAGTTGATTTTTTCTGAGTTGAAGAATAACTGAATAAAAAGGGAAATCATTATGTTACCTGAACCAAAGCTTTAGTTGGCAGTATAATCAAATAACAGGCTGGTATAATAAAGCAAGATTACCTGAGGTATATGCTCACTGAAAAAAGAGGTAGAACTAAATTTAAGGCTTTATTGAAGTATAATTGTAACCCAGTGTTGAAAGTTACTAAATTTCTTGTCAGGGAGGGTTACCCACGCTGCAGACATCTGCACAAAACATTCCCAAAGTTGCAGTACCTGCCTATTACCTACTTACCTGCAAACACCAAGCTAAAATGCACAAAAGCACAAAAATACTCTGTTAGTTCTCCTGAAAAGTTTAACAAGGCAAAATTAATTTGATGTGTACTCAGTAGTATTTTCTTTTGAAACACATATTTGGGTTTTATATTCCCTTCTGGGGTTAAAGAGAAGCTCAATGTTGAGAGAGGATAGCTGAGGAATGGACTGACTATAGTGCTGCTAATTAGGAGCTTTTGTGCTGGTCTTTTCCTTGTGTTGCATTCATAAATTGCCTGAAATAAAGTCTGCATCAAAGTCCAGCAATTTATAAAAGAAGTCAAATTAAAAAATTCTACATGAACTTCCATCCGGAAAGCACAAATATACTTCTCAACAGACCTACACAGTCATGTTGCTGACATACACGTACACCCTTAGTGGACTCACGCTTATTCTGAAGTGTTATGAACTTTATGCCAACGTAAGGTTGATGTTCATGATTGTAAGAAAAGAGACTCCAAAGGTTAAAACCAAAACAAACCAAAACAACAAAAACCCAAAACCAAAAAAGCCACCCTTAGTAGATAAAACTTGCATGCTTTCGGACGATGATAAAGGATTTTGAACACTTCTAGTCCCACTCATACTACACTGCCAGGTAGCAGGGACTATATCATGTCCAAATGGTGACTAATGGAATATTTCTGCTCCAAATTCAGACTAGGTTAAGGTTGGTACGTTGTGAGCTTGCTCACACCAGGGCTAAATTTAGATTCTTGTGGCATCGGAACCTGTGACTGGTTTTACCAGCATTACTTTGAGATTTCCCTGCTCACTGTGCATATTCCCCTCAATAACTTTGTTTGAATCAGTTAAGGCTGAGTAAGTATGACATCCATGCAGAGAAAACTCTTGAAAGCAAGAAAATGTCAGATTACGGAACTCCTCTTAAAGGCACCTCAGTGCCCACACAACACATTTCTACTGACATAAGTAGACTTCACACCTCCCCACAGAACTTCCTTCTGCCTCCCAAATATAAGGGATCCCATCCAGCTCATTAATTTCACACTATAGAACCCCCACACTATAAACCTAGCTCAACACTGATTATTTCATAAAGTTAGTACGGTCAAGATGATGTATATGTGTGAGATTTTGAAATAAAGAGGAGATGGGGGTGCTTGAATTTTATTTATGCTTCAGATTTGTAGTTCAGAGCTGTCCAACTGACAGCAATTTTAATTTTTTAATTTTTTTTTTTTTAAATAGAACAACATGTAAGATCTATTTCTAATGCTATATTTCAGACTACCAGCTTGGAGATAATGTTCTGCATTCATATAACAGGTGAGGTAGCAGAGCAGTTGGTCCAAAGATTAAACGAGGATAGTAGTAACTGAGAAAAGTTATTAGGTTAAGAATATGAATTGAAACATGCTGGATAAACACATGGGCAATTTTTAAATGGGATAAAGATACTACTTGGTTTCTGCTGAATTCCTTTTGAAAATATCTGCTGCCTAATGAGAAAAAAAACTAGCATCATTTACTAAGGCAGTCAATTCCTATGCCTTTCATACACTACCCTGTAGTACTACAACCTCTTCTTATTGCTGTCACTGGATGTCTATACATGAAGCAATTCAGAATACACGCTTCATAACAGCACTTGCTCACATATATCCTGCCTAGAGTAGGTAGCTCACATTAATGTTGAATGAAAAAGTAAACTTAATGAGAAATAAAGTAAGCAGTAATGAATTTTTAATCACACAGTCACCTGAATATTGCTATTGCTTAATAGGCAAACTGGTTCCTTAGATTCAGATTAGCAAAGCTATTTAGGAGCTCCTGGATACAGAGAGGCACCAGGGAAATCTGCAAGTTTACATAATCACTCAGACACTTGTAAACCCCCCTCATCTGCATGCCTAAATAGCTTCGAAATTCTGGTTTCATCCTTTTTCTGGATTGGAACGGCATCTTCGTTGATAAAGACTGAAGGGGCAAAAGAGAAGTCCTGATTAGGACTCCCTTTTAAAGGAATTTATTTGCTTGCTCTACCACTAACAGTTTGGAGACTAGTTTCTGGATTACTCTGAAATGTGCCCAATTTCGACATCAGCAGTCATTTGTTAGAGTACAGGTATTCTGGTCCAACTCCTACTGAATCAGATGCTTCTGAAAAGATAGGATAGTTGTAAAAGCATGATCTGGGAGGCATCTATAGCAACTCCACACCACTTGAGTAATCCTTAGCAGTAGGAAACGTTTGAACTCCTGATAAAATGAGAGTTTTCGTTTTTCCTTTTGTGATTGGAGTGATGCAAATGGGACTCAAAATAGAGTTGAGCCTGAATTCACAACAGTTTTTAAATCCTATTGATTGATTCAAAGAACATTTGACTGTAGGGGAATGAGAGAGCATTGTAGCAGAAATATAGGAGGATGGCACAGTAAGCATTAGAGTTGAGGAAAAGGAATAGAAATTAAGACAGCATCATGAGGGGACAATAAGAAGCACCAACGTACTTTCCCCATTACTGGAAACAGTCACAATATTTTCCTGTGGGATAAGATGAGGAAGAGAGTCTTTTCATCATTCATTTTTCTTTCTGGTGAAATACGTTTCTGTGATCTTGAATACCCTTGATCACAAGGTAGCAGTATTTCATTCTCAGAAAACAATTGTATTTCAGAGAATGCTAGAACTAGTTTGGGAAAAAACAAATGTCTAACCCTGTAACTGAATATTTTAATGTTAATGCCGTATTTGAATCACCCTTTTTAAAAAATAGTACCTGAACTTGGGGCATATACAGCAGGCAAAGTAGAGTTGAAATGGTGTTTCAAAGAGAAATTGCATACAGAGGTTGTTAAGCAGAAAAAATAAGTCTTCTGCAAATGGATTTTCGATATTTTTGTTTTTTGAAGACAGGGAATGTGCTCCTCCCTCATAAAAACATAAGCAACTAGGTAGCAGAAATTAATCTTTAAAGGAGAGTTTTGGTAGTTCCAGGGCTTGGTTGGCTCGAAGTGAATATGGCTTACAGAAAGAGAAATATTTGCCACCAGAAACCTCTCTAAAATGGTACACAAGCTAAAATGTTATGCTAAGATATCATGTTCTGCCATCCCCCAGACCTTTAAAACATTCCTGAAATTATTTAATTGCTTTTTGTATCTTATTTGAATGTATCTCTATACATATGCTGTGACCATACCATCAGCAATACTTTCCTTGCAGAAGTTTATAGTTGCTTTAATTGAGTCAGATTTTCCCTTGTTCCAACTTGAATCCATTGCTTCTTGTCCTTCCACTGTGTACCTCCAAGAAGAGTCAAGTTCTGGTTTTGGACAGCAGAAAGGTCTCCCCTGAGCCTTCTCCTCTTAAGGCTGAACAAGCCCAGTTGTCTCAGCCTGTCCTTTGTACACCATGTGCTCCAGCCCCCTTACCATTCTGGCAGGTCTCCGTTGGGTTGCTCCAGTATGTTGATGTACTCCTTAGCTTGGGCAGGCTTGTTAGCTTGGACATGGAACCTCATGGATAAACCAGTCTGAGATTGGTACATTCTAACAGCTGGGTATTACTGAAGGAATGTTCTTGTCTGGGACTTGCTCGGGCATCTCTCCACTGAAGGTTATGTCTCCTCTGGTCTTAGCCAGAGAGGAATCCACATCCTCAGTGGTGATGAACTAATCTTTCCTCTGCTCAGATTGTTTAAATTTCTGGTTTTGTTTCAAGAAGTCTAATTCTAATCAGTTCCATGGATTCAACTGCATGCAATCCAATTAGATTTAGGCCTCACAAGAGAAAATGTGCAGTCTGACATTAAATTAGGACCAAGCTCTGTCTCAGAAATTCATGAGGAAAATAACATGTCACCGCCCTCCTACTCAGTGCCACAGAGAGGTACTCTGAGGCAATGCTCCCCAACATTAGGAAGAAAAAAACATGTGAGAGACAGTCTCAGGCATGATTTATGAAAATCTGAGGTAATTATGAACCAAAATAATGAAGACAGAGCTTCTGTTTAAAAATGAACAATATTTTTGTTTCAAAAACTTTCACATCTCAATCACAGTAAACTGCAGATTTTACTTTAAAAAATTAATCAATATAGCAAACCAAATATCGCTTGTAGAGCCTGGAAGAAATTTTCTTTAAGGAAGGCCTCAACGAAAGAAGAATGAGATCTGTTTAGCATTTATCATTTTATTCTGCAATTTTTCCATATCTATCTCTGCATGAGAAATGAAAGATTTATCCCTTTGCCAGCCCAAAACCGGTCTCCCCTCAGTTTACCTCTCTTACCCCCAGACTAAGAATGCATAAGCTTTATATCTGTAAGAAAAAAGAAGCAAAAGCAGCTTTTTTGTTTCCCTCCCTATAAAGCATCTGTAGTAGTTCATAAAACCATGAACTTATCCCACTTCTGCCATCCCAGTTATCTAGGTGAACCAGGTCCTCATCACAACAGAGTAAATACACAGTTTGGCCTTCTAATTTTATTTCATATACCCTCAGGAAAACTTCTTTTTAAATGTCAAATGTTAAAAAAAATGCATGTTAAAAATTTGCAAACCTCTAAAATTATCAGAAGACTTCCATTCTTTTAATCATTAAAAAGTATGTGTTGTGGTACATGGGGTACATGATACATGGGGGATTTTCCATTGTTTATAAATTTTCCTTGATTTTAATCTGCCTAGTCCCACGTTTGTGTTTAAAGGGGCTCTTGGTTTTTGGATGTCTTGGTCTAAAAAAGGTACTTCTTGGTACTTTCATGACTTTAGACCCCTAAAAATCGGTTCAGCTGTTAGTGCATATCTCATTGCATGCTAGCCACTGACTCTCTGGTGGCAAGTATAGGGATGTGCTATAGGTAGGGGCAGCACTGGCAGGTCTTAGTTTCACACTTCACTCTGCTTCAAATGTTCTAGGCACATCACTGCAACTAATCTGTACATTCCTTCCTTTGAGGATAGCAGCATGTCCCCCTTCAGCAGGAGACGCTGTAAGTCATTCCCTGTTATTTGCAGTATGTTCAGACAACGCAGCACAGTAAACGATTGCTTCCACTGCGACCCAAGAGTTTATTTGCTTTTCAGTTCCTGAAACCTTCGCACATACTTGCAGTCTGAAATCTTACAATATATTAACATTTAAAGATTTCCAACTTTAAAATAAGAGGTCACAAGTAGCTATAATTTAGAAAGGAAATTATTCTTCTCGAGAAATCATGCTGAGCATACTGCTGCTTTTCCCCAGTAATTAGCCACTGAAAACGGTTTGTATACAGTGAGGTTTTCTGTTCTGAAAATGCGAGTCTGTTTAGGCATCTGTACAGAGTCTATAGGGGCTCCTTCACTCACAATTGCCACTCAGCAGCATCCGGAGCACAACCGATCTCCTACCCTGGCAGCACTGTACATGATGTTAACAGTAGCAAGCAGTAACATTTTTATGAGCAGAAGCGAAAGCAGCCTCTGCAACTGAGATTGTAGAGGAAGGCAGACAATGGGCTTGGAAATCGCATGAAATAAAGTTACTCGAGCAAAGCAGTGACATGATGTGTGCTCCGGATATTCTTGGCAGCTTCCAGAAGTACCTAATCACAATTTTTGCTACATATGCAAGAGGAGGGCCGAAGTTACTTCTCTGCTTCCAGTGGAGTCACCTCTGCCACGGGGAAGCTAATTATTCTTGAAAATACTATTGAATTTTAGGAATTTATTGTTCATAGTAATGAACAACATGAATATGCATTTATTTCATTGTCTAGTATTATATCTCCCCCCCCCGCATTCCCAATATGGCATTAAAACATGTTTTTTAAAGAGTACTTCTGGATAGAGTGACATATCCATCAAAGTTTTTCTCCTTATCATAGCTCTCAGAAGATGTATTCTGATTACTGTACAGCTCCAGCAGTTCTGTTTCTATAGTTTTCTGTGCATTAACATAAATCTTCACTACAATGTACATGCTACACTCTATTTATAATAATAACTTCTAAATATTACATTAACAGATTTTACTGGTTTATCTTACTTATTGTGCTATTAATGTTATGAGTAACAAACGACACTAATACGTTTATATCTATATGATTTTATTTGTGTATATTTATTGTTGTTCAGTTCATTTATTTACACAGACGTATATTAGGGTCCAAAGCAGAGGCCAAATAAAGGAGGCCCCAATATTCTAGGGCCTTGTCAAACATACGTGACAGCACAGCCCTTCCTCAGAAAGGAAGAGAGCTCTAAACCAAAGGCATTAAAACCAGAAATATACGCTGCCAGATAAAGAACTGGAAATAACAATAGTGGAAAAGAATAGAGAACACGTTGTGTGTATTTTATTCTGGATCTGCTCTCTTGTAGAGGCAGACTCCTTCTGTGTGTAGCTCTGACATGGAGGAAGCACAATAATGGCCCTTACTCGCACTCTCCATGGAGCACAGTGGAGCAGATTGCTTTTCCAGGCTGGAAACCAGATGCCCTTCCTGAACCACTCCCCATGCTTACACAGCTGCCACAGGCATTCAGATGACAGGCTTTTTTACATCTGTCTTAAGCTGGTAGCAGAAAAAATGACAGAGCAGGCAGAAACCTTACATAGGCTGGATTGGATTCAGCCATTGGTCACCACTTGGATCATCCTCCAACAATAACTTTTTGAAAATGTAGCTCCTTTGATTATGTATTTGTCTTACCAGACGTCATCTGATTTTTGTAAGTCTGTAGAAATATTTCTGTAGGCTAAGGGAATTAACACTGCTATCTGGTATTAACTCTTCTCCCAAGAAAGTCATGTGCAACATCCATGCTACCATTGACAATATTTTTTAAGGTTTGACAAATAGGGTGAGTCAAGTCTGTTTGTTCACTACAGGTACAACTGGCACTGTTTTTAAGGAGTGCCTATTTAAATGTGCATACCACACCCTCCATATCAAGGGGAAGGCCTTGCTCAACTGTGTTGGTTAATCCTTCCGCTGTTTTAATGATAATGCTACTTGTTCCAAAGTACTTCAGGTTTTCCAGTTTGCTCAGAACAATGTATAGGTGTCATAGTACCTACAATATACACTGGACCATTCCATCACCACGTACGCACCCATTAACATCAATTCAATCATCTCTTTGTGAGGTGTTTCATTTTCAACGGTCTCAGCTCTGAAATTCCCACCTAGATAAAAACTACTCCTGTAGCTGCTGAGACTTCTGCTAAAATAAGTGTACCAAAAATGAACAGATAGTCATTCTTACCACAAAATTAGTCATAAGAATGCCAAAGTTGATTTTTGAGATTAATAATACAGTATTAGAGTGCTTAAATCTTAATATTTTACTCGTGGTGGTTGCTGATGGTTCTTGCACATCATCTGTGATCTTTATAGCCTCAAATGCTAGAGGAGGTGAAAGCAGTTACTGGCTTAGAGTCTTGCCAGAGAGGTACAAAGATAGCAGGAAGTTGTGCCTTTTAGCATCTGTACGTCTGGTGTGCTGTGCTTACCCTGGTCGCCCACACAGCTATGAGTATCCCCACAACTGCTCTGTCCCCTTATCTGCAATGTAGCAGTGACTTCCTTCCCCTCTTCTGGAAATCCATAGTTTTACCATGAGTCTTATAGTGTCTGGTATTTCTTTTAAATCCAGTCACCTGGTTTCACCAAACAAAATACACACCTCTGTTTTTTAACAAATGAAAATATACGTAGCCCTTGCATTTGAAAAAAACCCACCCACCTCTCAAAGAATAACAAAAGCATACCTCAAGGTTCAAAACATAGATTATGAGTACAAAGAATCAAATTTATTCATTCATAAGGAGGTGGGGAAAGCTGATGTGTTAGAACTGCATTTATGAAAATACTAAAACACATGCTTAGCATTAAGCACATCAGTGTCACATACCCTTGGGTGCTTAAATTTATGTTCATGATTTTATATTTTGCTCAATCAACATTAGTATATTCATTTTATGAATGGAAATTTACTTTTAAATCAAAAAAAATTCAAAATAATTACTACAGTATTCTACTTTGCCACTCACTTGAAGGGGAATATACTAGTTCAGGGAGCCTGGTATCTGTTTTTGAAGAAAGACAAAGTAACTACCATATTGAACAGCTGTTTCTGACAGCAGGGAAGCCACTTAGGCAATTTATATTTGCAGTGTTGTTTACATATGGGAACAATACTCCAGAGCACAGTATGTGAGCTAAGGAAAGTAAACATACACCCATTTGTAAACTTTTAATATGCTTGTTTTACCATAAAAATAGTCTTGTAATTAGTTCCCAGGAGTTTTGGTACAATAAGACAAAGTCTAATTTCATACAAGATGAACAGAAGATTGCTGCTTTAGCTGAGACTTAGACAAGTATGCCAAGACCAATAAAATGAATGAGAGTCTTCTGACATGTGTAAGTGCCTTTACAGCAGAATAAATAGCATGAAATTGAGAGTGCTGACTGACAGCCCTGAAGAAGATACAGCACTATATCACTAGACCAGAGGATTTTCTTTTCCTATGTTCAGTCTCTGAGAATGCTGTGTAAACATAAACATACAGTTTCGAGCAATTAAACAAGATAGGATGATTAACTGTCCTGAGAGGGAGAAGGAGAGAAAGAAATCTTAAAATGTAACAAAGTTCTAGATCCACAAAAGTATTATGGTATAAAATGCCTTTTGATTTCAGTTTTACTGGATCTAGACTAAAGATCCAAATTCTGTAAAGATTTATTCATGAGAGTAATGAATTATAGTCATCCCCACATGACTACTAATATAAATGAAATACCAAAAAAGTAGGCTTGCATAATTAGGTCCAAATCATAACACAATATGGTGAGGCTCTGCACACAGAAAATACATGTAACACATAAAATGTATTTAAATGTTTAAAGCAATTTTAACAACTCAAAAAACAGGGGGAAATCAGAAACTGCAGCCTCCATGAGCATATTTGGTGTAAGAAAATCAAAAGTCTATGTGCAAAAGCTTGAAGGTTTTTCTGTCATGGTCATTAAAGACAGCTATAGTTTGGGAGTTTTTTCTTGCATGTTTAATTTAGGTGATCAGCACAGATGTTTCAGAGCTAAATTGGTTTTTTTGGCAGTATAGGCATGGTCTCATTATATCCTTTTCCCTCTCATCAACAACTTTGGAGACTCTGATGCAGTCTTGAGCAACTTGAAGAAAAGCTTGAAGACTTTTTTTATTTTGTGATATTTGTAATGAGGTCCTAGAAGATGCTGCATGCCCAAGGTCACTTCAGTGAACTCCCTTGGGAAAATATCCCAATGTGCCCTTTATATGTATGGATATCGTCAAAAATGTAATAGCGTATTCTTATTTCAAAAGATACCTGATTCCTATTCCTGCAATGTCTGATTCAAAATCCTTGAAGACCCTTTCTATTCCCACAAAATATCATGAAAACTTGCTCAATAAATGAGTTGCTTTCAGTTTTGCTGTGTGAATATAATTAAATTATAAGTAATAATTAGCATAATTCTGTAATATTATAAATAATTATTGAATAACTATAAATAAATATTAGCATATATAACATAATATTATAAATTAAAATGAAATTATAAATAATAATTAAATTATATCAGTGCTGTAATATGTCCCTTACTTCCTATTTCTTTCCTTTTAAAAAATTATTTTGGTGTATATTGCTATTCCCTAATCTGGTTTTCAAATTAATAACACAGGTATAAACTCTACACCTAGTAAGTCCTGCTTGTTACTTAACCTCATATGATGATGGCCTCCTCCCATGACAAGGAGGGACAAAGGTTTCCCAAATGTGACCACAGCATTCTTTATAACAAGGTCTCTAGCTCTATCATGTCTATCTAGTTGGTGATGTTTGATTTCAGAATGGATGGGGTTTTTCTGGTTTGTTATTTGGTTGGCGAGAAGAGAATGTCTTGTACTAGTTTAATCGAGGAAGATTATTATATAACATCTGTCAGATTGACTTGTACCATATGGGCCCTGGGCCATCTTCTGTAAGAGAACTTACAGAGACATCTCAAAATGTCTGTGAAAATAGAACATATTTTTAGAATTGTAGAATATCCTCCTACACTGCCAAATGAACCTGTCAAAAGCGCATCTTGATTTGTTCAGCTCCTACAATTCATGCTTGTTTGCAGTAACGATATTTATTGACCAAAGGTGGGTGGTAGAGACTTTTTGTATCTGCTTTTGCAGATGTGAAATTAACAGTATGGAAGGTTTGTTAGGGTGGGGGTTTTTTGCAAAGTTTTCTAGAAGTTCTGAAGCAATATCTTTTTTTTTTTTTTTTTCCCATGAGAGGAGGAAAGATAAAAGAGACCAAATAATGAGAATGAAAGAGGAAAACAGAAAGTAATAAAATAAATGAAAAGCATTTACATGGTCCAGTCTTTGTGGTTATGATCCAAGTACAAAGATAATATGTACCTGACCCTATTCATGATCCAAAACTCTGTATTTTCAGTAGCAGTAAGAAGTAAAATTTTGAAATAATAATGCTCAGTTTGGGGTGGTAAAATGGCGTCTTCTGAGCTGCATGGAGCTACTGGAGCTGGTTTGAGGAGAATGGGGGAAAGAGCCAGTAGGAGTGCAACTTACCTGGCTGGGGTAGGAGGGTTTCAAGGGGTCAGAGGGGAACTGGAAGGAGAGCATTTGGGAAATGTGGGAAAGCATCTAGTCACTCAGTATGTGTCTTTTTGATCCTATGTATTTTATTTACTTGGCTAGTGGTCTTTGAATGATAGCACATTCCTAGCCTACTTACTATGATAGAAATAGAATCTGCTATTCCTAAACAGGCAGGTATTCTAGCTAGTTTCTAGGAGGAAAGTCATCAAGCAGTTGGCTGCAAAAGTCAAAGCTGCTAGGATATGGATTTCTAAATGGCGGTGTCTACCAAAAGAAGAAGCCCGAGCATAATTAAGACTGAACACAAACAAGGTTAAAAAGAAACATAAAGAAAAGGAAAGTGAAGATCCAGAAATTGTTCTGAGAACATCCATTGTCCTGAGAGTAACAGTAATATGCGTCTTTCATTAAGAGAAGTGTTGACACAAGATCACATTGTCTAGATGTATGCACTCACACCTTTCTACTGAGAGCATCACTGTGAGCTGGGAAAGAATGATTCATGTCTTGTAAAGGAAGCTATACCAGTGGCCCACAAAAATGTGTCTTGTACTGAAGAAAGTGACTATTCCTACAGTTATCAGGCTATTATCAGCTATCTATCAACTCTAGAAACCTACATACGTCTAGGAGTACATTTTTAAAGACATCAAGGGCAGGATCATAGATGCTTATCAGCATCATGCAAGTACTAGTATCAAAAGCCACAGCTCAGTCACTACTTAAACTCTCAGGTACCTAGAGTAGAGCTACAGCACGCAAGGAGAGGAGTACATAGCTGTCTGAACTTCTGTCAAATGAG
This sequence comes from Burhinus bistriatus, assembly GCA_013397275.1. NCBI lineage: Eukaryota > Metazoa > Chordata > Aves > Charadriiformes > Burhinidae > Burhinus > Burhinus bistriatus. The sequence goes on along the minus strand of VYXH01003546.1, from coordinate 205,061 downwards.
CTGGTATGACAATATGGTGTAGCACATGTGCCAGCATGCTAGTTTAGCCTCAGGAAGCAGTCTGGCTGTGAAAGGAAGCCAATGTGCATGAACTAATAAGCTTTACATCTCAGCAAGCCTAATGAGCTTGGGATGACACTGTGCTGATATGACTATAGTACGGACCATGCTCCTCTTTGCACTATGGACATATCCTTTTTCTCCATCTGCTGGCATCTGCTAGCAGCCTAAATGCTGCTTCCACCTCCCAGTTTGCAAGCTGCTCAGAGCCTTAGCTCAAGTCACAGCCCTGAGGATGCTAAAGGATTTTAAGTTAGTAGAAGGAGAGGCTCGGAGCATTTTTCAGGGCATACCTGATACCTGTGGCATGTTCCGCACTGTTGTACTTTGGCACAAAGCTTCGTTCTGAGGCCTAACACGGTACAAATATCACAGCACTCCAGTGCCATGTAGGTCTAGGTACGATTATGGGCAAATGCTATTAATAAGCAGATGTACCAACTCTGGTCCCAAGAATGCATGTCTTGACATGTGGATGTTGAAAGGGAGGGACAAAAGTGTAATCTTGAGAAGTGCAACTGGGAGGTGTTTAGGATTACGATGTTTACTGCCTCTTTGCTTACTGTTTCTCTCCACATAGCTGCCCAAGTAATCCAGTCTGTTCAAGGCAACGTCAGCTTCAGGGACTAGAAATACTTGCATTATCTTTTATCAGTTCTCACCCAGGAACCAGTAACTAGCAGTTGAGCAACTTATTGAATTGCCTTCTAATGCAACAGGCCATGTTTGTTTGAGGGCTGTGCCCTGAAAGGTTGGCCTTACATCACTGGCACTTTGCACTGAAATGCAGCGAAGGAGAACTATTCACAATTCAGGCAGCAGTCTCACCTGGGAGGCCACAAAAAAAGGCTGAAGGATGGTCCCTGCATCTTCCAGGAAAGGTCTTTCCCTGCCTGTGAAAATGATTGATGCCGTCTGCTCTAGGGCAAACATGGAGGAGCAATATGATTAAGTGCTTGCAGTAAGGAAGCAATTTCAGCTAAGAGTTTCTTTGAGAATACACTGGGCAGAAGCAGCAGCAAATGATCATTGACACAGTCAAGAACAGCTGAGAGTTAGTTTAGGATGCTACTGCATCAAAGCTATTATTGCCTGAAAGTACATGTTAGCTTAGCATATGCTAAATACATATTTGTCTTTAAATAACATTGGCGTGACCTCTATATTACTGGGTAAGCTGATAATATTTTAAGATGCTTTTGGAAGAGGTCCGGATGCAGCTGCCAGAGGGTGGAAGGGCAGTACAGTTCTCATAAAAACATAGCTGAGAGGCACAGTTAGCACAGTGCACCTCTGAGAGATACCACATGCAAGGCAAGAGGAATTCAGCTGCTGGTCACAGGCTACAAAAGGCTCAGAGACACCATCCAAATTTACCACAATATAACAATTTACTCCACTGTACTGTTCCTGCATTTACTCCTCATGCATGTTACTTTTTGGTTAAAATTCACTTCAGCTTTATTATTTGAGGTTTTGGCTGAGGGACTTCACCTCTGTTTGTCACTGCTCTGACTTTGATGCATAACTCATCCCCTCTGAGTCAATGACGTTTAGGAGTTTTGCATGTGCCCTAGCTTTCATAAGATTTACATAATATAGATTTTTTAGATTTAAGATCAGTAGGGAGGTACAGATTGATTAATATGTAATACATGTAATGCAACCATGGATCCCTACTTGGAAATTAGGCAAGTATAGAATCACAGAATCATGGAATCATGGAATCATGGAATCATAGAATGGTTAGAGTTGGAAAGGACCTTAAAGATCATCTAGTTCCAACCCCCCTGCCACGGGCAGGCACACCTTCCACTAGACTAGGCTGCTCAAAGCCCCATCCAACCTGTCCTTCAACACTTCCAGGGATGGGGCAATCCATAACTTCTCTGGGCAACCTGTTCCAGTGTCTCACCACCCTCAGAGTAAAGAATTTCTTCCTAATATCTAATCTAAATCTACCTTCTTTCAGTTTAAAACAGCTACCCCTTCTCCTATCACCACACTCCCTGATAAAGTGTCCCTCCCTATCTTTCCTGTAGGACCCCTTTAGGTACTGAAAGGCTGCTATAAGATCTCCCCAGAGCCTTTTGTTCTCCAGGCTGTAACCCATGCTGTGCACTGCGTGGGAGTCTAACCAGCATGGTACTTGCTAAAATCCATCAGGAATCAGTCAGCTTAGTGGAGAGGTGTTGTCCCACTCAAACAAGCAGTCTTTTATAAAAACCTCCTAAAAATCTGGCCCCATGCTTCCTGTCTTCTAAAGAACATGTGTGGTAGTGCAGGCAGCCATTTCTAAAATGTTGTTTTAAAGGCACTTACAGTATAAAGAACTGGCATAACTGGTTGCCTGGATGAAGAGCATAACATGCATGAGCTTCCACTGTAGATAGTCTCAGGCGTTACCCAGTGCAACAGTAGCTAACTGATACTGCTGACGTAAAATGCACTGTCAATATGAAGCAGTTAAGAAGAGGACCTGATGACAATTTTGCATCTCATTTACCTTCAAAGAAGGAAAAGAGATCAGTAGGAGGCCTACACTGCTCCCAGAAGGCTGAATATGGATCAGATGCAGATCAGAAGCAGTATCACAATGTTAACATGCAACATGTGCTCAGGAAAACATATGCTTCTTTTTAGCAGAGATTTGCAGCTTGGGTACAATGCCATGCTAACACAGCTATGTGATTTCCAGAGAACTTGCAGTACAGGCAAAAGTCATTTGAGTACATCTGTACCTGCCACATAGCCACACAGACAAGAACGCATCTAAATTTACTATTAAATTTCAGATACAGTTATATAAAATTCTGGTGCATCTGCATTGTTTTATTAAAGACAAAGAGAGCATCTGCTTTGAACATAGCAGGAAGAAAGCATTGCTGGCTAGACCAACTCTGATAACCTGAAAGTAGTTTTTGAAGCCTGTTCTTGCCTTTGAGGTAGCCATATACACTCCAAAATGCAGGTAATTATCTGATAGGCAATTACAAGGTTTTGATTTATTCATTTTCACAAGGGAAAAGATGTGAATACAAATATAAATATTGCCGAAGTAGATTGCATAAATGGCAGTCTTCTTATGTAAGTCTGGATATGTGTCATAGGCAAGCATTTACAGAAATTCAGCAAGATTCCTTCATTAAGTACAGATTAATTCTAGCTGATCTCTAGCTTCAGCTGCTTCAGGTCCAACTGAAAATGAGTCTGCAAAAATGTGTATTTTCTCATGTCAGTTTGAAAGTTTCTGAACCATTGATCAAACAAATTTGGAAGATTCTTGAAACATTCAGCAAAGGGAAAACAACCACGTGTATTTCTTGAGCATAAATTGGCAAGAGGGAAAGGTCATTCTATTGACAGGCTGCAAACAAAGGGCACTTTTTTTCTGGCAGCTGCAAACAAAAGTCACCGTTCCCTCTGAAGTGTAATATTTGAGAGCTTGAAATGTGTTTTCACAGCAGGCTAAAGTCAAGAAGTGGCTCAGCCTGTCCAGTACACACGAGATGTCCCCTGTGCCTACCGTCCTCACATTTCCTGCCTCCACATCTCCCACAAGAATGGTGCAGCACCTGCTAAGTAAAATTAAGAGAGGGACAACACCAAATTGGGCACCTGAATACCTTTAATCTGTTGGCTTCTGCTGACTTGCTATGGTAACCAACCACATAAGGTTGGAGTCTACTAACAAAATTGTCAATGTTACTATTCTGAAATAATGGTTTTTACAAATAAGACATAGTTTGGAGAAATGGAGCTAATACATCTTACAGCTATTGTTTTAGGCTAAAGCACTCATGAATGCAACACTATATCCATTGGCATTTACACAATTTTCCTTACAGATACACACATGAAAAAAAATTTATGACACCTTAAAATCTGCTCACAACAAATAACTTATTAGTTTTATAGTGAGAACGGTTTTGATGCCTATAATTTGTGTATCCTAGGCATATAGTGCTGGTTGATGTCTTTAAGGTTCTTATTAGACTTGGCAATAGCCTGTGGTAAGGTTGTGCTTACATTTACTGACATCATCTCTGCTTTTACATTAGATAAGTTAAAAACAAACCTAATATTTTCTATGTAATAGCATTAAAAATAATTATTAGGAAGGACTGGCTTTTGCTATTTTAGAGGTAAATTTAAGCATGTTTGCATTCTTTCCCCAAGTGGAACTGACACTCAAACTTTCAGTTTTTGCAACAGCCTAATACTAATGCTTAGTTGCTAGGTTCAGATTTTGGTTTTGCATTTAATGTGTAGCTCTTCTCTATTCTGCTACATAACATGAGGCATCACTTCAACTGTTTTTTCTGCTTTTAGTCAGCTACATTACAATTTTCGTACAATATACGTTTTATTACTTAGTTTTGTCACAGATCCAATAAGACAATGGGAAAGTGAACTAGATTCTACATTGCCAATAATCAAAACACTTATACCATCTTCCTTATGTACTGTGTGATTACAACAGTGTAATCAGAGTCAAAACAACTATTTCTAATGCGCTTAGGGTGCCAAAAGGGTGGTCCATTACCAAGATACGTGAGTCAGTAAAACACCAGTCTTGGTTTTCACATCTCAGAAGTAGCATGCTTTGCTCTAAATTAGGAAAAACTGTTGTATCTATAAACTTGGCAAATTTTAGCAAAAAGGCACATAGTCAATAAACACGGAATTCTAATTTTCAGAAGAGAATCAACAAAATTGACCACAACCCTACAAATGCAATATTTAAAAGATGTCATTTGTCACATTAATATCAAGAGGCACCAGTTTTGTATAGTTCACGTTGTCTGTTGAAGAAGTGCATCCTCCTAATATTTCGTGTAAGGAAAAGAAGTTTCCTCATGTAAACAAGTTTCTTTTTGATATTCTTCTCAACTGCATATACTGTGAGTTATAATTTACAGTGCAGAGACTGCAACAACTACTACACTGGTCTCTTGGTATATTTAGGAAAGTAAAACCTACACACACAAATTTGGAAGGCTGTTCACCCCTCAAAATTAACTAATTTCCTTACCAGATGCAAGACCAAACTGAGGAAACTGTAGAGACTAAGTCGTCTTTTCATATTAGGAGAACGTAGGCTGTAAAATTGGTCCTACCCATAAGACTCCTGAGATTCTTTCACTGGAATGTATATTGAAGACCCAGTCCAACTTAAAGTTAATAAATCATTTGTCACATGGAGAATTTCTTTTAAAAATTTCAGACCTACATAATTATGCACCATCTCACTATTATTAAGTATGTTCTTCATGGCTGACTAAAGTTAGCAGAGACACACTAATAATCAGAGAGATATTACTGCTGAGAATTGTTAATGCCTCCTTTCATAAGGACAAGCTGCTGACCGTGTTCAAGCATGCAATAGTTACATCTCCTTTCCAGCTATCTTTGGATATCAACAGATTCACAAATTATTGCCCTGCCTGGCACCTATTCCTTTTAGAGACCTATCTCAAATGGTGTTAGGTGGCTAAGTATAGACACATATAGAGACTTAATTTTATTTTATCTTAATCAAACTGTACAGACTAACAGAATATTAAGCTTGATGAAAGGTCTTCTCACAGAAAGAATCAGAAGTAATTGTCCTGATTTTTTAGGTATTCTCACCATTGACCGTAATGTATTTCTGGCTTACACAGATGTATTTCAGGGATTTCACTTTGACAGGGGATTCCAGACTGCTAGCAAATTCATTTGTTCCTTGAACCCTTTCCAGAAGAACTGACTGTACTGTCTCTTGACCCTTCTTTTGTTTGGTAAGTTATACAAAATACTGAAGAGGATTGCTACTTTCATAATGAATTTAACATCTCCAGGGAACTGCTGGAGAGGGTATAGCAGACGGCTAAAAAGATGATTAGGGGGCTGGAACATCTTTCTTATGAGGAAAGGCTGAGGGACTTGGGTCTTTTTAGTCTGGAGAAGAGAAGACTCAGAGGAGATCTCATCAATGCTTACAAAAACTTAAAGGGAGGGTGCCAGGAGGATGGCACCAGTCTTTTTTCAGTGGTGCCCAGTGATAGGACAAGAGGTAATGGGCACAAACTTGAACATAGGAAGTTCCATCTAAACATGAGGAGGAACTTCTTTCCTTTGAGGGTGTCAGAGCACTGGAACAGGCTGCCCCGAGAGGTGGTGGAGTCTCTGACTCTGGAGACATTCAAAACCCGCCTGGATGCCTTCCTGTGCAACCTGCTCTAGGTGACCCTGCTCTGGCAGGGAGGTTGGACTAGATGATCTCCAGAGGTCCCTTCCAACCCCTGTGATTCTGTGTGATTCTGTGATTCTGTAATACTTTTCCATTAAACACAAATTCTGAATTTCTCATTCCTTTGCCAGATCTGACAGCAAGGGACAGCTCAGTCCAGGAGTGAAGTTTGGTAATATAAAGGCATTTGGGGGAGCAGAGAGAAGTTTTTTCTGCCCTGTTCTTTGACAGAGTATTAGATTTTACCCCCACACTGAGTTTTACTTACAGGCTAAGAGAGGAGTTGCTTTTAAGATGTCGATGTTGAGGGTGACTGAAGCCCTAGGCAGCCTAGAACAAGTGCAGGGCAGCCAGAGGGCTCCCCAGCACAACTCCCACTGAATTGTTCAGAGACAGCTGCAGACTTAAGTCAACGTGTGTATCAAACATCAAGTTTTCTATCTCTCTAATTAGGGATTTTATAGAGTTTCTGCCACACTAGTATCTGAGCAATTATGGAGTTACTCCTGCTTCATATCAATGTTGAGTTCAGTCACATCCAGTGGCAGGAATTTCTCACTTGAGTGATCCTACCATTGGGATGTGCTGCCCTTGAAGGCCTGAATCTCATACCCTCCAGGGCATGATGCCCTGATTTTTCAGATTAGCATTTGATTCACTCTTTTTCTTCTTCTTTTGATTTTTAATTTCCACAGTAAAAACGTTCACCAAACCTAATGCTCATAAATTACATTTTAAAAACAAATATATATAAATATATAATGATGGTATTTGCATGTTTTGAAACAAAGAATTCCATGGTGAATTTCATTGCTATTTTGGCATAAAAAACCATTGTGATGATAATATGAAAATTTGTAAGTGAAATAACCAGTCCAGTGTTCACTCTCAAAGCTCAACACAGCTGAAAAACAGACGCACAGTATTAAAATTATGCATGAGAATGGTCATGTTAAGTCTATAATATAGTAAAGAATCTTTAAAGAACTATACATGTATTCAATGTTCTTTTAAAAGTCTCTTCGAGTTAGAAGTGCACATCCTCCGTAACCCCCTTTAATCCTGAAACACTGCAAATGTTTCATAGAAGAAGCAGTTTCTTTGTACGCAGTGAAAATTTCCTACAGATATCCAGGCATATTTGCTGCTTGAATTTCAAGTGTCTTCCAGGATTCTTGTCCAAATATTAATAAGTTTTTAAATGTCAGGTACTGTGTTTGCCAAATACATATAAAGTTTAACATGGTTTCTCAAACACATACAAACAATACAGGGAATTTTTCTCATTTATATTACTTACGAAGTGATGAATCTTCCCATTAACATTGTTTAGAGGGTGGGGAATGCTTGTTCCAAGATACGAAGGGAAATTTCAGAATTCAGAGAATAATTTCAGGAACAGAAAGGCTCCTGCACAGAGGTTCAGTCTTTGCTAACAATAAAGTGAGATGCTTATAAATAGTGGAAGCAGAAAGAAACTCAGTCATAAGTAAAAAGCTGCCACAAGAGAAATAAATGCTGCCTTAGTTGGGAGGAAAACAGCAGTTTACCAACGGAATTAAATTGGTGGTCCATATAATCCTGTGTCTGACAGCAGACAATACTTGATAGTTACAGGAAGAAAAACCTTGAAACTGAAGAAATACAACTGCTCTCTCTGTAGAGGAAATTCCTTCCTTACTCCAGCTAAATTCAGATTAATTTAGCCATGAATGTCTATAGGCAGTATTTTTCAAAGTTGTCAGCTAACTATCAGTGGATGTTCTTATTAATCATCCAAATATCTTCTTTTAAAATCTTTCAAAGCTCTTGGCTGACTAATACTTTTGCATTGAATTCCAACACTTCATTTTGTGTAGTATAAACGATATTCCCGGTTGTCAATTTTTAGTTTTTTAACTCTTAGTTAAATATTTGTCATTTTTTTCTTGGATCACCAAATATGAAGTAGACATCCCCTTCTCATAACCCCTCATAACCTTCTCTTTTTCACTATTATTTGTATATAACTGATGCCTCTTTAATTCATCTCTTTCCTGAATGATGTACACCTGTTCTCCAATATCTTCTTACAGTTTTCTTAAACGGGTCAGACTCTCCTTACCTACTTTCATTTTACAATGTTTAGAATAACAAAATTCAGTCTCAATTTAATATGCCATTAGTTCTTACAAAATATATTCCACTGATTGTGCATGGTAACAATTTACTTGTTTGCTATTACCAAGCACAGGTTCTCCCGGAGCTTTCTGCAGGAATGATGCTGGTAATTTGAAAAGTGAAAATAAATATTCATATTTATATTTGAAATTTTTCCACTTTATATATGAATTTACCAGCATTTTATTTCGCTGATCATATGGCTCTTCTTAGCTTTGTGAAGTGTTCTGACTACTTCTCCCACCTAGATGTCGTTAACTGTCTTTTCCAGATCATTAATAAAAATATAATATATCAACACATACATAAGCATATATTGGAATATTCTGTTAGCATTATTATTGGGTTTTAATTTGCTATTTATTTCTGTTTCTTTTTACTTTCATTTTTTGTCTTTTATGCAGGTCTAGTCAATGACTTTTTCTTTACATAATAGCTGCTCAGATGGACATCATTAAAGACTGAGTAAGACAAACCAAGTCTTCCTTTATCTATAGTTCCTTTGATAATCTACATTTCACTAAAATATTCAAAATAGTAAAGCTGGGTTTTTCATTGTGCTTTTATTGGCTTTATTTGGGTTTTTTTTCTCTGTTAAAGATAAAGTAAATGCCTTGAGGCTGTTCTCAGCATTCCTGATAATGTCAAGAAAGCAAACAGTCTTAGAGCAATCTCAGACACTTAAAATAATTCTTACGTGTCCAAAGATACTTCAGAAAAGAAACAGTGCTCTTCTTTTCTTTCAAAACAATCTCCTGCAATGTTTAAGACTTCTGTGTATAAGGTATACCAATTCAGAGCCATTATTTTAATTTTTATTATGAATTTTTTCCCTACATTGTTTACTATGTGGTGGGAAGGAAAAGAAGTTCATATCCTATGAGAAAAGTGGTAAATTAGATATGATAAGAGACAAGAAAAACATTTATTTCCCCATTTTTAAGGCTAACCTAGGTTGCATGAAAGGAATAGGACTTTCTGAGATGCTTACTCTGCCTTGTAAATTGATTTCAGAGACTTTATGTATATGCATGTAGGGCAGCATGGAAGAAAAGAGGAGACGCTCCCAAGCAAACAATAAAAATTAGGAATATGAGTATCAGAAATGAATTTGGGTATGTAAGAAGGAACAGGGTCTTACAGAACTTGAAAATGCTGACAAAATGCTTGAAGTTGAGATAATACAAGGTGAAGAGTAAATAGGGGTTAAAAAAAAGGATGATATAATGGTAAACAATGGGTAAGGATGATAACTTGTATTGCTGTGTTTCATGGAAAAAAATGTGTGAAAAGATGTTTTTAAAGAAGCCAGAGAGACGTTGCATTAGTTGTTACGGGACGAGGACCCGAGAAAACAATACACCCTTGAGGAGAGAAATCTTTGTGACACTGAGAAAGAAGGTGAGGTAAAATTGGAACTTGTATTGCTGTGGAGAGGGAGCAGGGAGAGAATTCAAATACACTACTTTTAGTGCTGGTAGTGTGAACTGTGTCCAATGTATGAGTAAAATAATGTTCTGGGAGGAAGACCAAGGGGTCTGATTCTCTGTGTGTTAACTGAAGGCAAACAAGGGGATACCCAAGACATAGTTAAGAAATGGTCCAGGTCTTTGGTGAAGGGTGACGATCAGCACCAAGAGACAGTAGCTATAACTGTGATGAGATAGCTCACAGGAAACATTAAGTTCAAAGTTCCTTCAGGATGTGCCAGATTAAAGTATGAAGGACAACGAACCACATGGAAAGGTAGCCAGGATGGAGGAAAGTCAAGAATACATAACATATGATACTGCTCCTGATGATTATCTGACATCTGGTGGTCTAGCTAGCAAATATTTTTGTATCTGTTGTTACCCTGTTACTGGAAAGTCCTCAAATGTTATGTAAATCTACACAGTACATTATGTCAGTAAATCTCTTCTGAGTCAAACGTTTTCATAAAACTGAAAGTAACTTTTTAATACTTTCCCCTTGGATTTCCAAGTATCGCATACACCTTTACATTGGAGCAATAAAGTAAGAGTTAACGGGCATGAGTGTTAAGTAAAACAAGTCTAAGAGAAAAATGCATAAAAATATGGGGGCAGGGGGGTTTACATTGTCCTTTGCATAGTTCTCACTCAACTGTGGCAGTTGAGGTCAGCTGAAGCACACATACTCACAATTCCACATTCAACCAGGCAGGAGCTGAAGGAATAGAACGCCACCAAAGGATCTTCGTTCTTGGGATGTGTTTCTCTGTTAATCCACTGGAGCTGGAAGTCACTGACCTCCAGGTCACACTATTTTTTAACCAATTCCATACTTTGTATTATACAAAAGAAATGTCTAGCTTGTTCTGACTGGGGAGGGTGTGATATCTTAACACTGTTTCAAGGTGTATGTTTACTTCACAAACACTACACAATGCACAAAATTACTTCAGAAATTAAATATTAGGCAGTGGTAGATTATGATCATTTTCAAAATGTGTGAAAAGCAAAACAGAATCTTGCTATTCCATATTTATGCTCTTACTTTAATTTGTTTAATTTTGGTATTTTCCAGCATGAAAATACATGAGCACATTTTGCTCCTATTAAATTTTAGAATGTTCTACCGGGCAAGAGTTTCACTGGCTGAACTCTCCTACAGTTTTTGGGTAGCAAGAGCTCTGTAGGGAAAGTTTGTTTAAAAAACATTCCTGTTTTTTAAGTATTTACTTATTCTGTTTATGTTCTTAGAAGAAATATTTCTCTCTGCTTTCACGTTTATAAAAGCTTTTTCTTTATTGTTTAAACAAAGTTCTATTTTTTCACTAAATTTAATGTACAGTTTTGATGAAATATGGATTGTCACAAACATTATCATTTTCTGCTTGAAGTGTAAGGCACATTTCTTTGATCATACTTGCTCTCCCATAAAAATACCGCAGTGCATGTATGCAACCAACTCTCCATCTCAAAGAAAACTACCAAAGGCTAACATTATACTGCTCACACAATTCTCCTTAGAGACCAAGAGAAAACAACCTGTGTATGACAGATGAGAGTTATAATGCTGAATGCTGAACTGGTGTTCACTCAACAGCTAACAGTGGTGAGAGTGGTAATAAGAACCTACGCAGAACAAAATAGGAGACAAGATAAACTTCTTATTTCACTTAATTGTTTACTTAGCTCAAAGATACCATGCCTTCAAAAGATGTGAGAAAGAAAGTATTATTTTTCAGCATTATGTGAGCAGTTTCACGTACAGGGGTTTTTGGGGTAATGTTTGTTAATGCTTCTATGTTGCATGTCGGAAGACCTGAAGTTTTATTATAGCATAACTCTAATACACTTTTTTTCTGGGAAGACACCTTTTCAATACATCTGTCCACACCTCAAAGCTCCAAAGTCACCAGTATTATGAATCCAGCTGTTAGAGACACGCTTTACCAAATTTATGCTTAAATGAGAATAATTCCTTGAAAATACTATTCAGTGGCCTAAATCCTTGGATTTAAAAAACTGTATTTAGTACAGGATCAGTGAGACAAAGGTATGTGAAAGCACCTAATGAAAGACAGAGCAGCCTCACGACTCTTCGAAGTATGCGGTGGCTTCAGGTATGTAGTGGCTCTAGGGGACTCCTGAAACACAGTGTGTCTATGAGTGCCTCGAAACCTGAACGGAGTAGCCAGGAGGAAGTCTATAGACATGGATATAGCATCTGATATACGGAGAATTCCTAAATACCTGGTTAGGAATTGAGGAACATGTAAGGGGTGGAGGTGTAAGTGACCCAATGCCTAGCCTAGCCTAGCCATTGGTAACCTCTGATGGATTTGCTCAATTTCAAGGGAACAAACTACACTAAACACTACTGCTAGGGACTACACACTATTTCTGATAAGACTGGGGACAACAGAACAATAATAGGAAAATGGATTTTGGAAATCTTTCATAATCGCTGCCTAAAATGCAGCATTTCTTTAATTTTAAGATACACAGTTCTCTAAATCCATGTTTGGCTTATAGTGCATAAGAAATAGCAAATAAAAGAAAACTGCTTGTTTGCACTTATTTGTGATGACTCATTACAAGTCCTGTTTCCTTTCACTGCCACTTGTGAAGTCACTATGGAAATAAACAGGAGGCAAAACTATGCAGTCAAATGAAAACAGGGAACAAGTGAGACATATAGTCTGACTGACACAGATCAGAGAAGCCCAGGTTTTATTTATTCTTAACTCAGCTCCCACAAAAACAGCATACTCCCTTGCTTGGGGGTTACAAGATTTGAGAGTGAAAAGACCTTTCCATTTACAACTGATAGGAAGTAAGTGACATTGCACGATATAAATCTTAAACTCATTTTCACATGAAGTGAAACAAAATGAACAGCTTTAATAATATCACTCTCATTACATAACTGTTGCCAGTTTCCAATTTTAAATTTGTGAATGGAGCAACTTTATACAATTTTTCCCAAAAAATCCTTCTAGGATTATGAATGCATGCCCACACTAAATATACAGCAAGGGAATAACTCACTTAAATTTGATATAAGGATTAGTTATGAGAAAAATTTTTCTCTTCAAAAAAATTTGCTTTTGCTGAACTTTTAGACAAAAAGTCATGACATATAGAAAAAAATTTCCATGAGACAAAAATGAAGACTGCCCTTCAGATATGAATTGCTACTTTAGATGTCAGGGCCCCAGGGGCACCACCAGCCCTGACTGTCCCTGCCCGGTCCCCCGGGGCTCCCCCACGGCCCAGGACCCCACGTCAGCCCCCAAGGGCCACCAGCCCCTGCCCCAGTGATGTCGCAGGAGGGCCGGTCTCCAGCTCCCCCCAGCCCTGCCTGACCACAGGCCCATGTTCCAGTCCATCCGCAGCCCATTCCCAGGGAGGTGCCCGGCGCTGGAGCTGCCCTGAGGCTCGGCAGCTGCCTGCTCCTGGCTGGGGATGGGTCAGGCCCTGGCTGCCAGGCCGTCCTGATGGAACCCCACCGGGAGCCCCCGATGACCCAGGGAGCCACCAGCCCTCACAGCGCCCTGACAGACTATGTATCAAACCATCTTTACAATTAAACCTTCATGGCTCAGGATTATAGAATCATAGAATTGTTTTGGTTGGAAGGGACACTTGAGATCATCAAGTCCAACTGTTAACCTAGCACTGCCAAGTTACCACTAAACCATGTCCCTCAGCACCATGCCTACCCGTCTTTTAAACACCTCCAGGGATGGTGACTCCACCACTTCCCTGGGCAGCCTGTACCAATGTTTGATAACCCTTTCAGTGAAGAAACTTTTCCTAATATCCAATCTAAACCTCCCCTGGCACAACTTGAGGCCATCTCCTCTCGTCCTATCACTTGTTACTTCAGAGAAGAAACCGACCCCCACCTCTCCTTTCAGGCAGTTGTAGAGAGCGACAGGGTCTCTCAGCCTCCTCTTCTCCTGGCTAAACAACTCCAGTTGCCTCACGTTGGTGCAGTTTAGTATTTATTAGTTAGGCTGGTGTGCTTTTCAAAAGCTTAGCTGCCAGTTTTGCCTTCAACGCTTCCCCGTGTAACTAAGGGTCACTCCGCCTCACGAGGAGCAGCACATTGTGTGCTGGGGAGAAGGACAGAGGGAGCGGGGCTGGCCGGGGAAGGCAGGTCTCCTCACCCTGGCAGGCAGGCAGACCTGTGGGTACCCTCAGGCTGTGCCTGCAGCCTCCACCGTACCTCTGGACATGCCTCAACATTGGTACAGGAAAGCAATTTGCTTTATGGGGTAGGGGAAAAATGCAAATCTAATGTAAATTAAAGAGCTTCCACTACAGATTGTAATTTAGGCATAGCTGTATGAAGCAGTACAAATTGTACCAGATACTTGCACAGCTAAACCAGCACAGCTTTACTTGTGTGTGTCTCAATTTCCAGTTGCTAAAATGAAGATAATCTCTTTTTTTCCATTAACCTTCCATAAAGAAGTGGGCCTCTGTGCCAACAGTCCTTCTCCCACTGTTTCTCAGAAACCATCTTTTTGGCCTGAGCATCTACATGGTAATGTACTATAAAATATAGCTATAATTAATAAATGTCGCCTATTCCTAATTGGTGCTGTAACCAGCCCTAACTGGGGCAGTACGGCAGAAGGGATGGTGACTCACAGGGAGATTTGAAGGAGCAGATATTAATGACTCCTTACACACCTTGCCTGAAGTAAAGCGCAAAACCATGATAATACATCAAGTTGCTGAACCTAATCCCAGCAATAGGTCTGCATTCTGTCCAGGACAATGCCATGCACTATAGTGCTTCCTGAGCTGTTCTAATTAAAGCTTACAACTTCCTCTAGGCTTTAATTCAATCAGTTACTAAATGCTAAAGTTCAATTGCCTCAATTAGGGTTTCAAAAAGTCTCAGACTAAGTCACCAATTGGACCTAAACCCTACTCAAGACACTCACTGACTAGTGTCTTGGGACAGAATCTGAAAAAATGTACAGAATGGGAGAAATGACAATTGTCAGTCCTATTGACTCTATTAATAAATTGGAATATGACCTGCATACTCTAGGCTTCTCCTACCCCTTTGCCTTGTTACCTATTAACATCCTCTGAAACAATTATTTGCCTTGTTAATTTCAAATTACTATCTTCTTAAATTGGAGGGCACTAGCATTTTCTTTGGAAAGTCTCAGCTGTCCTTGCATTTCACGTTCTGTTTCATTCGTTGGGAGGGAGGGGGGAAGATGTGGAAAGAGGTACTGTTTGCCATGCTTGCAATGAAGTTAAAAGCATATAGAATACTCTTGCTTTTATGGGAAATCTTTTAATTGTCTTGAAATCTGAAATTTTCTCACATAACTGAGCTAATCAGAAAATTTAAATATGTATCTGGCATTATGATTTCTGAACTGGTGTTACAAGAAAGGTTTACATTCACAGAAAAATGGTAACATGAATGAAAATAAATGTAGTGGGAAAAAAAGGCAAAAAAAGCATAAAATTAAATGAAGTATAGATGCATTTTGGATCTTCTGGTTTCAACATCATTAAAGGGATAGTCCACTTGCTTGTTTGTGTGCTTAGCCTTGCAGTTTATGTAATTAACTGCTTTTAATTTAAAGTAAGAAGAAAAAATACCAGTGAAATAGTAACCATTTTTAACAAAGGCCTAATGTTTCTGTAGTCCAAATGAGTACTTGTCTAGATTGTTAAACTACTGTACAACAGGAATCCCCTTCCAACTAATGCATTGTAATTACAATGCCAGTAATAAAATATGTGAGCTTTTTTTTTCTTGTAGTGGGCAGTCACTTAAAATGACTCATTGATGAAAGATCCTGTCAGAAAAGCTGCACTTCATACAAAATACTGTATATAAACACTATATTTGAAAGACATTTTTAAAATTGCAGCACTATAAATCTGTTTTAAGAATGGATAAATTAGTTTTGTCCATCATATTTTAGCTTTAATTCATTTAGTCCAAGAAAATCTTTCTTCACTTGGCAGACACTCATACTTCATCTTAATTTGGTTATTTTATAAAGCTTGTGTTGATTTCACTTGTAATATTTTGCTGCCTTTTAATGGAGACAGATTGTATTTCATACTTCACTCTGTTACGCAGGTCTTAAAGTGGCACTGTAATAAGGAGCACTTGTACTGTACTTCACCAAATACCATAAAAAGTTTATGATAAATACATATGAAACAATATTCATTATTCAATAAAGTATCAGCCCATATTTTTCTAGATGTATAAAAGCCTTACCTTGTTTAAAACCTGTTCTGATTGTACTAG
This sequence comes from Burhinus bistriatus, assembly GCA_013397275.1. NCBI lineage: Eukaryota > Metazoa > Chordata > Aves > Charadriiformes > Burhinidae > Burhinus > Burhinus bistriatus. The sequence goes on along the minus strand of VYXH01003546.1, from coordinate 188,836 downwards.
CATTGTATGTCTGAGGTTTTAACCCTGGCTTAGGCCTACTATTAATGTAAAACTGAGAAAACAGAAATGCAGCACACGGATGTGAAATTGTAATTTTATTTCGTAATAATACAAAAAGCAGAGGGTACAGAATCTCCATCTCCGGAGATATGCAAAAATTAGACAGGACCCTGAGCAACATGATCTGACTTTGAAGTTGGATCCAATTTATGACTGAGTGGATCGTTGGACCAGATGACCACCAGCGATGCCTTCCGACCTCAGTTATTCTGTGCTTATATGAGTCTACATTAACATGTTTCAAGTATCCATCAGAATAGACCAAATGACAGAAGCAATATGATATATGGCAAGTAACGATGCAAATTTTGTACTGATGACAAGTATGTCATACTATCAGTTGAGTAAATCATGTCTTCCCCTGATGTAGCTTAAGCTTATACAGATTGTTAAGAAGGTGCACGGATTGCATTGAAGGAAACATAAGGTTAATTACATGTTGAAGTGATGGCATAGATCGGGTTAAAATTATAAATTCCTTAGAATCATTATTTGTAATTCTGCTTTGGCATCTAATGAACAACTACAACATATTAAGCAAACTTAAAAGTTGAATGTACATATTACATGCTCCTGCTGCAAATCCACTAGCAGTATCTATCTGAGTAATGACTTTCTTATAAATATATGGAGACTGAAAACGCCAAACACTTCAGTTCACGTGAGAAATAAACATTACGAAATGAATTCATACACAAGGAAGTATCCATAAAAATGTAGTTAGGAATGGAAGAAATTGACAAAGGATCAGATCCAAAGTATAACAGTCGTGGATTTTAGGAGCCTAAGCATAACACTGCACTTCAAAAACTGCTCATTCTGTGGCTGCCTAGCCCTGGTGGTGCTTACTCATGACAAGAAAATGAGAATTTTAATTCAGACACCCCACTTTCCGCCCAGTGAGCAGACATTATCCAGAGGAAAATGTCATGGGAAGAGAATCTATCCTCCACTTACTGATTTTTTTCCAAAAAGGAAGTAGATGACAAAAGAAGACGATCTCTGCAGCTTACAGAGTATCCGCTTGGAATGGAGGCATCCTGAATTGTGAACCCTGCTCCCAGGGCCGTTTATGCACTATACCCTAGAAAAACATGAACAAAAAAGAAGAAATACTCCATCACCAAAACTGCCTGTTTTGATTGCACAAGAGATTAGTTTAAAGGGTACAGGACAACTAAGGAAGCTGTTGCAAATAAAAGCATGAAGCAGGAGCATAGAGTAGACGCTAGGGTTGAAATACCTCTATTCTTAACGCAGAACTGGCCCAGGCTCAAGTAAAATGTGATACAGAAAGCAGAAGAAATCAACAGACTGCATGAACAAAAGAGAAGTGTGCATTTTTAGTACAACATAAGAACAAAATTAATTAAATGCCTGCACAGGCCAAAGAAGATTTGGATAAGCAGAAAAATAAATTACTCCTTCAGACAGTGATACAAGGAAAGGATTGGCTGGAGCCAAATCAGTCGAACTGTGCTGCTAGGATGACCTAACCTTAGGTACTGAAGACACAGCTGAAAATAATGCAAGTAAATCTAAAAACAAAAAATGTGGTGTTAACATCCTCCTTAAATATCTCTTTGGTCTTATTTATTTTTTATTTCAACAGCTTCTATCTCATGAAAAAAGACAGATGGATGCTTAAGTACAACATTTTTTGAAGAGACTGTGTATCATCAGTGAAGATGAGAATAATATGTAAATAGGTCACTAGATAATAAGCAAATTTTTGTGTATAGTTTAATAGCTGACACTGCCTTTGTCTGGTCCAAGATCACGGTGGTGGGACAAAAGTACAAATAGGCATGTGAGTTAGTAAGGAGGATGGTGCACAACCTCTTTCACAAGTCTCACGTTTCCGTTGCATAGCACTGCTGTCATTCATTCCTTTTGCTTTATGTACTCTCCCTTGCTAGTGCACTGTAGCTATTCACCTCTTGTCACATACCACTGGTAGTGGCCAGCAGTCAGACACCCACAGTGGTCAACTGGTAAACAATTCCTCAAGTTCTTCCTAAGACAGACATGCCTCTTTCTTTTCCCATGCTCTAGCTCAACATGCAACAGCTACGTGGGCACTTGTGTCTTATTATCTGTACTAGTTGTGTAGATCAATGCTGCAGAGCCTTTCCAATTCACACTTCAACAACCAATGTATGCACTTGTTATTGTACTTGCTGACCTGTGCAGGAATCTTGGTGCAGTCTCTGCAGCAGTAGGATTTGCCCTCTCTCTGCCATGCACGTCCATACAACCTAATGGCATCCTTACATAGGGCGTTAGTCATGCTGTTCCATAGGTCTTTAACAAAAGATGTCCAGGATCTGTGATCCTGCCAAAGACCACACAGGCTTCCAGATGCATGAACTCATCGTATCAGTACAGGCATGGTCAATCAGGATGTTTCTGAAATGGGTGAATTTACAAACAGTAGACAGGTCATTTCCAATGGCAAGCACTAGCATAGCTTTTTTCCAGGACCTGACCAGCTAATTGACACACGCTCTTCATTTCCTTCTTGTTTATGGCTTATTCAAATTAAGCTGCAGAAATACCACGAAGTTCACCTGTAGCTGGAAGCCCTCCTTAGGATTTGTCACCAATGCAGATTATTGGGACAAAAAAAATCGCAGATGTTTGTTTGGCAACAGCTCTGAGTCTAGAAAGCTTGAGCAGTTTCCCAGCAGCCAGGAAAGGTTCCAAAACTCACTTGGAGCTGTGGTTACACTGCCCGGTCCAATACATTTGAGTAGAACAACCTGAATAGGATTAGTTCAGAAATGTTTCACTGCTTCTTTCTATTTATGGCAAGGAAATGTTTGGCTAGGGCTCAGTCGATCCTGACTCTGCAGTGTGAGTGACTAAGCAGCATTAAGAAGTTCTCAGAAAAGCTCAGCATCTTAGTTAGTCTTCAAAGCCTGGGTTGACTGACTGTCAAATGCTTCAGTGCAGTTAGAGGCCAAGCAGAGATCTTGAGGTCACTTCTGATGGTCCTTTTCTCATCCATGCCGAGTAGTGCAATAATTATTACAATGTGCAAATCACCTGGACTATACTGCCTTTTCTGGATACAACCAGTAACATTTCTGTGGTTTATGTACAAACTAATGACAAACATGAGTGGACCTGTCACTTCACTACCTACCCACTGCTCTGGGATTATTCCTCCAAATCTTAGCACACATTATAACTGGGTGGCCTTTTACTCATTCTGGCTCGTGGGGGACTACCATCTTTCTTTGTCATGCTAACACTGGTGATATACTACCCCACAAAAAAAGGAAGAAAAAAAGACCATAAGCACTGGATGGCTGCACTCTGCAGTCGTCCGTGAAGTTACTGCGACTATCTTGAGGCAAAGGACCCAACAAGCCAGATCTGCACCGACTTACGGTCTCTGGGATCGCACTGGTATGTAGGCCAACGCTACATGCACCATTGCCTCAAATACCCATTAGGAATAGTGGTTGTTTATGTGGTATCTGTAGAATACTGATCAAAAAATGAGCAGGTGAGCCTCTCTCTCCTTTCCTAGGAGCAGTAAATAACAGGGTCGGTCAGTAAGAAAAGACGGGCAAATAAGACCAAAGCCAAGTGGATTAATTTGGTGGCAGGGATTTCTGTGGCACTGCTGGGGGCTAAGTGACTTGTGAACATTTAACTCTGGCTCTGTCACAGCTGGACTCTGTCACAGTTGAGTACAAAGATGTTGCAAACTAGTTGGGTCTGTTCCCAGCTGTGCAAGACACTTGGGCTTTCGACTGGGGTATAAAACATGGGCAAGAGATTTCAGACATCAGAGGCCAGAAGGTCTGAGTGGGCAACATGAAGGAAAAAGGTTAAGAAGAATTGGTCTCGTTTGTAAACAGGATGTGGTTATTGGGTAACAGCTGGAGGCCCCAAAGAAGCTCTGAAATACAGCAGCTAAATCCCGAGATAATGGGGATGTTCGCTGAACTATAAAATGAAAAGGCCTACTACTGTTCCCACTGACGTCCCAGTGAGAGGGAAGGTTGCCACTAATTTTTTACAGGAAGAGTTCAACTCCCAGAAAGCACTGGTTTGTCGAATGGCATCAACTAGAAACTGTGAGGGAAGAGAACAGCTGTTGTCTCAACCTTCTGTGTATTATATCATTTGCTTAAACGTTTTGCAAGTACTGGCACAATGCTGCAATAATGAATGAGGCTCTCCTTGTGTTAGGTGCTAATGTAGACAGAAAATGAAATCCAACCTCTCTAAAAATGTGCAGTCCAATTAAAGAATGGATCCAAGGGCCAAGTACATAGAAGGTTTGAAAATGAAAGTGACTGTAGTATGCAAAAAGAGTGCTTTTGAAGTCCTTTAATTCTTCATCCCATTTTGAGTTGGGGTTTTTTTGTTGTAATATTACTATAAATAATGAGACTACTTGTACTATGAAAGTTGTAACTAGAAGTGTTTGCAGGGCCTGGCCTAACATATACTGACAACAGAACTCAAATGGACTATAACTTACATTCTTAAAGTTATACCAGTACACGTCTTTACCTGTAACAGCCTGTGTTTAGTCAAACATGGCCAAGTTCTAGAAGTTTTCTTCCCAGTTTAGTGTGTTATAATAAGCATGTGTGAATAGATGGAAAAAATCAGACATTATTTCTGTTACTTACAAACTGTTAGCTAAAATATGTAATGGACAATTAAAGAAATACTGAAAATGCACACATTTCTCTCTTAAAATTAAGTTAATATCTATATCAGATATTTACTGATCCTCCTTTAAGTCTACTTCTTTTATTTCTAGGACTTTTGCCATCTCTGGAAGCATTCTTTCACATTTACCAAGATGATTTGAAGAAGTGTCCAAGTGTCTTGGTAACACAGAGAAACAGCTCTGTAAGTTCATGACTCAGTCACTTTGCAAGAATATGTAAACCGTCTTGGTTTCTTTCAAATGGTTATAAATCATATACCTGCTGGCAATATGGCTGTGAATTGACAGGGGGTCCAAGAAGAGTTTGTGGAATTTTTACTTCTGAGGTCATGATGATGGCTGCATCATAACTATTTTGCTGTACTCTGATTATGCTTACCCCTCTGTGCGCTATTACATTTACTATGCTAAGAAAGCATGCCTGGATATCAGGCTGAAAACACCACTCAACAGGACCATTTTACTGTGTGTGGAGCCTTTTACTGCTAAGGCATTCACGCTCCAGCTGGGAGATGTGAGCCAATGTCTTGAATCACATCTCTGCAAGTTTTCCCTCCAAAACCAATGATTGATCTTCCAGCAGTTCATTTTAGTTGAAAAGAAATTTCAGGAAAGGGTCACAAATAATAATTACCCGCAGCAATATAACAAGGACTGAAACAAGAGTAATGTCTATTACCTGACCACTGACTAGATCATCCAAAACCGCAATCTAGTAACAAAAGAAAAACAAAAGCAGAACTCCGTACAACTGCGGTCAGTGGAAAGAAACGTTTAACTCTGTGCCACCTGCTTAAATTAGCGTTGCTGCAGTCAGAATGAGTAGAAGCACCTTCGTAAGCCCAGCGGCTCGCCCTGCAACGCCAGGGCTGGCGCTGACTTCCTCCGACGGCGGTGGCTAGCTCCGCGGTAGCCCTCGGTCCAGCCGGTTTTGGCTATGAACGGCTAACGCTGCCAGGCCGGGGCCGCGCTGCTCTCACCAGCACGGCGGTTAGGGTGAGGGGTACGGGGGGGATCGCATCCCTCCGTCAACCGCTACCGCCGTTGGAAACGCTCCTCTCGCCTGGCCCCCAGCCCCGCCGCCGGCCCCCGCTCC
>VYXH01003546.1:160002-179500 GCA_013397275.1 Burhinus bistriatus | reverse complement strand
CAACCTTTGATTCTATTTCCAGAGTTAATTAGAAATATTTCTAACTCTGATTTAGCTAGGAAAATCTAAAAGCAAGCGTTTCTGAGGTAGACCAATATTGGTCAGGTATTATCCTTAATTAGAGAAGTATTTTGTGCCCTCCGTAGAAAGGAATGTTTTGAGCAATTAATAGCAAAGGCTCTGTTCTTCTGTTTTTAGCTATGGACATAAACTTGGTTCCTCTACTGTTTGAGGGAAAGTTACAAAGTGTATAGCTTACTAGAATACAAATCTTGGAGGGAGGTCAGATGCTGGACGGACTACTCTTGACTAAGAACAGCCAGCTGATGTGACCCTTTCCCTAACATTAGGATCTGTCGAAAATAGTTCAGAGATTTGATTCTGTTTTCTGTATTGCAGGGGAAACCGAGTAATGAGGTAGGCACAAGAGCGGAAGCACAGCACTGAGTGACATAAAGTCTTAAATTGATTTATCTCGCATACACCCACACTCATCTACTCCTGTGGCTCCAGTTCATCTGAGTTCATGGTGCTGATCAGAGGACACCAGTTCCAGCTGCNGTTTTTTTTTTTGGTCTTGTTCTTGAGATAAACTTTGTAATACTATACTTAGCTGCTACTGTGTTGCCAAAAGATGGTTTCAGGTAGGGATGCTAAAGGATACAGGAATTATATCTTGCTAATAGTTTCCAAGTAACTGAGATAAGCAGAATGAATTTGTGGAATAAGGCACCAGTAACCCAGCTTCTTTTTGTTCACTAAAAAGTGAACTACCCATATGTTCATAGCCATATGGTACCATAGCCATATGGTACTATCCAAGCCATATAACAACATATGTGTTTAAACTTTTATTTTTAAAAGAAGATGCCCTGTTGATTCTTTAATCCACACTGCCATTGGCCAAACCTTACTTTCAGCGAAGAGAATGAATTGAATTCTCTGTTGTCCTGAAATTGACTGAACTCTGACATTTTTGGGGAAGTCTTAGGCCATTTTTCTAGAAAAATTTACTTAATCCACTTTAAACTGTAGGTAAATCTCATCTTTTCATTTGCTGCTTGTATTAGCCTGCAAGTAGACCTGTTTGGTGTTTTTTTTGTTTACTTCTGTAACATCACTACTCTGTCTGTAAGGTTAATTGCCTCAAGAGGGTTTTCTTTTACAATTTGAAAAATTAGAGCTTCATAATCAAATCCGAAGCCTTAGGAAAGAGGCTGAAGTAGCTTGTGTGGTATCTATAATGATATCTATTATGAACTCCCAAGATCTTTTAATTCAAAGTATGAGTAACAGTAATGACCATGCAGTGCTCTTAATGCTGTAGTTGAAACTACCCTTAACTCCATAAATTTTGCTTTTAAAAAGGTGATAAAGTTGATTTAAAGGAAGAATGAAGTGTGGGCGGGTGATGCTGTTAATTACGCTCGTATTGGTAGAATAGATGAGAAAACAGTGACCTAAAAGTAAGGATTTGGGTTGGAGGAAAAGAAGAGATCAAAATACACCTGTTTAGAGCTCACTCATCTGTGATTTTGGGCAATGTGATGTTGCAGTTTGGGTAATGGTGACTTGACTGCTTACTGCCACTCATCCATGACTACACCTGTGAATCCTTGGAGTGTGAATTGCTTTCTAAATACTTGAGAAAAGTATTGTGAGGAAAGAAACAGTTACTGTGAGAGGAAGCAGTAACATTGACAGAAAATGTATTTCCCAAAGGAAGAAGCTTCATGCAGAGGCTGAAATGTTGGTGCTCCCCTAACTTGACAACGATGAATGTGCTTCTCAGTACCTTGAGACAGATGTTGATTCTCGGAAGAACTGGTTAAAAGCCCTCAACCTTAGCTGATAGGTTAGCCCTGTAACCCAACAACACTGCAGAAGTTGCATCTCCTGTGATTACTTGCTGTTTGGGATTGAGGAGTGCAGGCAGAAGGGATAGATTCGGACACGTTGCCAGTGTAAAACCAGCCTCTTGCTTTCTGCCTAGTGAAACTGGTTTGGAAAGCAGTCTTTGGGGAGGAATTAAATTTGCAAGAAGTGCTTATTTCATTCTATTGCTCAAAGATAAAAACACAACCAAAAAGTGCTTGTTGACTTACAGGATGCTTTACCTGCTAAGGTTTTTATGAACTATAAATTATGTGCAAGAATTCATTAAAGTGGGAATCACTTACTTTTTAGAGCTCCAGAAGTGTTTTTAGTTGAAAGAAGGTGTGGACTAGAAAGACTGAGAGTCAGTAAAGAGGTATTCATTGAGAAGTAAATCCTAAAAGTGGGAGAAAAGTCAATCCTCGTTTTCTTCTGCATTCATGTTGTGAGAGTATAGAAGTGAAGAGATGATAATGCTTCTTTCATTGTGTGCCAGCACATGGGAGCTGGGTATTAGGGTTTTCCTTGCATCTTCCAAGTATAGGTGCATCTTGTCAAGCTTTTGCTTCCTTCCTGTTGCAAGTAAGTGATCTGAGGAATTGTGAAGCAATTTTTTTAGGAAGGGTATTAAAGATAAAATATTATTAAATCAAGAAATGAGCTAACTTGTGTTAGATTTCATTAATATGTGAAGAAATTAATATTACACTCCTGATTGACTTTGAGCCATTTATCAGCTAACCCCTTTACAGAATATGTTCTCTGTATTTGACCAGTCTGCAATTCGGGTATTTTAACTTCAAAACCAGTATCGATTAGAACAGATTAATGTGAGCAGGGATCTCATCTCATTCTTCTTTACGAGGACTCTGTAACCACTAGTGGAGGAACGGAGAATTCTAATACAGAAATACTAAATGTTATCTCTAGTATTGATACAGTGCCACGTTAAAAAAAACCAAAAGCTTTTTCTGAAGAAGCAAAAATCTGTGGATACAAATATACTGGGAGTTCACTTAGTGTATTTATCAATTAGAGATAAATAAAGAAAAAATAACATCAGCACTGTATTGAATTCTCTGAATCTGCAAAGTAATTGTGAAAATGGAAATACCTAAACTAGAGGTGGTATGTTTCACTAATTGGATTAGAAGTAGAATAACTACTTTTAATATTCTGTGTCGTGTCCCGTCCCCCCGTCCTGTCCCGTGTGTCGTCCCTGTCCTGTCCGTGTCCCGTCCGTCCCCCCGTCGTGTCCGTCCGTGTCCGTTGTGTTCCCCCCGTCCGTCTGTCCCTGTCCCCGTGTCCCGTCCCCACCCNGAGCAATTAATAGCAAAGGCTCTGTTCTTCTGTTTTTAGCTATGGACATAAACTTGGTTCCTCTACTGTTTGAGGGAAAGTTACAAAGTGTATAGCTTACTAGAATACAAATCTTGGAGGGAGGTCAGATGCTGGACGGACTACTCTTGACTAAGAACAGCCAGCTGATGTGACCCTTTCCCTAACATTAGGATCTGTCGAAAATAGTTCAGAGATTTGATTCTGTTTTCTGTATTGCAGGGGAAACCGAGTAATGAGGTAGGCACAAGAGCGGAAGCACAGCACTGAGTGACATAAAGTCTTAAATTGATTTATCTCGCATACACCCACACTCATCTACTCCTGTGGCTCCAGTTCATCTGAGTTCATGGTGCTGATCAGAGGACACCAGTTCCAGCTGCTGAGGTGTTTGAATCTTGGCTGGTGGTCTGGCTCTTATGAGGTGTTTGAGTCTTGGCTGGTGGTCTGGCTCTTATGAGGTGTTTGAGTCTTGGCTGGTGGTCTGGCTCTTATGTGTAGCAGTTCTGCCTCAGGTTCACCGTTCTCCACAGTGCTGGATGCTTTTGGATGTGTTCCCCAGGAGAGGCAGTTGTGCTCACTATTGACTTCAAACTACAATGGTCAGTATAAGCTGCTGTTGGCCTCATTTGTCATTGCAGGCCAATCTCTGACTTTCTCCATATTTAAAGGGGTTTAGCTGTTGTTACCAGGGTGGCTTTAACCTTTTGATCTCCTGTCTCAAATGTGTTAGACAGATATCAAGCAGTTAAAAGTTCATCTGTGCTTTGCCTCTTACCTGTGCATACCCAAACCATTACAGCAGGATACATAGTCCATAGTTTTTGGGAAGTTTTGTGCATAATTGTCTGTGCTTTGTTTTCCCAGCAGATATAAAAACCTTCTAATGAGCTAGAGTTGAATATACGTAGTCGGGGTTTAACTTGCCTGAATGGTGTAGTTGGGTAGACTTCACCCTGTGACATCCTGGCAGTGTTTGGTATCTTAAGTAATAGCCCTGCTTCCCTGCTGTCTGTCTTTTTCACTCTTCTGCTTAAAAGTCTCTCTGGAAGTCAAATGTGATCTGAACAGGGTAACATTTAAATGGTAAAGAGGTATGAGAAAGGTAAAACGGACTTTCTCAGGATTTGCCTGTCTTTAGGATGATGTTTCCTCAGAACTTTAAACTACTAATTGTACAGAGCTGTGAACTTAGTAGTCAGCTGAGCTTTTTTTATTTGCTTTCATAGGAAGTAGAATAAGCTTTGAATCTAAAGCAGGAAAAATTGAAGGAAATCTGCTGCTCCCTGCTGTTTTAACTGCTCCATCTTAAACAAGTTTCTTCAGTTTTCTGTGCTTTAATTTCTCAATAGCAAAACTAGGACAGTATATGAAATTAGATGTATTTTGATTGTCTGCCAACATGAATGCAATATCGTTACTGGTGCTTCATGCCTTAAAAATACTCATTTGCAGTTTGGAGCTCAGTGTATCTCTTGACAGAAAGAATTCTAAAAATGAAGACCACTTCCATTAGAAATTTTTGAGAATAAAGGGGATACCTATAGAATAAGTGTTGTGCATTCCATACAGACTGAATTATGCCTCGGACTCTTTATTCCCAAGCAGAGTAAGTTATTTTAGTTGAAGTTTGGGTGGTTTTTTTTTCTATTGCAAACCCACTTCAGAGGAAAGAGAATGATTAGATTGTCATTCTGTCATTAAATATCTGAAGATCCAAATCATTCTGAATGTCAGTATCAGTTCATTTCCCCCCATTCTTCTCAGCAGTAAAACTTCTATGTCAACAAATGACTGAAGTTTTCATGTATTTGAGGTGTATAAAACTTGCTTTCTGTGACTTCCATTCTCTGGACTTTGAGAAGAACTCACAACTGTTATTCTTTGATCAAAATAGCTCAAAACCTGGATGCGTGGTTCTGTGCAGTCAGTTTCTGATGAAGTGTTTATGTTGCTGCGTCTGGATAGTTTTGCTGTAATGTATACCAAAAAATTCAAGCAATTCAGTGAATTCTCTGAAGCTCTAGAAAAATTCCATTTAAAACTTGTGATGTTGTTATATCCATTAAAAATGCTTTTCCTTGTCCTATGCAAGGCAGTCTGACTGGGTTTTTTCCCTCCCACTAAAACATCAGCTTGAGATGGTTTTGTGGTTTTGTTGTTGTGTTTTGGTGTGTGTTTTTTTGTTTTTTTTTTTTTGAAGTAGCTCTACACCTGTTCCTTCTCCCTTCTGGAGGAAGGGCAGTAGGGCAATGGCTGGATTTGTGTTTACAGTATGCAGAACAAAGATTTCAGTTTTTCAAACCGAGCACCTAATGGTGAAGTTGGCACAGCTTCAAGTGGGGAAACTGGACGAGATGAACTTGCGAGGTCCTTTCCAACCTAAATTATTCTGTGATTCTGTCTGTTCCGTGAATATACCAAACTCGAACTAACTACTGTTTTGTGGATTGTCAGGGTTTTTTTGGCATTTGTACACTGAAGAGAATAGTCTCAACCTTTGCCAATGTTCTTCTGGACTTCAAACAAATCTTCCTGTTTTGGGAAGAGTACATCAGTAAAGCTCCTAAAAATATTGCAATAGTGTCGTGCCAGAGAGGCTCTGTGATTATCTGTTAATAAGGAAATGTTTATTGGCTATCTTGACACCCAATTCACATAGAGTAGTTTAAACAAGAAAACTACTTTGCTTAAAACATACGTTAATCTTACCACATTTCCATGTTTTTTATCACTACCACGTCTTATCATATCCTCCAGCACTTAGTTCACATGGGTATCATTAGCTCCCTTACATCTTTCTTTCAATGAAAAATCCCCATCCCCTGAATGTAGAAAATCAACTACCTTTGGATATTCTGAAGGGAAATAAGATCAAAATGCCATGATGAGATATGTATCTCTTAAATGTACGGAATTACAGCAGGTTAGTCCTACACAGACAAAGCTATGACTGAATTGTTCATAATAAATAGGATGGTGTACTTTTTAAATCTATAGTTATACTTGTTGGGAGACCCAGTGATACTTTCATCAAAGCAAGAAAACTTGGATTTGTTGTATTATTGCATATGCTGGAGTTCTACTAAACTGCTTTTATTAGTAATTGCTTTTGTTCAAAAATACCTGAAGTATAACTGTATTAAATCCCATACTGTAATTTACAAAAATGAACTTTAGAATGAAAACTTTTCTTCCCTGTCGCTATTTTGCTGACAGAGTAGAAGCCTCATGGATATAACCTTGCAGCTTCAAACTTGCTGGGTCATAGGGAGCTTGGAGAAGGAAACTTCCTTGGAAAGCATGCAAAGTTTGCAAGGCTGCAGGTGTTACTGTAGCACTAGCATAACCTGTTTCCTTGTACTTCCTAGCTGTTTGTAAAACACTGAGGCGCTGTGGATTGTGTGATCTGATCTTTTTAGGGTAAAACGTAACAGGGAATTGGACAGCTGGGACCCAGTTTAGGCTTTCAGACTGCTGATACAGTGCTCAATTCACTAGGCTCTTAATTCGACATTTTACTGGATTTGTTCTTTCTCGGTCACTGTGGAAGGGCTTATAGAACTGAAGTGGCATTATTGCTGCCGGAGAAGAAATGAGCAGTTTCAGTAAAACTATGTCTGGAAAAACAGAAGCAGCTCACAATTTGAGATGTGATAAAGAAAGCTTGAAAGCACAAATCAAGATTGCAAACCCTTCCTAAGAACACTTCCTGTTTGACAGAAATTTTGTAACTGCATTAAACTTCTTATAAGTGTCCAGGTCCCTATCTTTACAAACATTTCACAAGGCAAAGATGAGCTTTCTTACACTGTACCTTTAAGGTGACTGAAGGACTATCAGTTATTATTTTTATGTTTCCTATTGCTCTTCTAGAACTGTTTTTTGTTTCTCAGTTTAATGGAATAGTAAAACCCTGCATTATTTATTGGGGTTCCCATAGCACATCTGTTTTTGTAGGGTTATCTATGTAGAAGCTTAGTGAAAAACAGAATAAAACTTTAAAATTATTACATTCTGTATGAAGTTAAACAAAACTGGAAGATGTGGATTTTGGGAACAGTTCACTTTGTCCTTGATCTTAGCTAACTGGTAATGGTTTCACATTTTGAAAAAAATAGTCCTTAGCAGTTTTGAGAGAGTTAATACTGTAGTAGGTCTTTATCTTTAATCTCTTGGGTTGTCTCTTTTCCTCTTGCTGCTCTTGATGTATACCATCAAACTGATCATTATAATTTTTTTTAAAAATGCAGATTCTTAATCCTGCAAAGTACATCTGGTTAAATACACAAGACTAGACTTTTCCAGAGACCTAATTCTTTGACATGAAGTGTATTTATTTTTTCCCTGGCCTGAAGAAGTTTTTTGTGGTGCTTGTGAACCAAAACCACATGTGAAGGGTGCATTGCTTACCCACTGCCAGTATGCTGTCTTTCAGCAGCTTTTGAAGTTACCTTATTTTGCTGAACCATAAGTTTAAATCGTGATATTGTAATTGGTACTCGAATGCTAATCAAGCATAGCCTCTTAGTATTCAACTGGTGAGAACTTAGGTGACCTTTTTCACGTCAACGCTTCTATCGTAGGCACTTGATAATAATACAGCTTACATGTTTATCAAAGGGAACACTAAGTTACTACTACTGTTGACTTCCAGTGCAAATACAGGTGAAGGTCTAATGACATAATTTAAATCTCTGGCAGTGATATTTGTATTGCTGAATTTGGACACAGTTTAAAATAATGAAGGTCTTGGAAATAGCAAAAAGTGAAATATTTCATTAGTGAGGACTGTGATACAGTGGTATAATTCCTTATTTAGTAGATTTCTAAAGTCTATAGCAATTCTGTCAGCCTCTGGAGATTAATACTGAATCCTGATTCATCTTGATTTTTACAGTGCTATAATGAAATTACTTTTTCTGTGGATATCATTTAGCCTGATCTAACACATTGATGTTCAGTTTAAGACCCTCTGCCACAATAAGAACCATTTTGTCTTACTGGTAAAATCTCTCTTTGGTAAGAGATTCCAAAACTGCTTTAATGACTGAGATCTGTACAACATGATGACAGCCTTGGTCTGTGTACTACTTATTCTAACTTAATCACTTCCTGTGAAGACTTAGTCTATTTTGAATCCCAAAGCTTCTCTTTAGATTTTTTTTTTAATTATTGATAGTGCTTGTATTTAGGCAGCTATATCAATTGCTGAATTAATATCGATTCTAATACTGTATTAGTAAAAATTTCTCACTGAAGTTCAGGAATAAATCTTCCCTAGTATTTGTCCACAGTTGTTCTACTCTGCATCGCTAGTTCTACACTTACGGATTTTTCATTTACTTTGAATTTTATCTTAAGTGTCAAGAATAGTGAAAGTAGGTGAAACTTGAAATGTTGTATGTTTCTGCTAGTATAGAAAGCAAAGTGCAAGATTCAGTGCTTTGAGGAATGCTAGGTTATGCTGATTGAGCTAATTAAAACATATGAAACTGAAACTTTTCAAAATGACAGTTATGCCGATCTCGTAATACTTGAGAGCGGTCTGAAGTGTTGCAGTTTGCAAAATCAACTACTTGATCACTGTTCTACAGAGAGAAGTTTATAGCATGAAAGAAATAACTAAAGACTACTTATTTATTCATTTTACTGGATGTCATGGGATTTTGTTTCATAGGTGCCTTAAAATAGTAGTAACAAAACCTGGTTTCTGTTTGGGCAACTTGAAGCTTAGTTTCCTTCTAAAATTGAGATAATATAATTGCAGTGACCACTGCTTCCATGTTCAGAGTAAGTCTTGGCCTGTCCTACTCAAAACAGACAGTGTTCGTAAGAGCAATACTGGTGGAGAAAGGAGGTTAGGTTCTCCACCAAGAAGGCTGTAGACCAAACTCACTGTTTTGAGGCATCTCCCATGGATTCTCCAAGAACTAATTGTCTCCTCCTGCTCCTATATTCTTGTGAAAAGCCTTCAGGAGCTGTTTTAACTTTGGAAACGAGGGAACTAAAGAAAGGATGCAGATCCAAAGGAAGCAAGGCCTTTGTACTTCTGCTTAGCAAGCTACTATTTAATTTTGTGTGATTTACGTAATTTCAAACAGGGGATTGCATTGCATAGCCTCTTGAACCTGCTGCCAGGCTTGTACTCTGTATGTGTTCGATTAACATTATTCGATCTTTGGTTCACATTAAGATGATATATTTAACCAAGAGTAGTGAGCTAAAGAGGTACTCCAGCTGGTATCCAATGTTTTTGACAACCTTTTCTACTAAAGGTCCTGCCTCTTTCCCACCTAGTAACACCAACTCATAGTCAGCAGCAGCAGATGGACAAAAGCAATTTGCATTTTTCTACTTACTCATTAGGGAAAAAGAATTGAATGCTAATTTTTTGTGATTACTTAATGTTAAATTGATAGCATTAGCATGCCTGTATATTTTTTTTAGCATATGCGCTATCCAGTCTTACTACCTCGTTAAACAGAGCAGATGTTCATCTTCACAGTTGAAAAACATTCTTGACTGAACTTTGTAGTGTTTATATTAGAAGTACAGTTACTAAGCTTTAGTGATGCTTATTAATATGCAGAATGGGCTGCATAGCAGTAACTTGCCTGGCGTTCCCTTTTATACACGTTCCAAACTTGTGCAGTGAGTTTAGCTTCACAGCTACCCTTAAATGTCAGATAAAAAGGAAAGCCACCAAAACCAGCCCCCAATAAACATCCATTTAAGTGACTAAATATAATCATACTTCTTGCTGCTGTGGTGGATATCCCCCCATTCTTTAAAATACTTAAGTGGGAAATATAACACTTAGGAAAGAGATCCTGGTGAGTTACTAACCTGGAAAA
Organism: Burhinus bistriatus; assembly: GCA_013397275.1. Lineage (NCBI taxonomy): Eukaryota > Metazoa > Chordata > Aves > Charadriiformes > Burhinidae > Burhinus > Burhinus bistriatus. The sequence goes on along the minus strand of VYXH01003546.1, from coordinate 169,430 downwards.
AAGAGATTGGGTAGCCTACCTCTTTAAAGTATACAGTCTTATTAGTAATGTCCTCAAGCTTTTGTAAGTGCTGCTGACCAAAGGAAATGGTATTCAAATAGCAGCCACTCACAAAGAATACTACCACTTTCTTAAACTTGTTTTGCTTCTCTTTCAGTTAAAAAAAACCCCGACAAACAAAACCAACAACAAAAAACTAAAAAACATAGATTGAAAAAGTTTTTTTTCAATTACCCAGAGTATATGTGGCTGCCTGGGACTTGACTGTTGTACTTGTTTTCTTTCAGACGTTGCCCATGGAAATTATTAACGTACTGTGAATATAGTCCAAATTGTCAAAGGGATAGTAAAAAAAAGTAAGATAGAATGGGACTTAACAACGCTGTGAGGAAGAGGCAGTAGGAGTTAACTTCTATAATACTGTTTCTTTTCTTGAGTAGCAAAGGACAAAAACTACTTACTTTTGAACTATGGCAGTTTAAAAGAACTGGGTTTGTTGGTTTTTGATGGGTGGGTTTATTTCTCCATATGAACATTCTGCCAATAACTTCCAGATCAAATAAATGCTGTTCTGGGTGTGTGTTTAAAAAAAAAAAAAAGTGGGAACGAGGTAGCATTTCCTGAACAAACTTTACTGGCTTTTGATGATCTGTTCTTTCTGCTGGTAATCCCTAGTGGGAGAAGCAGCACATCAGAAGGTGCTAACAGTGAATTTTGGTTACAAAATATTTAGGAACTGCAGGTTTGCAGTTTAGCATATCGTAACCAGAAGCAGTTCCAGTATTTTGTGATAGTCTTCTTGTGCATAACTAACAGTGCATTCTGTCATTTCCAGACCATGTTTTTTTGATTGTGTTTGTGCAGCCTCTTTTACGTCCTGTAGTTTTCTATAGATAAACTGACTGAAACTTAGTAAACGCATCTCTTTTAATGCAGGAAAGTTACCTGTAGCGCATACAATGTCGTATTAGTGCTAGCAGCCATAAGGCCCCTGTTACAGCAGTTTGCAAATACAGTGCTACAGAAATAAAAACTTAACTTCTACAGATCTGCAAGTACATAGCTATGCAGCAGCTATGATGTCTATAATTGGAGAGCCTACCTACATGCTTTCATAACTCACTTAAAGTTGGGTTGTCCTTTACAAATGTAGTCTTCCTCTATTTTCAAGATTGACTTGAGGGCAGGAGGTGTGTGTGGAAATCAATTCCTAGTCATGCTGCAGAAACTTGGGAGGCACTACTTCAATTCCAAGAATATTACTTAAATGTTTAGGTCGTAAGTTTTGTGTATAACTTCATAATAATTCACCTGTCTGAATTCACATGAGATTACAGATAATACTTACGTTTCTAAATATATGATATAGTACATTAGAGTGTATTATATGTAGTATATACAATATATTAAAAATAGGATTGGATTAAACGAGGACTTTGAGACATAAAAATCACAGCAGTCGAAGTACAAAGATTCAGATCAGTGGTTATGTATTTTCTCTGAACCAACGACTGGCTTTTTGATGTGTTTTTGCCGAATCTGCCCAACAAACTTGGAAGAGCATGGTGAACAAAAAAAGCATCATTTTGCTGTCATACAGAACAATGATGTGTCCACATTGAGTCCTGTGTTTTCCTGGTTTCTGCATCTTAAGTGGCATGGATTTAGAGAAAGGAAACTAGAATTATTGAGAATAGAGTGGCTGCCTTACAAGAGGATTAATAATGCTTGGTTTCCTCAGTTTAGAGAGGAGGAGAAGGGATAAATATGATCAAGGATTGTAAAATGGAGAGGACAGTGGTTAAAATGCATGCTAAGCTGTCATTTAGTAAATGTGCAGTGCAAAAACTAGGGGGGCGCTCACTAAAGTACTGTTAGACTGATTTAAGAGATAAAAAGCAATTTTTAGTTTGAACAGGAGTATTGAAATTCTAGAATTTGTGAGTGTGGGAGACAGTGTCAACACGCTGTACTGGTGCATTTGGGAGGGGAATGAACAAACTCGCAGACAACAGTTCTACAAGCAAATGCTAAAGGGACTAGACTGAGATTTGTCCTCTAATGTACCTTATCCACCAGGAGGGTTTGATTTGAGAGTGGAAAGGGAATAAGCTGCAAAAAGGGGCCAGGCTTGTGTTCTCTCATTAAGTAATGTTGATTGCTGCTGTAGGAGAGAGTGCTGGGCTGCATGAACCTCTGGCTTGAGTCAGATTGGTGGCTCCTGTGCTCATAGTCTGGCTGACTCCTGTCAGAGGAAAGAATCCCTTAACTATGAAGTTGTTCAACAGTATGGTTGCACACACTTCATTTCAACTCAGTACTTCGCAATGTAATCATTTTTATAAACAACTTAAAATTTCTGAGCTTCTGTGGTTTATTAGCAAGGAACTAATCTTTGCTGCTTGAGCAAAACTTATTGGATGACTAGATAGTTGATGAAATAGTTTCTATGGTATGGTAAAACATAAAACACTAAGAGTGTTGGTGTGGTGTAGTGGTGAGTTTTAATGTTAAGGAAGCTGGCATGAAAACTTGACTGTGGTGTAATCATATTGTGATCTGATAATGTTCGCCTTCACTTTTTTGTCTGGTTACTGTTGCAATTAGAACAGAGTTCTGGGTAAGTTCAGAAAACAATGGCTTTGCATGAGTTTTAAAGGGGCAAAACTAGTTTATGCCATTGTTCAAATGTTGTAGCATGCTATTACAGTAGTTGTATCTAGTTTGTCAAAGAAGATGCTACTAACAATGCTTGCTGTTCTAATCTAGAGAGTAATAGATCAGCATTTTTAGGAGTATAATGTCTCTTGCTGTAGGAAAGGTCATTCAAAGAGACTGTTCTTGCAAAATATTCCTGAAATTGTATTTAATGTCAAAATTAGCAGGTTTCAGTTACAAAGCAGGTAAAATACTAAAAGCATCTCAGGTGGTTTGGGGCAAATGATTTAACTCTTTCCTCATTCTCCTCTGCTTAAAGAGGGTCAAGTTCCTGGCTTGGGAGGAGAGGTAAGGCCTGATTCTTTTGAAATGTTTCTTTGTCCTTGTTACCTTGTTAACAGCCTTGTTACAGCATAGTGAATTTGAAGACCACCTGTTGTCTGCAAACTCAGCAAGTTTACGGAGTCCAGCAGGCTCAGAATGTGTGTGGGGATTTGTAGGTGATTCTCAATTAAACAGCCTACTTCTTTCAGCCTTTCCTGGAGGCTGAAGTTGGGAACCTGGGCATTCATGGGGAAAAATGAGTAGTAATTGGACTTAAGGTTGCAGAGCTAGCATATCAGTTGGGGTTTTTTATAGTCCTTTGAAGAGAAGTTGGGATACTTTGCAAGCAAAACACTTCCAGACTTGTAATGCTTCAAAGAGTGAAAGTGAATCTGTTTGCAGTTGGTTGGTAAAGGTTCCCTTTTTGTAAGGGAAAATACACTTAGCTTTTTCTCTTAATACATATGTGACTTGACTTTAGCTCCAGTGGAATTCTTTACCATCAGGAAGTCTAATGCTTTTCTTGAAATTTTTTTTTCAGTTTGTACAGAGCTACTGACCATTGTAAGTCTACAACGGGATTATTTGTTCCTGTTTAAGATTGCCATTCTGCTATGCTAACAAGAAAGAAGAAATAAACTTTGAATGATACCTTGTAAAGATGGTGTTTATTATCTTCAAACTTTTCTAGCCAAATCATGGAAACAATAGTTTCCCCTGTGTTTTTGTTGTTTTTTTCTTTCTGGTAAATGTCTAAGAGGAACATAACAGGTGATTTAGTCTGACAGATATCGACTTAAATGATTACTTCTCCACTTTGCATCTGAGCCTCCTGTGTTTTTACTCTTCACCATGCAGAGCATGAGTAAAAATTCCACATGTTGCAGCTTCTAGCGAGTTGCAGTAGCTGGCTGAGAGTTACATCACTGGTTTCCTCTTGTATTTTTTGATGGAAGGTGTTACAGAAGTGAACTTTCAAAACTAATTAATTTCATTTTCTCTATTGCTTAGCAGAAAAAGCTATCTGACACTCAAAACATTAGAACAAGTATCAATACAGGTTCTCCTGACTCAAATCAGGTCTGAACTGACTATGCTACAATGTCATGTTAATTTTAATGGTCTGAATTTCCTGCTGAAAAATCATCTTGAGGTTGGATGAAGAGTCCTGTTCCAGACAATACTTCCCTTTTGTCTGAGCCTCTGGATATTTTCAGGTTAACAGCATTTCTGAAGTGCTGTTTCCCACAGCTGGAAATTTCCCTAGAGAAGGTGGGAAACCCTATTTGACATCTGTAACTTCAGGCTTTGATATTAGAACCTCAGTAAAGCTCTGGACTGTGGCGATAGTCTACCTCAAACAGTGAGGGTATGATTTTTTTTTTAACTTTTTTTTTCAAATTTTATCTGTGGGGGTAGTACTGTGACTAGTGATGATGATAGAGGTTACTTTTTTTTTGGAAGACGTTTTTTAATGCTTTTTATCTTTTAAATAAGCAGCAGCCATTTCACTCTTTTGGAGTAGTTTCTATGTATTAATCAGTTGCTGAGGATTCCAGTGGGAACCAAACTGCTTAAAAAAAAGTCCAAATCTCCTTAGTTTTGTATTTTAACAGCTGTCATTTTGAAGGTGGTAATTTTCTGAGGAATCCAGCTATATTTCTCTTCAAGCACATCTTTGTGCAGTCTTGCTCTTTACCTTGATGCCTTTTACCATTTAAAAAAAAAAAGGGGGGAAGTACAGTGGAAATGTGAATGCTTTCTCTTGGCATTTTGGGGAGCAGGGTGGTAGTGAAGGAGACAGCAGCACTGTGTGGAAAGGAAAACCTTTACTCTGTTTCTGCAGCCTTTCCTTGACTATGCAGCAAATGTAGACAAATGCCCAGCTCTCTTTACTCTCTCAACTCTTTCCTCATTCCTGATTAAATTGGAAGTCAAACTATTAAGTTTTAGTGTATGTATTTTTTAAGACAATCTCATTCTTGCAGAATTATTGCTAGATATTTCAGTTAAGCTACAGGATTGTGGAGGAAGTATGGAAGTGCTGAGCAGCATAATCAGGTATAGCCCTGCATTTTTGAAGGGCTTGAAACTGCGATTTGCTGTGTGTAACGCTTTCTTCAAGCTATCATATGAAGAGAATGGGGTTTCTTCTTCCTTTGGAACTAGAACAGTTTCAGTTATAGCAAGTGAGTGGTAATATATGGATATTCATTATTTTGGATACTTGTATCTAGAGGAAAGGAACAGAATTTTTATCTGTGAAAACTGCTATCATATGGCTCTATCTCGAAGTGTAATTACCTGCATGTTGTAACTTCTGAATTGTTTTCTGTGACTGCAGCATTTTTTACAGAGCCTCTATTTTAGGATGTTGAGGTAATACTGCCACCTTTCTTGTTTTGATGGGATATGGACCTAATCTGGGTTTCTGCCCTCTTCTCAGCTTCCTATTTTTGTAAAACCTAGAGCAAAGTATTATCTGCAAGATTTCTTCCCTTCTGTCAAAGTTGATTAAAATAGCTCTTCAGCCTTAGAAATTACTCGCAGATGACAAACTAGTAAAACATTCTTGTAATAGCAGGGCAGATGAGCACTGCCTGAAGTATCAGACGTTATTTGGAATCTGACAGCAGCTGGAAGCACACAAGGCTAGAACATGAGCAGATTCTCTAAAGTATCAAAAGAAGCCTCACTGAAGCTAAATTTGCAAGGTAATACCCTCCCTCCATCTAGTAGTTAAAGTGCCTAGTAGAAAAACTGCAGGAAAGATGCACAGGGCAACAACCTTGGACTGTGATTTTCTGTTGATGATCTATTTTTCCATCATTTTGGAGTCTTAAACGGGGCTGTGGGTATTTGGAAATTGGAATTATCCCCTTCCCAGTGCTAATAAAAGCTGTTTCTGACATCCACAACCTGTACAAAACAGTAGCTCTGTGTTTATACTCTGATGGGAACTCTTTAACACTGTCGAGTGATGCCTTTCTTGGGGCCAAAGAAAGGACCTATCTGAAGTCCTCAAGTACATTGAGAAAGAGCAAAATACAGGATCCAAGGTGGCATCTGCAACAACTTTAAAAAGGAAAGTCAAGATAGAATGGGTAGTGTTATTTTTAATGCTATCCTTTACACTTTAATAATATTGAAGAACTGCATGTTTTAATGGTGGGGGGGGTTTATCTGGCAATTTAATTTAGGTTTTTCTAATGACCATGTATGTCTTTTTGGCACTATTTTAAATAAAATTTAAGCTAAATAATGCAAAACCTTTACTAGTGATGTTGTGATGGTGAATAAAGTTTTAAACGTAAATGACTAATAAATTTGAGGAGGGATGAATTAAGGTTGTATAAGCAACTTCTTAGGGATGATGTCAACAGTGTCCATCTCAAGTTGGATTTCTGGTAAACACAAGCCACAAAAATACCACTTCATGTAACACTGATATGCAGCTATTTTTGTGGTGTGAAACAGAGCTATGAGTAGTAGCACAAAAGTCTGGGAAGATAGCTAAGTAAAATTACAGGTATTTGAACAAAACATAATAATCCCTCTTAATATTTTGGCATGTAATAAACTATTTTTTTAAGTTCTATGAAAAGCACAAAAAATTTTAAGAAACGCTCTGAGTAGAAACTGGTTTTGCATATTAAAAATAAAAATTCCACCTCCAAGGTAACCCTTGTTTATATGAGGACAGTTTCCTCTCTTGATTTTGATGGAAGAGTGCCATCTACTGAATTGCTTGAGCTGTACCTTAGTTTTTCATTTGTGGTGGTAACTTTGAGCAAACCGTCTATAAAATTGGCAGTAGTACTTCGATAGTAGTGAAATAGTAAGTTTCTCTGTTCCTTTGGTGATTTGCAAAACTAAAAATGATGCTACAGTGGAACCTGAGGAGGCTTAAAATAAAATTGAAAACACTGTTCTTGGAAGGATTATATTGCAAAATACTTAGAGTAGCAATGAAAGGATAGTTATTGGTGGCTCATATATGTTTGAAGCTAACTTTAAAAAATCTTAAGTGTCATTTTGAATGGAGAAGATTTAATGTGTTTCTCTGCTTATGCTTTTGAGCAGACTTCAGGGAAACTCTCCTGAGACCCATTTATTGCATTATGTTCGAATTAGGATTTGGACACTACTAGCTGAAATACGTAAAAAGCAATAGCAGCAGTACTGCTTGTGAATGACACTTTGGGTATTTGGAAGATATTGCAGCTTGTGACCACTACCACTGTGAGTCTGGATTCTGATTGTCATGTCAGGCTGGTATAGACAGAGAGATAAACTTGTACCTACCACCTTGATTTGGGGTCTGAGTTTCTACTTTTTGTTTATATAATGGAAGTGTTGGTACTTCTAATCCGTGACCCTCTTAGCACTTCAGCAAGTGAGTTTGCTGGCAAATACTTCAAAAGGCTGTGTAAGCAAAAAAAAAAAAAGCTATACCTACATCACTATATTAATAAAACTCCTTGTGATGAAGTAAACTTTCTCCAAAAATATGTTTGGAAGACGGAGTAATTTCCGTCATTGGTACAAGGCAAAATGGTGTGAGGAGCAAAGAGTAGATTTAAGCCTCATCCACAAATGAAGTGTTGAAGGATTATGTCCAAAGGGAGCAGCTGATATCAGTATGGAGAGGTAGACCACAGCAAAATCCAGTAGTCAGTGACTTAAAAATAACTGAAGAAAACTTGTTTGGTAGGCAAGAGTTGAGAAGTGTTTTAGATAATGCTTTGTGAATGAAGAGAGACTTCTGGGCCTAGCAAAGAATTGCTTTGCGGTCAGAAATCAGTCTTGTCAGCCAATAATCGATTGGGCAAGGATTGGCTATGTTCTTTGAAAACATTAAATTATCCTTCTTATTGGATAATATCTGTGGTTCTTTATGCTTTCATAAGTTAAACTAAATAGGTATATAAATACACTTAACATCGAGTTCAGAACATTACATTTGTTAATGCTGCTGTTGGCAATGTGTGTACAAAATATTTGGACACTGGGAAGAGACATCATTCTTACTCCAAGTATTCCTCAGTTCTAGGAGCATAGAATGGCTCTGCCTTTAGTCTTGGCCAAGCAACTATGGACATAAGAGGAAAAGCCTGGTTAATAATTAATATTGTGGTATAGTATGTGCTACCAAAAGGACGGATGAGGTATATTTGTAATAATATGTTAAAACTTGACATTAAAATTAAACTAGTCTAAATGGATGACAGATGAGCAGGACTTGGAAGCATGCAGCAGAATATAAAGATTTTGCCTCTGAATTTTGAAGAAGGTCCTTTAAAATATATAATTATTTCCTGGGTTTACTGTTCTCTATATAGTCTTTGGAAAAACTTCAGTGAGTTAGCGGTTACCACCCATTTCACTGCATCTTGTGCAGTCAGATGAACCATTACGCAGATGCATTTGTAGCAATTTCCTACTCTTTCCCCTTGTGTTCTACCATTCTCTTTCCCTTCCATCCCACCCCAAAAAGTACCAGATTAGTCACCTTTTTTGCATTGTTAATGCTGAAATACAGCTTTTAGACTAAAGTAGTAGAACCTGGATCAGAAAAAGGGAGTAAAATAAAGGAAAACCTATAGCCCTGATAGTTTTCTGAAATTACTATGTTTAGTCTAAATTGATGGTTTTACCTCTTCATTTAACAGCATGCTTTGCTGTCCCAGTTGTGCATATAGAAACTTATTAAAACCAATTTTGTTTCTTGTTTGATTTTTAAATCACAGATTTTTAATCCCATTTGCATTTGTACTGCTTAATTACATCTTGTTCTAACAAACAATTGCCCCTCACTGGCAGCTATAAGAAAATTCTACCAAATACAGCCTTTACGGAAAATTTGCTGGCACTTTTCATGGCTGTTTGGAAAATACTGTATTTGCACATATTTGTGTAAGCAACTTTGAGTTGTGCCCTTACTCCCAACAGAAAAAGGACAAATGATATGCTCCCCCCCTTCTTAGGACAACAGGAACTCTTATGAGTGTCAGGAGATGTAAAAACTGCTGAACTTAGTGGTATTAAATAATTTCACGATAATGCATCTCATACACTTCTTGGACAAACGTAAACTATCTGAATGCAGCTTCTCAGCCTTCATTGTTATTTAAAAGAAAAAAAAAAACACCAAACACTGAACACCATTGTGCTATCAAAAATATTTGGTAACTTTGTATAATGTTAAGATTCCCAGAAAATGAGAAATCAATGCGTTTTCCAGTATTTTGACATGTAAATGATCTTTTCCAATTTGTCTTCCTGTCTTCCCACTCTCCTTCTCCAAGAGAAGGGGAGACCTTTGGGAAAAGCCTTTTGGTAACCTTCCAGGACTAAGATCCCAACCTCTTCATCTCTGTGGTACCTTGCATTATTTTCATCCGTTTGACTAACAGAATGAAACTGAATGTAGTCTTTTTCTTTTT
>VYXH01003546.1:137076-159965 GCA_013397275.1 Burhinus bistriatus | reverse complement strand
TTTTTTTTTTTTCTTTCTTCCATTGCCTGGAAGTTATAATTCTTAACTCTCTAGGGACACTTGATTTGGTTTCCAAACATAGTATGTAATGTTGACTTTTTTCTGTCCAAATAACCAGGTCAAACTGTATCTAGGTATCAGCTAGCATGAAGTTGCAGCTGCTGTCTTCTGACTGCATGTATCTGATGGTTTTCCTTATCCTGTTTCCTTACTGTCAGTTTTCTTGCCTTCTCAGTCCTTAGTTGGCAGAATGAGAATGCATCACAGTGGTCTGGCTGGAATTCCCATAGTAAATTGTTACCAGTAATTTGATAATACTTCCACCTGACAAATTTTAATCTCGGTTTTAAAGCCCTAGTTTGTTTTTGCTTGGTGTTGTTATTTACATAGAGGAAAGTGGATCTGAAATGTTAACAAATGTTATTGTATACTTTTGCAGACATAAATACTGAGACAAGGGGAGGAATACACCTGCTCAGCTGAGTGATATAAACACAGCAAGATGCTATGCAGGCCTAAAGCTTTAGAAAGAAACTCTATAATCCAAAAGTTGTTGAAAAATAGTGATATGATGCCATATCAGGATTGGTATGAAATATAAAACTCTCCCAGAAGTATTTGGTGGATTTTTATTTTATCCTGTTTGGTAATATATGGATGTGAAAGGTCAAAGTTAGTTTCGTAGACTGTGGTACTTTCCAACTTCTTGAATAATTCTTTCTCGCTAAATAGCTGTGTATCTTGGTAGTCTATTCTTTATGAGATCATTTCTGTGAGAGATCATGCTCTTGTACGTGCAAGTAATAGTACTCCTTAGGTCTAGGCACAGGTAAGACTGACAAACAGGAAAGCTGCATGACGCTGCTCTTATACTGCTTTAGTCCTGCTTAGATGTATCATGTCGCCAGGAGTTTATGGTACTCTGTAACTTGATGTAAATTAAGTCTTTTTTTTATCTGTTGTTGGATTGTATCCAGACTTGGCAATGGTGAGTGATACCACACAGACTTTTGATCTTTATATACTTAAAATACTATTTGGAAATCTCATCATCACTGTGTGTTTTTTCTGTTACAGTAATTCTTGGGGACCACAATCAAAGCACATACAAAAGTGTGTGCAAAATAAGTGGTGGCTTTGCCTATAAAAATGATTCAGGGTCTGATGAAGTAAAGTGGGAAACTGCTACTTAGCAATGACCATAGTAAAGTATGCAGGTATAATATGCAATCCTGGAGGGCTATATGCTACAGACTGGTATAGATAAGAAAAATGCAGTGAGTAATCTACTGCCTTTAGTGTTTTGGATATAATTCAGATCAGTGGTATGGTTTTTTCTTCTAGTCAGAGATCTATTTTTTGCATAAAAAATTGTTAAATGTTTAAATACCGTGAGGTGTTACTGCTACAGTTTTGAGAAGTATCTAGGAATGAATTTTAAAAGCTGCTACAGTTTCAGATATGTCTTAAAAATCTCAAGCTGTTGTAACAGTGGCAACAGGAACATGACTTTATCAATTTTTTTATAGCAGTGTAATGACATGAGTATGTAAATATCTGTGTGATCATAGTTTGGAAGGTAATTTATATTATAAATGTGTCTCTGTATACATAACTGACATATACTAGGGATTGAATTGATAGCTACAATTTTTGCAACTGTCTCCTATGTCAGATGGGTCAAACACAGGTGAAGAAGAGTGCAATACTCCCTAGGTCTACTTAGAGTAAATTGAAGTAAAGGATTAAAAAGGACTGCTCTTCTGAGGCTTTCATTAATGTTCCAGAATCAGTTTTCTCTTTCAAAATGTGACTTCTAAGGGCAGATGTGCTCCTTTATAGATAAGCCATAAATAATAGTAATAATTTAAAAAAAAAAATGTAAAGCATACTTTCTGGGGAGAACTCACAATTTAAATGCTTTAGTTTTGCCTGGAAAAAGACGTGTAAGCTTAGGTCTGAAGATTGTTTGGAAATCTTTTGGAACTGTTGCCTTTTTTCACAAAGCAAAGTAAAATCAGTGTCATTATGTGATATTAAACTAGTGTAATAACGTGCTTTTATATGACCTGCACTTCTAGCAGTTATGAAAAGGGCCACTGATGTTAGGACATGAGTATGTTAGCTCTTCCTTCTCTCAGCTATGGGTTTTATCTCTTCCTTGTTTTTTGAAAAAGCAAATAAGACAATGAAAAAAAAAAAAATAAAAGAAAAAAGACAATGAATTACTAGTCCTTTCCAGAGTTAATTTCCTAATGGCAGTGGGGAACACAGAAGCAATATTTAAAGGTCCAGCTTTTGGAACAGGGGATGAAGCAGGAACAGTGGAAAGAAATGCTTGGAAGCGAAGGAGGAAGGATGGGTCTGAGAAAACTGGTCAAAGCTGACTATTCCCTCTAGAGCTACCCTAGGTCTTTGGCAGAGAGTTTTTCCTGTCTACAAAATTCAAATACTTTGCCCATCTTGTCATTACTCATTATAATTTTTGCCTGTTTTGGGGACTGCTATGTGGTAGATGATCACTACTTAGTACAGTGAGCTCTCTTGCCTTAAGCACACATACGCAAATATAGAGGATTTGGACAAACTATATTCCCTGGGATGCTGCCTGTTTTGTGTGGTAGAGAAATGCTTAACATGTACAGGCATGTATTATTATCCTTCTACAGTCAGTATTTATGTGACGTGCTTTTTCAACTCGGCATACCCTGCAAAACTGGGAGGCTTTGCATTGCTTTAGAAAAGAAGATTAATGCTGTTTAGGAGGATAATATTAAGTTGAGATGAGAAGAATAATTTTAGCTACTAGGTGAAAAAGTGAAGATGGCATAATCCTTGGGTAAAGGAACTAAATGGGACTAGCTGCAAGGACTGTTTTTATTTATTTTATTTTTTTTTTGATAACTGTAAGCACTATAAAAGAACCTAACTCTATTTTCAGATCTGCATATGAGGCTTCCACTAATTTGTCAAAAAGAAGAAACTTGCTTTCAATGTTTAAAGCTTATTTGCAGTCCTGCATATTTACTGATTTCTGAAGGGAGAACTCTTTTAGGTGTCCTGGAAAACGTAAAAGGATTTTTTTGTTTAAAGAAATGTTCGAGTATTCTTAATATTGAAATTTTTACTGACTAGTTATAACAATGCTTCCAGAAATATTTGCATCAGAAGTGCTTAAAGAAGACATTAGAGGGACAGAATTTGGAGGTTGGAGTAACTTGAGGAATCCATGGGCTTCTCTGTTTTTCTGGGTCATACTTCTGTTTTGAGGCAAAGAAGCTGTAAAGCCTCAATTCCAAATAAACTGTGGGTGGGTGAATGAATAAGGGTTACATTTAATTATGTTGGAAGTTGATGTTCAGGGAGGGGCTGGGGAAATCTTTATTAGAAAACTACCTGTGTAGTGCAGATAACAGGTTTTAAAATTCATTTCCTGTAAACATCTGAATTTCACTTTCAGAAATTGCTTTTTGTCCATTTCTGCAAATAATTATTAATTCAAGCAAATGCAGAAGTATGAGGAAGGCTGAAACAAATCTGTTCTGAAACTTCTGGTATACCTTGTGGGGATATTTTTTCCAATCTGGCAATTTCTGTAGTCAATCCATAGTTAATGCAAAAGGAATGATTTTATGTTAGAAGTATTCTGAGTTTGTGTAGGAAGGTACCATTTATGGGGATCCTCCCTCCCCCCCCCCCAAGTTTTAAGCCCTTTTTTTTTTAAGGGCTATAAACTGTCAGTGGAATACAGATGAGTCCTTTGTATAGGAACCATATTGATAAGAATGTAAAACACAAGGGGAAAAAAAACAGGTGAGGCAAGCTGGCTCTTTAAGCCCTTCCATGGCAGAACAAAATTAAATTACTAATTCTGTTCAGGGAAGAAAGCTGGTATTAAGTTTGCTGGATTATTCAACATCTGTTTAGTATATCTCTCATCACTTAGCTAGATGTTATGCAGATTCATTAGTCTAGGAGAAGAATGTGATTCAAGTTAAAAAGTTAAAATATTGCAATGTGTTGAAGCAGACTTGTTCCCATTGTAGTTCTACTTATATTTTATCTTGCCAGCTTAGAGATTGAGCAGGAGATGTGTTTGAGTTTTGATTTGCATGCAACCTGGTAGTCTCTTCAGCCCATCAACTGTCTGTAGTGTCAACGCATGTATTTTTTTAAGTGTCTTTGTATCCACTTTGGTTTTGATCAACAGTTTCTCAGTAAATGGAAGATTTGCAGAATGGGCGAGAGTTGTACTGTTTTATTAATTTCTAGTGTATACTGAGAGAAGAAATTGTACATTATACTCTGTTTTGCATACATCTTTGGAATCATTTCCTTTCTTCCAAAAACTAAGGTGCCTCTTAAAACAAGAGGTGTTCAGCTCTTTGACAAGTTATACTCCAGAAACCCTGAGCATAATATAATGATTAAAATTGACTGCTTTGCATAATTCATCCGGTCTTACATTATTTCTGCTCTATCTCCTAGAGATTAGAGAATTTCCTTGATTTTGTATCAGAAGAAAGGGGATAACCACATTTGAAATACAGAACCTTTGCAACTAATAAATGAATCGCGTGTGGAGAATAGAAAGAATCTGTGTTGCTGCTGCTTCTATTTGATATTCATTATGGAACTATAGGACTGGTTTGTGTGTGGGAGGGAAAATGAACAAGCTTTTGTTATCTCATGGTTGGTGTGAATCCAGGAAGTCTTGTTACAGAGATCCTGGAAATTTACGTTACGCATAATTTCCCGTTGACTCCATATTTTGTCTACTGATCTTTTTATCTCTGTTACAGTGGATTTTTTTTTAACATGCCTTGCATTATTCAGCTCTTCTTTCATCTATAAGTAGTGTTTAAAAAGCAGAGAAAGCTCCTTTAGCACTTCAAAAATGTGATCATTTGGTTATGATGTTTAGATTAACTTCCTTTTATACTAGTCCTGATGTTTAATACTACTAAAATAACTGCTTCATCATTCTCCATTGTGTTCTCATTGATGAAGAATCCCTTAAATAAGTTAAGCAATTATACATAACTTTTGTATTCCACGGGTATAAATAAGATAGGCTTTTTAACTCTATTGTATTACTTTGTGTTGTTTATAAATTATTCTTTTGGTGATCAGTCAGATCTATATGATTAAATATTTTGAGTGCACTAGCTAGAAGCAGGATGTTAACCTCTTTGAATGTGGTACTAGTGATAGTGACAATGTTGGTTATGGTGTTTGTTTTTTTTTTCCTACGTTACCTATGACAGTTATTCCTTAACAGTACCAATTCCAGCTTTGGTCGGCCAGGAGTTGAATGCTACTGCCAACATGACAGTGGAGCTGCAGTAATACAGCTTCAGTTCCTGATTAATGAGGTGAGTAAAATGACGTACATGTTCCATAATTCAGAGACGATACGGAGTGTATCTTTTTCAATTTCTCATTAAGCAAGCATCAAAATCAGCTAACACAAGTGACTCTTAGCATGAATGGCAAGGAGTAATAACAATTGTAAATAAATTAACTTTTTAATTTTAGAAAATGCTTGACTAACTGCTGAAAATAGCTTCGTCTCTAGAGTACTCCTTTGCTATAAGCAAGAACTCTTTTTCCTAGGAATATTTATTCATGTCACTGAACATTGCAAGTTATCTCTTGAAGTAGTAAAGCATGTTTTCAGTAGTACTAACGGTTTCAGCGGGTAGTTAATTTCATTTTGATAGAGTTATTTGCTCAGATCATGTCTAAAACTATCCCTAATCTGATCCCTGAGTAATTTCAGGTGTGTGTTTTCTAGGGGTGTAGTAGCTGAGATCTGACAGCAGTGCTGTTCTTAAGCTAGCTGGGGTCAGATTTCTAGAGGGACTTACACCTCAGAGGAATGGTGAAGTCAAACGTCACTAGCTTTGTCAGCACATAGATATTAGCAGTTGAGTTCATTGCTTAATTTCTCTAGGGAGGTGAACATGAGGGAACCGATGCGCGTGCATCAGGAGAAGCTTCTCCTTCCCCGTACTCCCTCAGTATAGCACTGAACCAAACGTGAATGAGCTGAATGACGTGTGATCACATCAGTTATCTCATTACTCCGACCTGGAACTTCCCTATGCTATGATGTAGACTTGCATGCTTATAAATATTTTTTTTTCATCCTGAAGGCAAATATGTAGTATATTTCCACTATGATGATGATATACTGTTATTAGGGTTATGAAAATAAGCTGATTAAAACTTTTTCTTTCTGATAGGGAGCTCTTGTGAGTGCCTTGGCTGATGATACCTTACATCTGTGGAACTTACGTCAGAAGAGACCTGCTATACTTCATTCACTCAAATTTAACAGAGAACGGTAGGGATTGGATTATTATTGCTTTGCGCCTTACCATCACACTATGTGCTATTGTAAGATCAGATTTATTAATGCAGTCAGATTCATAACTTGTTAAATAATTGGAACTGGATTTACATTGGGTTTGAGTTGCAGGCTGTTAGGGCTCAAATTACTTGTGAGTAGACACACTCATGACCTAAACTGAGATTACTTTTCTATCACTTTGCATATTGCATTGCTGAACATCAATTTTCCTATCTTTAAAATGCAGAGGTATAGAAGATTTACATTGAAAGTCTCCAGAGGAATTTTGGAACAAAAAGTGTGTGTGTGTGTGTACCAACAAGACAAGAGGAAAACTAGTTCAATTTTTTAATTGGAAGTTTTTCTCCCCTTGATGACAAATTGGAATTCTACAGTCTTAGTGCTCCTGTGTGTATCAGAAGCTGAAAACAACATGCATTTTGACTAACAATTTTGAGTTTCAAGTAACACCATTGTAAGCAAGCTAGGGAGATGTTTTAGATTAAATTTCTAAAAGTCAGTTGATACTATTTCTGCAAAAAAGTGTGTCCTTTTTTTTAAAATAACAAGTAGTCCTTCCCTTTTGGGAAGTAGTCCTTCTTTTCCAGTATGGGTAAAGTCTCAACTGGAATGCTACGTCTACTTTTGACCAGTGTGCTTCAGAGGTGGACTACTTGGGGACCTCAAAGGATGCTAGCAAGATCACACAATCTGTGACTTGTACTCCTGCTGAATAGGGCCAGAAGTAATGAGCTTGAAGTAATGGGTAGCAGTAGAAAGAGGTAAGATAAATATTTATGTAAAACTTTCTAATGTAATGTCATACAAAGTGCTCAACAGACTGTTGAGTGGGTTAGGGAGTAACTCTGACAGAGCAAAATTCTCTGCCTCAAGGGAGTGATGGTGTTCCCTTATGCAGTATAAAAGTCAAATGGAGAAACGCAATTCACAACCTCTAGTTCAACAAGGATTGTCCAACTATAGGAGACGCAGTGGTGTATCCAGACTGAATTTTCTCTCCCTCCCTTCCCCCTTCTTTGTTAAATGACTTTTACCTGTAGCACCTATTTGTCAATATAAAATTTGGATTTGCAGCCTGAAACCACACTTGGACATTGGCTTCTAACTAATGCTTTAAAATAGATATCTGAGGAGGTGATTCTGATTGCGTACAAATCTGTTGGAAGCTGGCTTAGTCTTAGATATATGTTTTACACAGAGTGGAAGTTTTAAACCATCCTTTTCCTGTAAATGTGGCTTTCTCACTAGTAAAACCTGTTACAGGGAGTTGAATTGTGTGTACTTTTACCAGAAAAGGGGAGGGGGTGGAAGGGAGTCTAGGTCACTCATATCACTTCAGTGGTTGTATTTTGTTACTAGTTTTGGACAGAGTACTGATTTTTCCAGGAAAACCTGTGCCTTGCTAAAATAGGTAATGAGAGCACCATAGTTAGCAAGAGTGGTGAAGGTATAGTTTGAGACAAGAGCTTTTTCTTCTAGTAACTTTAATCTAGAAGTGCCCATTATAATAGCATATAGAAATAGCCAGAACACTGAAGATCCCAGAACCATACATTGTCATACCTGGTTATTAAGTCATGCTGGAAGACTGTTAATGGTTTTCAAATATTCTGTTTTCTTTTGACTAGCTTATAAAATAAAGCTTTATAAAATAAAGTGTAATCTCTTTCCTAGGGAATTATTTTGATTTTGAACGTTAGAGAATTGCACAAATTCACCATTGAATATTTCTAAATAGGTGTCTGATTACTAAGAACTTTTAGTGTTATAATTACACCTAATAGGTTTGATATGTGAATTTTAAGCAAAAGAGCTTTGCTTAGATCAGTTTTATGATGTATATTAACTACTAAATTTATTGGGAAGAGTGTTCATGAATAAAACTGGATCTGCTCTAGGCATTCCTGCGACAGCAAGGGAGTTGGACTAGATGATCTCTAGAGGTCCCTTCCAACTCTGAAAATTCTGATTCTCAATTGACAAGTGCTAAATTGTTAGATACCTAATTAATAAAATTTTTAAATAATTTATGTTGTGGGATTAAGATTTGTTCATAAGGATAACTAACTTCTCAAACAGGAATTAGTTAAAATACTAAATACTACAACAAAGCCTTGTAGTAGTATCTTCTCTAATGATACTTTAACTTGACAGCTTGTGTAGGAAACTTCAATAACTTGGAAATTAGTTTGGGTGAAAGAGTAAGTTAAACTGGAAAAACTGTCCTTGGAGGGGAAACAAAGCCAAATCTTAATGCATTACTGAAATGACTATTCCAGTTATATCAGTATTTGTTCTAGGACTGTAGATGCTAAGGTTTAAAATTATACACCTGATCAGTATATAATTGGAACTTCCAGAGTTTCTGAAAGTACGTTGACATTATGGAAAAGCAGTATTTGTTTCTTGTTTAGTAGGAGTTGAGCTCAACATGTCACGAGCCAGTTTTTATTCAGATTTGCTTTCCAAATCAGAGGTTAATGTGTAAGGATTAGATGTGAACTAGAAGGTTGTTTGTGGCATAGACAGCTCACTGTAGCAGTTAGCTACTCAGATTAAAGGATATTCTAGTCTTGCAAATGATTCTTGAACCATGTTTAAGGAAAAAAAATAATATAAAAAGTGATAAGGCTATGACTTATTAATGAATTCTGTATTCTCCTGGCACAACCTTTTACCAGTTCTGTCTAATTTCTGACTTTTAGCCATATGGAAGAATTACTGTCCAATGTTTAACAGTGCAATTTCTAGACTTCCTATTTGTTTCTCTTGTTGGTAATCTAGTTTGGCTAGCTTGCTTTCAGGCCTGTTTTTAACATCTTTCAAATAAGGAATAAAAAGCAGACATAGCATGTTTATAAATGCTTGTCGTGTGTCAAGTATTTTGTATACTTACCTGAAAATTGACTTGGAGTATTAAATTACCTGTAAATTAATTCAGAATGCAGTCTCTAGTATATGACTGGAAAGTGTTGTGAATTCTTGCTTTTCTACTCATGAATTTTAAGAACAGGGAGTGGTGAGAAAGTTGCATTTTCTTTTGAAATAATTCTATGCCTATTACAGACTTTGTTCTAAGCTGTGGAAAATTTCTCCATTGGGTAACTCACAGCTTTTTAGATTTGAGCAAAACATTTCTTTAAAAGTAGTGGCCAAGAATCTCTAAAGACACTGCTTTCTGTTGAATCTTTAAATGAATTGAGTATCTGTAGATAAGAAACTGACCATTTAATAGATTCATAGCTCTTGACTGCCTTTTGTAACAGTGGTGGTTAGTGATTTGAAGCAAGTCTTCTGAACTGGTGATTGAAGTTTTTGATGTATAACAAATCTGTTAGTTGAAATTACTGGCAGATGTCAGAAGCACGGTTTTGCAAGTCTTCTAGCCTTTTGTTTCTGTTGTGTTTGTGTGGGTTTTGCAGCTGCTTCATGTTCTAGTTACCAAACAGAAGTTAGAAGATACTAAACTAATGTCATACTAAGCTTGGCCACTCTTCCTTGGCTGTGGGAAGCAGTGTGTAGGGGCCAGCAAAAAAATGCATAATGATGCTTACATGGCAGAGGTTGCTTGCATGACTTGTCATGCAAGTTAAAAGTGTATAAGTAGTACGTCTTTGCAGAACATGCAATTCAGT
This sequence comes from Burhinus bistriatus, assembly GCA_013397275.1. Lineage (NCBI taxonomy): Eukaryota > Metazoa > Chordata > Aves > Charadriiformes > Burhinidae > Burhinus > Burhinus bistriatus. The sequence continues at coordinate 149,954 of VYXH01003546.1, read as the reverse complement.
GTGTGAACTTATTTATTATCCTAGGTTTTGTACTCCTCTAAGATTTCTTGAGGGAATCACAAGGTAGTTTCTTTGTCATCTACATACCTGTGTAAATATCTTAACCATAATAAAATTGTTGCATGTTCACATGTAATGCAAGCCCCATGTCAAATTTGGTTTGACTTGGTAGCAAATGCTGATGCTAGGCTAGATTAACTCTAAAGTAAGTATAGCTAACACTTCTTATTAGACTAAATATTGAAAGCATATGGTGAGATAGATATCCAATCTGGCTTTAGTTTTCTTGCCATGCAGGAACATTAAACTTGGTACTGATCTAAGGTGTGGAAGTTCAAACATGCATCACTAATGAGCCAGGACTTTCACAGAACCAGTTTAAGAGAGGGTGAAGTGACAGACTAGCTTGATTTAAAAACAAACAAACAAAAAAACCCCAAAAACACACCAGTGGTGTGGGATGACAAACCTGAGTCTCCTTTGCTGCAAACTAAACCCCAGACCAATCCACTTCATGTACAAGTATGAAAAAAATATGTTTAGTTATCGAAGACTTGCATCTTTCCTAAGCTGAGATTCCCTGTTCTAATGCCGAAAGAAATAGTTCACTTGCTTTGTGACTTGGCATAAAGACAAGAACCAAAATCATAGCATAAAAATAGAACTGAGTGTTTAGAGTGTGAGTGCTTTGCATATCGATCACTGAATGCATTGATAGCAGTTTAATTTTTAATATGTCAGGTTTTGTGTTGTATATTTAAATAATCCTCTTCAGCATGAAACTGCACAATTCAGAGTCAAAAAAATCGTGTTTTAAGTATTGCTGTCTTTGTATCCTGCTGTAAACAGTAACTTCAACATTGTGTTTAAAACACAAACTGTCTACAGTGGGAGTGAAAAATCCCACTTCTATTTACTTCTTATTAATAAATAAGACTTTTAACTTCTTTGACATACACCTTACCTTGTTAGATACTGCAACTTTGCACCCAGGCTGTGCATTAGGAGACATTAATTGTGAGAGAATTTTTCCTTCCACCTCACTGCATTTATAAACTGACCAATTCTGCCACTTTGTGGATAGCAGAAGGACATACAGGTTTTCTTGCCTGTGAGAGCAGGTGGTGATAGACATTGTTCGTGGATTTTTGGTTGGGGTTTTTTCTTCCTTTTTCTGTTTATCACTATCACTGTTTTGCTTCCAGCCTTTGGTTAAGGGCTGGCTTTTTCTCCTTTGCCCTATTTGTTTTGGGGTAGGATTATAGTATAACAGAAGGATTACCAGATACATATCCAAATGATACGTCTGAGAAATTAAATATTTACAGTCTTTGCGGAGTCAATGATGTACCAAGTACAAGTTTAATATATGACAAAACTAAGTTTTTCACACATGACTGGTTTTTACACTTTTTAAACTGGCATTCTTGAGCATGAAAGGAAATAATCGTCAAGTCGTCTTGCCTTTATAGTGTCATATAAAGCCTTCTTTTACCTGGTGGGCTTAAAAATGTTGCTTAATGGTGATCCGCTAGATGGTGTACTTAGAAGGAGTTTTATCTTATTTCAAGAAGTTAGCAGGAAAAAATGAACTCCTTGACTGTCTGGATTTGCTGCAGATGTGAATGTCTCTCTCATGCAAGATCAGATTCCTTTGAAAAATATTTTCTTGAGGCAGTCTATGCATGCGGAGTCCCACATGTTGGTGCAGTTGATGGAACTGCAGTTGTATCAGTTGCCTTCTGCTGCCTTTGGCACTGAGGCAGAACTGGTGAGTCCTATTACTCTAAGATTTCAGGTTTCTAAGAAACAGTTTTCAAAAACTATCTCCATTGTCCTGTTAGCGGTTTTCCTTGCACAATGACTTTCACAGTGGTATGAGGCACATAATGGCCAACTGCCACACTCCTGGGAAGAATTCAACCTCTAGTCTTTAAGCTCTGCCTGTCTGACAGACTTTTCTCCATCAGTGATGGGCATAATTCTTCTGTCTCCTGTGGGAAAGCTATGTGTCTGACATGGCTGGCTTTTTAAGTTGTAGTGTGTGATTTCCCAGAAGAAATGTTCAGCCGGAACTGCATGTCTTAAAGGAAGCTACCTGAGTGTCTTCTGATGCCAAAGGTGGTGGTTACTTGAGTCATGTCAGATGTGCCAACAAGAGCTCATAAATATGTAGTGTAGGGGATTTTATCAATGGTAAGAGATCCTCAAATCTTTAGGGTATTTGGTGTGAATTCCTTCAATATTGAAAAATTTTCTTGGTTTGCAAATCAGTTGCCTCAAAAAGCATGTGTGCATTTGTCTTGTGTTAGCGTTACGAGCGGTGGAGCAGCCCTTTTCTGTTTGCATAATAAATAAAAACATGGAGACCCCTTCTGAGTGAAGTACATCTGAAGCTTGAAAAGCCATCTTAAAACAGAGAGGAGAAATGTGACTCCATAAAGGAAAGAACATGTAAGCCATGAAATATATTAGGAACATTATACTGTAAAAATACAAATACCTTCAGCAACCTAGAAAACCTCAAAAATTGAGCCTTTTTCTGAAATGATCTAAATGGCCCTAGTATTGATCACATCAGTGGTGAAAATTTTATTTCTGTTCTTGGCTCTTGCCTCCACTTTACTCCATCTTGACACCACTAGTGTATGCCACGACTCAGATACTGAACATAGGCACTTCTCAGTAAACATATTTGGAGGAGTGTCATTTGGAGTGCTGTTATAGGATATAAGTAGAATTGAAGTACCTGGTCCAGTTCCTATGATATACTGCATTTATCCACATGGTATTTGGGGGGGGGACAATTTTGCGAAGCGTTGAAGATAATTTCTTTCTCTCCATGTGCCTTCTACCCCTTCAGGCCTTTTTTGTACAGGTAGGTATTTTAAGCTTGTTGCAGTTACTAAATCCGGAAATAGACCCCTTGCAGCAGTCTGGCAAAATCACAGCCACTGCTTGCTTCTGTCAGTATGGCATTGTGACACTGACTCTTGACTTTTTATGCCCATTGAAGACTTGACAAGAGACCATGGACATGGAGTCTAGGCTAACATAAGAATTAAACTTTTTAGCTTCTGAATTTTACATGGTGGCTATCTTATGCATGAAAAGTTGAATATAGAGGTATGCAGAATACAACTTTGGTTGTATTCTTTTTAGAAAATGTTTATTTTGTGTATACAATAATGCTGTGAGCAGCTAGTGTAATTACAGCAACTGTGAACCTATAATGATAGTTCTAGAAATAGTGACTTAAAAATAAAACCTGTTATCAGCGTTTGTCATTCATCAAAGTATTTGTCACTGTGCTTTGTTAAAGTAGTGGAAAATTCTGAAGAACATACTTCATAATGCAGTAGACTAAGGAAAGGTAAGAATTAATTTAGAAGGATTTCTGTTGTCATAATAATACACTCAAAATAACAGCCTGTCATTTTTACTTAATATTTCCCTTAAAAACCTAATTCTTACATATCAAAGAATATGATTTATGAAATCAATATTTCAGTAATTAAATTCTTCTAGGGAATACCATCACTTGCTATAGTAACTATTTTGATATACATTGTGAAACAACCACAATTAAGGCTTTTCTTAACTAACTTTGACAGATTATCAGAAAAGACACATGGTCTGCAGTTAAGAAAATCCTTTCAGTAGGTTTACAAATGGCTTCTTAAAGACTCTTCTGTCACTGCTAATACTCTCCCATAAGCAATAGCACAATTTATATTTTAAGTACAGTAAGAACAAATATTTTGTGAGGGGTTTTTCTTTTGTCAATGTTTTCAACTGCTAGTGTACTACTGGGTTTTCTGTACATAATTTTGTTTTCTTGACCTATTGGTTCAACCCTTACAAACTCATTTCACAGGAAAGTGAAATTTCTTGTGGGTTTTTCGGAAGGGCGGGACAGGGGAAGGAGTGGCTTTGCAAATATGTATGCAGTGAGGAGGAAGATTTTGTGCTTAGGAAAGGTACAGCTACAGGAGAGTTTAGAACTACCCTGACTGCTTTGGGGTTGCATAACAGTACTTAATTTTAGGAGTGATGTTGGCATATATTAAAATCATACTGTAGATTTCAGATTAAAACAAAAAATCTCTTTAAAGCATTGGGTTTTTTCTATAGAGAGGGTTTTTTTTGTACATGTATAGGGAATTGAAATATTTGGGAAAAAGTGATGTGCACAGTACTTGCATTATGCTGAAAGTTCAATCCGCTTCACAAAATGTACTATACTTACTGAGGTAGCTGAAATTTCCTTGGAGGTAACAGGACAAATCTGTTGTGCTAGGAAAGAGCTGCCTGCAAAAAAGCCTGCTTTCTGTGATCACTGGGTCAGACGGTCCCCAGGCTGTCTCTTTAGATTCACAAAACTAGTCTATTATTTTTTATAGATGCTTCTAGTCTAGTATTTTTGGCCAGAATGGCTTGATAGACGAGGGGAAGAGTATGGTACTCTACTTTGGATTGATACATTGTTTTCAGGCAGTTATGGTTTGTGTGCAAGAAAGACTTGGAAAAATTTTCTACTTGGGTTGACTGTATCTGTAGTCCTTTCAGTCTATTCCCAACAATTGATTGTATTTTCCACACCTATGTACGTATCCATTTGTGGGTAGGGAGAGAGGGGAAAGAAAGCTTGAGTTGTAGAAATGGCCAGAGCGTTACATGGCATCTTCCACTTCTTGATCTTAAAAATGTTATGTATGGAGTATATTCTAATCTTTTGGTGGCAGAAAGATAAGTTTCTGAAAGAAACATCTGTATTTTTCAGAAAAAAAACCATAGATGCTGTTCTTGGCCAAGTGTTAAATAAGCAAGTATTGTCTCACCACCAGGAAGTCTCTGACCTTTTGTTTCTGTTCTCCGAAACCAATTTGAATCCCTTTAATCCTCAGGCCAGTTTTCAATGGAGCAAGTGAGGCCAAATGTAGCCTGTATGTTGACAGGCTAATAGGTTGTCAGTGGTCCTTCACGTGGTCATAGCGTCACTGAATTTTATTTTTTAAGAGTGCTCTAACATTTTCAATGTTGTTTAAAATCTATGTAGTTTAAGGTGAAGCATTAAGCACTGGAGAGAATCTCAGTACATAACTTTAATGTTGGAAATGTTCTGTGAATTGCTAAAATAAGTGCAGTTATCTGAAATGAATCATTTTAGACAAAAATATAATTGAATTTCTGGAAGTTGGAAGACCTACTTTTTCTATTAAGAAAATAAAGAAATGGCAAATAAAATTATATTTCAAATGGAGTAACATTTACCACATTCAAGGTGAGGTGGTGATTCTTTCACTGTAGCAGGATCAGCTTGACAAATTCCTGTTGTATTTAACTAGTCATCTGTTCTGTGAAACATAAAAGCTCTAATAATATTATTTAGGTTATATAAAAATCAGACAAAACTCTTCTGATTGTAGAAGACTGGTAAAAGTACACTTTGAAGGATAAGGTTAAGAACCCTGTTTTATACGTGCCTAAACATAACAATTTTGAAGTGTCTTCAACCTCTTGCCTTTTAGAGTTTGTAAACATTTTGTGAAATTACTTATTCAAATCTTAATTTACCCTTGGTGTGGAATCATTTCATTGCTTGCTAACTCTTAACAAAATGAATCTTATTTGCACAGAGGAGACAGTAAATTGGATATGTCTGCATAGTCAAGAAGAGTGTCAAGAATCTTGAGGAGTTGAACATTTCTTTAAGTGTTGCCCTTTTGCTATAGCAATTGAAGTTGCAACCCCAAGTTATATTTTTACCTACCTTTAAATGAAATGAAATAGGTGTTTTTTTATAATGAAAGTGTTGGACAACTGTAACTGACAATATTAACTCTCAGATCAAGACAGATAGGCCCATTACCCTGCTCCTGAATATTATTTCTGGCTGCTAGGTTGTGTTCTTAGATCCAACTGATCTGGCTGCCAGCTGCTTCTGGCACGTGAAGTCTTGGCACAAAAAGAAGCCGTGGTGTTGCAGAGTGCTGAGAGTTTGTTTTCATGCAGCATCTCTTCCCCTTCCCCATGACCTGCTTGTAGTGGGAGAGCTTTGTTACTGGGCTGTAAGGTTTTGGGGCCTGCCTAGGAAGTATGTGTACAGATGTATGTGATTTAGTGTCCAATAAAATATTTTTTTCAAGGATATTGGGGAAACTCAAGTCTTTAACCTGTGGTGTTTGAAGATTACTGGCTTCCTAAAAATGTTACAACCTCTATAAATTCAATGAGTTGGAAGAGCATTTTAAATCTTGTATATAGTCCTTTTTTCTGTGAAACATCAATGAAAAAAGTTAGTGCAGCGTTTTGGCTTAACTATTCAAGCACAAGCAATCAAGGAAGTTAGAAGATGGATAAATTAAAGATTTGCTTGAGCAAACTGCACTCCCTAACTAGAAAGAAATTAGTGATATAAAAAGTAGAGTGGTACACTTTTGATCCAGGTAGTATTACTACAGAAGCCTTAATTTTTGAAATCTGTAATACAAATTAACATCTCTTCAGCCGTTAGAGAATTTTTTCATTGCTGCTGTTAACCTTTGCTTTTGTGCTGAAGTTAAGCGTGTGTATATACAGCACCTAATGTAAAGGATCTAAAGCGGTTCTTTGCATAAATAGTTATTAGCAGACTTGTGAAGTGATGCATGGATTTGGCAAGAAGGGAGCCCAACTGGGAGAAAAAACAAGAACAAAAAAAAAATCTGTAAAGCTAAGGATTAGAGCTGACAGAACAAATTTCCATTGAATAATTATTTTACCTTATTATTGAAACACTTCTGGAAGCCCAAGTTTGATAGTCCAAGTAGTTTGGCAATTTCTTTCAATATTGGACCCTGTCAGATTAAAATGGTTTATAGAGTTTATAGTTTCTAGACTCTAATTTCAATTTAGTATTTCTGTTGTATAGAAGAATCACATACTTCAGGAGCTTCAGTTCCTACAGATATTATTTCCTTTTCAGTTTTGAAGAAATAGGGAACAATAAGCAGGACCCAAGAGGGCAGAAATAACCAAGTTTTCAAATACTAGTATTTGCACTGGAGCTATGGTCAAAGAAGAGTTCTCTGCTGATACAAACAGTTGTTAGCTTTTGGGTTTTGTTCAGCTACTTCCTTCTAGCAGAAGAGAAAATCAGTAAGGCAGGAAATTAAAACATGGTTTAGGTATAATAATAGCCCCAAATTTAGAATACTTTTTAAATGACTCTTATAGTTGTTTAGGATTGGATTTAGGTTTGCTCTTTAGGAGATACTTTGTCTCACCTGTAAACTTTCATTTCTTATGCTTTATTTTCTGCCTTTGTCTCCTCACTTGAAACCAGCTTAATCTGCATAAGGCTACTTCTAAAAATCCGTTGTTCTTTAGAACCTGAAATTAGATAGATTTCAAAGGGAGACTTATAGATTATAACATCGGAATGTTTCAAGTTTAAAATGACAGCAATCTTGAGCAAATACATTCAATATGGTAATTTTCAGAGGTAGCTATGTGATTTTATCTGTATGACTTAATAGTTTTAGAGTATCTTGGTTTCTATTTCTTGTTTACTCTAAGTTTTTACATTGTGCACCTCTTACTTTGCCATGTACTGGGTTCTCTATGTTTCTCTTCTTGTAACTTGTCTTATTTCTTTCTGTTTGCCTGTTGCCTCTTCTTCCTGTTTGCCTTTTCTTTAATTCCTTTTTTGGTGGCTTTGTCTTTCAGGATAACATTTTGTCATCTGCCTTTCCAAAGTAAATGGCTATATGTGGGCACCGAAAGAGGAAACATTCACATTGTCAATGTGGAATCATTTACTCTCTCAGGCTATGTCATCATGTGGAATAAAGCCATTGAACTGTGAGTTTAATCAAATATTGTCTGTTGGGCTGGGGAATTGGGGGTGGAGGTGGGGCGGGAATAGATATGTCCCAGATGTTATTAGCATCAGTCGCAGAAATATCATTGTTACTTATAGTGGCCTCTATATTAGTCTCACTACATGAATTACATGATCAAAGTACATAAATACTCATGTAAATACTTTTTATTCTCTTAAATGTGAAGTGTTAATATGTATATATTTCTGCCTATAACCCTATTTTGTCATAGTGCCTGGAATAGACATAAAAATAAAATAAACAACATAAACATAGACATAAAAATCATTCTGTGATGGTAAAGATCTAGAAAAAATAATATATGTTAGAATATGATGTGGCTGGTACTTGGGCAGGCGTGTCACTTCTACGGTTTTGGGGTTAAAGCCCAAAATATAAAGATATGTATTGTAAGGGGGCTGATACATGCTGGGTATAAAATTACTGGCTGAAAATGTAAATTTAAATAAACCTATTCCAAGAGAAAAGTGTATTTTTACAGCTGTTGTCAGTGCTTCTCCTTTTTTAATAATAAATTTGTGTATGCAAATATAGTGGGTTTTGGGTGAAAACATGTACTTGTATGCTGCTCTTCCTGTGCTGTTATTTTGTTCCCAGAATGTTATGTCTATCTTCAGAACATACATGGAGTCCATCACTTGCCAAAGGTTGTTGAAACAAACACAGCTCTTCATCAGTCTGTCTTCTTCAATAGCAAGAAGTCAACATAAAGTCTTAACTCTGTGTTGTTTTAACAATGCCCAGCTTGGGCACTTTAGGAATAATAGCAAGGCCTGTTTTTCAGAATAAAACTAAACATTTTATCCAACTGTGTCAATTCTGTAACAAACTTTTTTGTGTGTTGTGAATAAGCAGTAAATAAGTCTTTTCTTCTTACAAAAAGACAGAAAATAAGTGCCTAAAAAAGACAGAAAGTATGGGCTTGAAGATAAAAGAAGTGACTCCATGCTGAAATGCCAATAGCTTGCTTACATGGAGTCTATATCTGCTGAAGCTGTATTACTTGCAGTCATTGTGAGATGGAGTTTTGGGCAGGGGAATTTTTTTTTAAATTAAATGGAAATATTTCTTGTTTAGGTCGTCCAAATCTCACCCAGGACCTATTGTCCACATTAGTGACAATCCAATGGATGAAGGAAAGGTAGGATATGTTTAAAGACCACTCAATACATTAGTTTTCAAACAAGACTTTTTATTATAGATACCACTGCTTTTTAAGGAAGGATTAAATAGATGAGGACAACATTGAAAGCATAAAGGAAGGCTAAATCAAGGTTTTGGGCTCTGAAAATAATACAAAGGAAGCTACAGACATGACTGTGGGACACATTACTGGAATAATTGAATGTATTTTGTAACCAGAAGCATTTGAAAACACAGCTGAAAAGGCTTAATTGCAAAAATTCTTGAAAACAAAAGCAAAGAACTTTACTTACGGTGGTTAACATTAAGATGTTGCTAAAAAAACCCAAATATAACCTGAGTGTAGAAATAGTGGGATGGAAATTAAATAAACATTGTAATGCTCTTGGGTGTTGCTGTGTCACAACTTTAAAATGCTTATTTATATAGCATAGCATATAGAATAATGTGTACTTCATCTTTAGTTTAGCTAATCCAAGGTGGCAGTTTTTATGGGATTTGAGGTCTAACTGACATACTCTCATTTGACAGCATCTAGTGATTATAATAAATAGCTTAAAACCGAACTGGCCTGTAGTACTACTAGATATTTCGGAAAAGTCAACTCAACTAAAACATGTAAGAAAGCTATGTATTAGACTTGTCTTTTCCTTCTTTTGAAATAGTATTAACATAACCATCTTTATCTTGACAAAAAGTTTTACAGTACATGTTCTTGAAGCCCTCACAAGATGGCAATTTTTCTCTTGTGACGTAGCAGCCACAAAGAACGACTTCAGCTATTAACTCAATGGTCCTAAGTTCCTTCTGTATTATTAAAGTAAATCTGTGGGTGTTACTCTTTGCTTTGGGCCATCATGAGCCTCGTTCAGAAACAATGTAGAACATGTAACTTTAGTTCACAATGAAGAATTCATGAATCAAAACGAGAAAGCAAGGAGTTAAAATGTTAGTTTGCCTTCTCTAGGTGACAGCAATTACTGTAGTACCAAATCATACATTCCCCACTTAAGTCATGGTTGCAAGACTAAATTTGTGCTTCAGGTAACAGACATCTTCTACGAGTCTTGTGATGGGATCACATGACACGCCCACTCTATGAAGGATCTTCAGCCCCTTTAGCTTGTGTGCCCCATATAGTTATCTAGCAAATCTTAGTGGTCTACTTCAACTTTTGTTCAGATTCCCTTGGTCCACACTGACTAGTACACAGGAGGGATTTTGCTTAATTTTGTCAATAGGAATAAAGCCAAATATGAAAGAAGAATTTGAAAGCAGCAGTCTTATACGTATCTCTTCCAAAAGGCTGTAGACCCCTGACAAAAGTATGGTTATAACTTAATCATAGAGACCTTGATACCACTTTAAACAGGTTTTCATTAATGACTATGCTCTAGATTAATCAGGCATAACTGATTCGCTAAACCAATAAATTATGAATTGTTATTTTTATCAGTGTAATGTCTCAGAAATATCCTAGAGTTTTGATATTCCATTTGTGAAGAGTCTTCAAGGACAGAGAAAACAACTTTGCTTACTACTGTTCCACATACACAGGAGAAATAATGTTTTTGGTTTACTTGCTTTTCATTTGGCATGTTGGTGGTGGATAAAACTAAAGAGAGAGGGAATGATACTATTGTCTCAGCAGTGGTTTGAATGTTTTAAAAGCAAGCTAATTAAAGCTTGTATCCTAGACACCTGAGGTTTCAGTCTGACAAGAAGAATTTCATGAATAAAGTTTTTTTTCATGGGGATGAAGCTCAGTGCAGTAAGTGCATAACTAATGCATTTCTCTGTAGAATTAGGTTTGAATCACTTCAGAATTGTGGACCCTAGAATATGAATGCAATGAAGCTATGGTAACCTCAGAAAAGACAAATGATCTATTCTGGTATATTCCACCCCCACCCCACATTTAATTAGTGTCAAAGTTTAAGAATTACTGTTTTTATCAATGAGGCTATTAGTCGGTGTTTTAGAATCCGACCTTACACTACTTTTCTTTCTCAGAACAAAAATATTGCTGAAAAAAACCCTGTGCAGTTGCAAGAATCTCCTGTGTACTGACTTTTAAAATTTTTTCATGCTGTTAGCCTTCTAGTCACTGTGATTTTTCTAATGTTTAAAGTTAAAATAGGAAAATTTATAAAATATGGCTTATGATAAGCAAGATCATTTAAAATAATAGTATACATGACACTAGTGAGGAAAAAAAATCTAATATTGACTTTTACTAGATTAAACGTGTCTGATATTTTTAGGGTATTTTAGTGCTGTATAATACTGAAATAAATATTTCACCTGTAAGCTGGTATGAGATCCTCTGTTATTTTTCGTGCTGGAAATAACTGTACACCTCTTAACATGCTGAAAAGACTGTCCAAGCAAAACCTCTAGGTATTGGTTTAGAGCTCTTTCCTTGGCTACGATGGCATGGGTGTGAAGGCAGTGTTTTCTGACTTGTAATATGGACACTCCTAAGGGCACTTCTGCTTGCTCATGGGAAATAGGCTGTTTCAACAGCAAGTAAATCCCAGCAGCCAACTACTCCTTTTTTGTATGTCTATGCTGGGAAAAAGAAATGGGAGTGAAGGTGTGCTACTTAATGCTAGGAGCTGCTTCTCCTCTAGCAATGTTGCTCAAAGGAAAGATCTCACAGTACATCCAGCAACTATGAAAGATGAAGCTGCATTGTCGCCTTCTATATAACAAGTACCAAGACTGTTACTACTGCCTTATGTTGGCCTTGTTTTGTTTTCATTAAGTGTGTCTTAAGATAGGAGAGCAAAACACTTAGATACTCAAAAATGTGTTAGACCAATTATTATGAGCAGTTTGAATCTTTAGTCCCTGCAGAAATGGTTTAATCTTGCTTCTAGCAAAAAGATTATTTGGAAAATTATCTTGTTTAATTCCTGTCTAGCTTTCCTCTTTTTACAAAATAATGTTCTTGGTGTTCCTTTAGCTAGTTATTCCAATTGTGATTAACATCTGGAGAAAGCTTACATTACATAGTTTCTTTATAGACAATGAGCCGTTACCTAGAACTTCAGGAAGGATAGTGTGTTCTTCCATCAAATCTAAGCAGAACAAATTCTAGTGAGGAAACTGCACAGTAAGAAGTTCTCTTTTCCAGCCCACTCCCATTTTCACTCAGGAGGGAGGACACTTAGGAAAGTTGAATGTTGACCTTTCTGGAACTCAAAGGGATATCCAAGGACTCTTCAGAAGAATGCGTTATTTTTTTCTAATTTTGCATGAATGCCAGTTGTATTAGCTGGCAGTTTAGGAGAATGACAAGTACAAACTAAACTTCTCACTAATTCTTGTCTTCATAACTACTTGTAGTTACTACATGTAGTATTATGCTGCATCTCTTTGGGGCAAGAACTACAGGCATTGCAAATGGTATTTTGCTTATCCTCATAAAGACTTAATGTATCTGCTTATTATTGCAGCTTCTGATTGGCTTTGAGTCTGGAACAGTGGTATTATGGGATCTGAAGTCGAAGAAGGCAGATTACAGATACACACATGATGAGGTAACGTTTTTCATCTGTATTACTGTGAGGCTATCATTCGCTATTCTAATAGCAACTTTTATTATTTTTTTCATTTCTTATCCTGCTTCTGCCATCAGTGGATCAATAAATAGGTCTCTCTGAAATTACAAGCACTTGAACTTTTCTCTAAAAGAGCCACAGAGTTGAATAATAGAAACTTCAGACCGAATAAGTGTTTACTGACTTGAAGTTTGTGAAACGATGAGTGGTGGTGTGGATTAGATTTCTTTGCTGATTTTTTTTTTTTGGGGGGGGGGGGGGGGGCGGATTTTTAATAGTTTTT
>VYXH01003546.1:65282-137057 GCA_013397275.1 Burhinus bistriatus | reverse complement strand
GGGGGGGAGCAGATTTTAGATACTTTTTCTGTTACTGCATAATGTCTTTCACCTGTGTTAGGAGTTTGAGTCTTAAGTTGAAACAAGATTGTATAGCAATTTCTGTAATTTGGAATCTCACATATTCCAAAAAGCGTGTGTGTGGGGGGAAGAAATCACTAAATAGTCTCACTAGTACATTTCTATAAACACTTTTTGTAGGATAAGATCAAGGTTGGAAGTAAAACTGGGGGAGGTTTAAAATAAAAACCAATGGCATTGAATGGCATTATTTCTTTAAAACTTGATTCTTGAGAGAATGTAGGCTTTTTGAAAGACTGAGATTAAGAAAAAAATATTCAACATAACTTGATGTATTTTATTTAAAATGACATAAAATTAGTCCCAGTTACACTTCATTGATTGTAAAATATCTGTATTGTACCAGCTAGGCCTGTTTCTTGTATCACAGTGGTGTGTTTTCATTAGCTCTGTGCTGAACTTTTCACAAGACAGGGTTTGGGGTTTTTGTGGTAGTTCTGGCTCAGTACTTATGCTTGTGTGTCTGTTTGCTCTACCAATGAAGAGTTTCTTTGAAAGGGGAGTCTCTGAAGTAGTCTAAGCCTTAGATCATCAGAGCTGTATTAGAACATCAGAGCTGAATCAGGTTTCTTTGTGTGTTCAGAAACGTCTGTATAAGCCTCAAAGTATGTTATGTGAAGAGCAATTTTCTACTTTCCAGTTTGATTGCATGCACCTAATTAAGTCCCTCTATTGCTTTGTTTCATAAACTTACTTGTATCTCCATCATCTTTTTTGAGTCTTAATCAAGTTCTTCCGATACCTCTTATTCATCTTGCTCTTCTCTAACTTTCTTTTTTTAGCCATTCTATTTTATCATTGTTGTGTTTCTCTTTTGTAAAACATAGTATATTCAAGATGCGGGCATGCTGGATTTGTGATGTGGAATAACTATGTTTGGTTTTGTTTTCTTTCTCTCTTGATCTTGATACTGGATTAGCCTTTTAATGCTACAAGCATTAAGCAGATACTTCCTTGGAACAGCCTACTGAAAACCAGAGTCTCATTCTTCAGTATTAATTGCTGGCTCAAAGTCCTTTGCATTTGTGTATAGCTTCACATTTACATAGCTGGATAGTAAAAATTTTTAAGTCTTTCTACAGTTCTTCACTGGAATCTTGATTTCTACCTTGAATATGTTTTGGTACTGTCAGCAGACTTACCACTTTAATATGCTTGTTCTAATTTTTCGAGTTATTTATGATAAACTGAGCAGCGCGGATCCCTGAGGGTCTCTACCAATTACCTTCATCCGTGAACTAACCAATTACTGCCAGCCTGGTTTTAGTCTTGCTTGCTTTACTTCGTGATACCTTAACCAATTATTCATCTGTTCAATGATGGTTACTCTGTTTGTTTTTAGTTTCCTTTGAGAGATGTTATTGAAAGACTGAAAATTGTGTAGACAGCTTAATTGGTGTTTCCATTAGCCATATGCTTGTTAAGATTTTTGGAGGTTTGTTGGATATGATTTCCTCTTACAAAAAGCGTGTTGACTTCTTACCTGGTGTACTATACTCATCCATATGTTGATTAACTCTGAAGTTTTATTGCAGTTTCTAGAAACTTACCCAGGGTAGACACAATGCTGCTTATTCTGTTTTTCTTTAGATTTTCTGGTCCATTAGTTTAAAAACTGACTCCGTATTTATCTTCGTGAACCAAACCTGATTTGAGAGGTTGCAAACAGCAGCGAATAGTTCAGCCGTTTTTTCTTTGATTTCCTTTAGGATTTATAAGTGAATACATCTAGTTGTTCAGTTTGGTTTTTGATTGCAGAAGAGGTAATGAAAAAATCCTTTAGTAAAGAAATGTGCATTATCATAAGTTGGGAATGGATAGGAAGGGGAGAGAGAAAAAAGATCATCTATGTAGTGAACTCGACAAATTTCACTGTTCTCATTAGTGAGAATCAACATGCAGTAAAGTTGCTTACAAAAAAAATTGGCTATTCAGCTCTTGAAAGTTGAAGTATGCTTTTTCTGTGAGTTCAGATTGCCCTTTAAGAAAAATTTCTCTTTGGAAAAAGAATTACTGTATGCAGTAATAATTTGTTGGTTCGCATTCATTTAACATTGTGTGACAAGGAATTTCTTCTTCAATGGGTAAGTTATTTAGATCTAATCTTCTAAGGGGGAAGGCAGAAAAGAATAATGTCCCTCTCTTGATTTGGATTTGATACAGTTAGGCAGTTTCAAGTTCTTGTGGATTCTGGCTTCAATGGCATAGAAATAAAATGATTAATTTTGTCTAACAGAATTAAGAAACGAGTTTCTTGAAAGGTACCATTGTAGAGAGTGCTGTAATTGTTTCTGGACCGATGGCCTTGAGAGAAGATCCTATCAGATACAGAAAAGATAGTGAATAGAAAGCTGCAGAAAGTGAATGATTACGTGTATACTACATATCTGTCTTTTTTTAGTGCGAGTCAGGTGACGTGGGGCTTCTCCGTTTTCTTTCTTTCATTTATTCTTCAGTGCCTCTGTTCCTCTGTTTCATATTTAGCTGCAAAAATGGAGAATCTCCCTCAGTTTGTCAGTGGAAAGAATATTCAACTCTTAATGTTATCGTTCTAATCATATTATCAGTGCTGACTAACTTGTGGCCTATATAAGTATACTGTTCTTGCTGTTTTTCAGCTAGCAGTTTCAAGTAAGTGAATGTAAATGTTAAGTAACGCAGAAGAAACAGTTTTTATGTTGCATTTTGCAAGAATAAAATGATATTGCCAAATAAGAAAAACTTTACTAGTTTTTATGAGCAGCTTCCTTAACAGAAAAGAGAAGGCATTCTCACTTGCCTAAGCTGAAAGAGATTACTGTCGAAAGGTGGGTAAATTTTTGAGTCTTAGACAAGTAACAACATAACTGATATAGTGAAAAATGCTGACTGGCATTGTTGGAATTCTGGTAATAAGGTAAACTGTTCATTCTAGTTGAATGACTTCGCAATCCAAATACTTAACCAAAAATAAAATGTTTGTATATGTATAGTAAGCAAATAATTCTTTTCAGTGGCAGGCTAGTACAGTTGTGTAAATTTCAAAGTAGAATGGAAAATCGGAAGCCAGGGAAATTGACTAAATTAAGCAGGACACAGGGAGGGTACAGCTAACCAAGGTTTTGGGTAGGAGGAGAGTAGCTAGTAGACAGTCCTAGGCAGAAATAACTTATTGTGTGTCCACTCTAAATTTGACTGCACCTTGGTTTTTTTTTTCTTTTTTTTTTTCCCCACATCTGAGACTGATACTAGTTTTGTTCTCTTTAACATGTAATACTGACTTCAGGGTTGAAAAAGTTCGGTCAAGAAGATGCACCACAACCTGATTTTTAAGATATGCAATAGAAATAACCAAAGTGTTTTTACAAGGATGTTGTAGCCAGGTTGTAACATAATTCAAAACTTTTAGAGTTCAGCTTGCTCCTGAATGATTTTCTGGAATATCTTTTTTTGTTGACTGGAGCACTAAGACATCTGCTCACTTTATATAAAGGAGCCTAAAAAAATTAGTGGCCATATTCATTCCTTATTTAGCTCCTCCCCCCCAATAACGAATAATTAGGGTGACATGTCATAATTATTAAACTATTGTAACATTTTGCCAAGACCTTTATTGACTAGCTCAGGCTAACTAAAATTGTGTTGCTGCCCAAAAAGGCAATCTTAACCTAACCACCCCACCAATATCTTTCCTTAATTAGTTGTGGCTGCATGACAATACAGCAGGTCACAGTATAACTAACTCTTTTCCCCTCTTCCTGTACACCCAAGAGAAGTATCAGTTGGAAAGACCCATTACACATGAAAAGTTAAGGTTTGAGGAAAGTCTTCAGACTTTCTGGCAGTGTAGTGGTTTTCTTGCTCAAGAGAGTATGCAGAGAGTCTAACAGTGGTGGAATAATGCCTTATCTCATGAGATCTCTGCTTCTCTTAAGTGTAGCACAAAGCAGAGAAAGCTCTCTGCTATTTTGTTTCCTGCTGGCAACCCCTGTAAACTTGAATACTTCTGTGCACAGAATCTTTCTAGCTCTTGTTTCTTGTTGATTTCCTGGTTCAGTGGCTTTCCAGAGGCTTCTTTCATATGCTAACTGTAAGGGCTGTATTCCATCCATGAACATGTTTCACCTCTTCTCTTGCAGAGGGTAATGTACGTGGCATTCTACCCTGTAGCAGGAGCAGGATTTTAAGCCCCTCAGGATTTATATCCTTGGTTCTCTATTGTTCTTGATGAGAGCTCTTCTGAGTGCGGAGCTGACAAGCAGTAAGACGAGAGCAAGTTAGTCCAGTCTTGTCACATGTGAGATCTGGTGCAGAGCTGCTCATCAGACACAGGAAATGCTGTCTGGTCTCTCATCTTCCTCCCTGACTGTGCTCTCTCAGACCGCTGAAGTGGAGAGCTGCAGAGGGATCTTGTTTGGTGAATCAGGCCTGCTTATTAGCACTGGGGAAACATTCCCTGGCTCTAACCCTATTGAAAACAAATAATTCTTCTGGTACTGGTTAACTCTGTAGTCCCATAAGTTTCATAAAATCCATCACCGGTCATTGCCTGTCTGAACGCGTGTGCCTGCTCAGCACCCTGCTCTGATAGTTGCAGCACAAGAACACTAGGAGCACTCATCCCAAGGACAGGAATGATGATAGGGTGGTCAACGCCACCGCACCTACAACCTTTCTAATCATATTTCTGCTTAACCATTACTGCAGGAAGCATATCTAGGTCGTGATTAGTATTAGTGCTGATTGCTGGCACATTCTTCCCTCCACAACATTCTAGTTTGTAACCGGGAATTAGTTAGAACTCATTCTTGATTTTTCTATATTACAAATGAGATCCTGATCTTCCAGTACAGTATACTTTTTATTATAACAGCAATATGTTGCATGTTTAGAGTTAGAGAAATGCGCAAATGTAACATTATTTTTCAGAGAATTTTGAGGAAATTATCTTTGACATAATGAAACTGCAGTTGTAAATGAAATTTTCTTTAGAAAGTTTCTTTGAAACGCTTTCCTCAAATCATCCTTTTTGTCTTGATCAGAGTCAGGAGAAAAATAAAACTGTAAATTCTTTTTTGCATCATTCTTAAGCTTTTTGTATGCTTTATATTGGGGATTTTAAAAAAAGTAAGTTATTTATATCTTAAGTGGAATACAATTTATACTGCAAACATTTCCCATACTATATTTTGAGCTATGAAAGAAATAAAACAAATTTCTCTACTATTAGTTTTATTTCTAAAAAAAAAATGAAGTGCAACTTTTGAAAACTAAAACTAGTTTTTTAATAAAGTCCATTCTTCAAGTAGTATTTTGTTCTGTTTTAAAGTAAGCTTTGATAGCATTAACTCAGCAAATGTATTATAGATTACTATTTTTAGGCTCAATGTTCTGGTACATGGCTGAGTGTAAGAGATTATTTTACAGCATTAAAAACATGTCAAAGTAGCCTGTAGGATTAAGAGAAGGGGGGGAAATAAAAAGCAACCCTGACATGTGACTTGCCAGAAAGCAAAGCATGTCAATGCCCTCCTTAGGCACTCGCATGTTTCATTGTATCAAAATGATCTTCATGATATAGTGCCATTTAAGTCTCAGTAGCTACATTCTTTTTTTTTTTTCCCCACTTGCAGCATGACAAGAGTTAGCACAGGTACTCCCAAGTTACTATGCTTGCTTTGAATATTTTGATAAACCTATAGAAAAGGAGTCAGTGTCATCATCTATTCAAGTTTACCAGAAAATACTGTCCATGGACATGGAGGACAGTGAAATCTGAATAGGCTATGGTAAACAGTCTGGTTGCAGAATAACTAATCTCATGTCATGGACCTTACCAGTCATACGCAGAATATTCCAAGCTCAGTTAATGGCACAAAAGAGTGAAGGACCATGGTCAAATCCAAAGAATGATGAAAGGAGTTCTCCATGACTCTGGTGCGTTCCTGTGGGAAAGTATGCAGAAACATTTTGCCAAAGATTGTGTTTTACTTAAAAGACAAGCAAGGAGGTGTGTATTATTTAAAAAAAAAAAAAAGCCAGTTTACTTAGATATTTTTTTTTCTTCTCTGATTTGTAGCAACTTTAATTGCAGTAGTCTAAACTTGGTATTATAAAAAAGGGTTAAAAGTCCTTTAGAAACAGGAAGAACTGCTGAAATTAATAGTTCTTGTATTCACATCAAAGTATCAACACATTTCTGCATTTATCTTGTCTTGCACAAAGATAGGATACCAAGAGGGCGTCTCAAACTGTTCTGAAATAGCATGCATATAATCAGCGGTAGGGTTAAAATAAGTCTGTAGAAACTGAAAAGAAAGGGATTTTTTTTGTATACGTATTTTTATGAATTGAAACAGTTAAATCCCCTTGGTGGAAAAATACAATGAAAAATTAGTGAAGTCAGGACTTGGGTTACCTGTGCAGACAACTCCTCTTAAGGATACAAATGCCTTGTGCCTTAAATATAGTAACAATCCTTTGTGGTACTAGTACATGATCCTGTCATAAGGGATTACTATCTGTTTGGGATCCATATGACCAGTGATAATTCCACAAAAATGTTTGAAACAGTTGAATCAGCACCAGCTGATTTAAGCACACTGCTGCATTATGTGAATTAAGTTTTAAATCAAGATAAGAATTATGATTAAAACTTGGAGAGTTTTATTCTGGATCAGTAAGTTTTGTGTAAAATATTGGAAAAAAAATATATTACTCCTAGGGGCTTTTTGGTGTCTAAGCAGCTATGTATAGATTTGCAGCCTCGGTGGGATTCTGCCTGATTTTTCTGTTTCGGATGTTATGCTTTCCTTCACATTCTAGCACTAATATTAACCATGGAAAAACTGTCAAAACTCTTGCTCTTGAATATTGAGATGATTTTTCAGTTATTGGTTTTGTTTTGGTGATTGAGGCTATTGATATCAATCAACTAGTGCCACCTAAATTTATTGTCCTTTCTTCACTTTAACTGCCTTGTCACTGGAGATATACTAGCCTGTTGTATACCTAGAGGTTATGCTACAGCTATTTGCAGGTCTAGTTTTGTTTTTCAGGCTTACAAAAAGTTGTGAATTGTGTAATAGCAAAGGATAGTGCTCTCTACCAAAGTTTATTCTACTCAGCCCACAGAATTGTTAGTTGGATTACTTTAAAAATAGTTAAAAGATGTATTTTTGTTTATGCTTTAAATTATATTTAGCTGCGTTGCTAAATGTAACCAGATGCTCTATAAAACTAGGCAATAAATAGCCATAAAGCCAAAGGCCTCTTTGTTCTCTTTCAACACTCTTTCCATCTCATCAGGTTCTTGCAGAAATTAAATGATAGCAGTCATCCTCCTTTGCACTTAGTTTATCAGATCTTTTTATGTTTGTAAGCATTAATGCCATTCAACAGTAGTGGGTTGTTGCATTTTCTTCCTCTTGACCTTCTTCAAGAAAAAGAAAGTGTTCACTTCTCAGTTCTATCCTTCTATAAAGCTTGCTTTCGTACTGATTAAGACCTATTTCTATATAAACGGAACAGGTTTTTTAATACACATTTACACTATGGGCTGCTTACTGTTGTCAGGGTTACTCTCCACATGGGGGAGTATTTAAAACATACTTATTACTTGTATTACTAATCATAGTATAGATAACTTCTTTTCTTGGTGAAAAGAGCATTTTGAAATGCAACCTTTGCTTTACCAAGTCTACACTTTCAAACCTGCTTATCCCTGACTTTGGTACTGTGTTGGTAAAGAAAACCAAATTTTCAATATTTATACAAAATTTCTTTTATAATACCTGCTTTTATTTCCAAAATAAAAATTTCTTACAGACAGAATGAGCAAGACTGTTTCGCTTTGACTTATGGAGGCTTCATGTGAGATGTCTAGGTTTCTGTGCTACATATGTGTAGATGTGATATTGGTACACTGAACCTGTCTTCTAACAAAATCTATAATGATTCCACACTACATAGGGAACAAGATTAAATTTCACTGAGAAATACTGAACTTAGTTAATCTGTAGTTTACAGTTATTGAGATCTTCTACTTCACGATGGAAGAGTTCTTATTGGAGACTGTACACTTGTGTACCGTACTCATTTTCCTCTGCCATTTAATTTCTGGACTCTCCCAATCATATTGCTGGAAACTGTCTTGTTTTTCTGTATACTTCTATGAAATGTGAAGATCTGATCTGTGTATGATCAGTTTAGGCAAAGCTAGCTTACATCTGTCTTGTATGATTTGCTATTCACCTAGTAATTTACTACCTAAGCTTTCACTGCTAATGAGGGTTCCCTACTACTCACACACCAAGCTTTCCTCTCAGAGGAAATCCTTGGGCACCTGAGGAGTTGGAGTGAGTCTAAGCCCTGCTTACAGACAGAATCTCTACTGAGGGTATCCACTCAAAAGATGGTATTGTACAGCCCGTCAGCTTTCACATATTCAGGTCCTGCTTTCTGTTTACCTAGAGTAATGTCTTTACCATAAGTATTAAGAAAAACTACCTACTCAGTGATATTAAAGTTCCATACTTCTAGCAGGTAAAACTTCCATCTGCACCTTTTGGGTAGTAGAGAAATACTTCAGGCTTTCATTGTTTATTGATATTATCATGCTAGAACTAAAATTCCCTTGAATGTCACCTAATGGTTTCATAATGTCTCCATGAACTAATAGAGATTCAGGAAACAGAAATGGCACCAGTCTTTTCTTACTAGTTAATCTCTTTGCCTTATTTGTACTCCTTGCTTCGTTGTTTACTTTTCTCTCACATTAAGGCAGCAATTAGATTTCATTTAGTCAGCTTTTTTTCTGCAGTAAGACTTGATGGCTTAGTCATTCCAATCCTGATTTTATGAATATAAAGATGTTTTTGTATGCATGGAAAGGCTTACTAGTAGATTCCTACACTTTCCTGTACCTCAAAACTGCCATTGCAACATTAGAATACTTATTCAAGCTAATATTTTGTTAACATCATCATTCATCATTTCCAAAAAATCTTATTACTTCAGTTTTACTTATGTTCTCAGCCCATGCTAGCCTCTTGTGCATATCCACGTAGACATCTCAAAATGCCATTTAAAACTTTGACTGAATCCTATCAAGTAGGTATTTTTTTGTATGAACAGTGTATTTTTCCCCAATAATAGTTTTGGTTAGCAAAGCTCAAATAAGTGCTTACAGTTATTCTCTGCGTGCTACCCATTGTTGAAAAATACTTTAATACCAAACTCTGAGGAGGATATTTTTTTCCCCTTAAACATGTCACTACAATGAAGACAGTATTTTTGATGGATAAAGTATGTCTGAAAGAAGTACTTACAAATGGAAATCTTACTGTGGGTAAGTTAGGACATACTAAGAACAGTATGATTTAATTAGTACTTTCTCTAATTTCCTTTTACTATCTAATGTCATTGAGGAAAGAGTAATGATAAAATGACACTAAGATACTCAATTTACACTGTTCTGTTTTTTCTTTTTTCTTGCATAGGCTATCCACTCTGTGGCTTGGCATCATGAAGGAAAACAATTTATTTGTAGTCACTCAGATGGTACCTTGACCATATGGAATGTAAAATCTCCTACCAAACCATTCCAGACAATCACTCCACACGGTAAGATGAAAATGGATACCCACTGTGTTTGACAACTTTTAAAATACAGAGAACTCATTTTTAATAGAAGTGTGTTTTGCAAACCCGGGTATTAAAAATGCACTCGCAGTGCAAGTAAAAAACTTTCTCTGTCCTATCAAATTATGATAGATTTCATTTAAAAAAAAAAAAGCTCAATCTTAATGAAATAAGAATCCAAATTGGTGCAGTTTTGTCTAAATCTCTGAACTTCAAGCTGGCCTTTCACACAATGGCATTGATCTCAAAATTAACTAATGCATATTTTGCAGGGCTTGGTTTTTGCTTGACATTACAATCCCATATGTTGTTTAAAATACATGTAAGCAAGCATCTGTTTCATGTATAAATGTGTAGATTACCATATAAATTCTTGGAAAGGCTTGTAACAGAGTAAGCCTAGCATCTGGTAAGATGTTCCCCCTTCTGAGAAGTCTTGCATTAATGTTAATATGGGAAATTAACATTACATGTTGTTCTTCTGTGAAATATGCTGCTGCTTTTCAAGAGAGTTCTATAGAAATGCCACGTTTACATGGTGTGCATGTGTCTAAATCATGTCTTAGCAACTTATTTACCTCAGATTCTTAAGTGTGAATGTAAGAGGATAATCTGTGAGGTGACGGTCATAGTACAAGATGGTTTACCTATCCGAGCCTCTGGCAAGTCCATGTTTACTGTGCCAGATGTGGACTAGAGTGGACAAAGGAAGCTGTGGATTTTTATATGATCCTGTAGCAGTCAAAAAATAAAAAACTGACTGCTGCTGTAGTAGTAAAACTAGTTAGACAAGACTGGCTTTATTTTAATGTTTTGGCCTCCTTTAATAAACATTTTTATTTTGATCTTGAGCTGTAAATTAAATCCTCTGCAGAACTTTAAAATTATATCAGACTTTATCAATGTTCAGGTAGAAAAGATGCATATTTACACCATACTCTTAATTTCTACTGACTCCATGGGAAATTGTATCTGTAGAAGCTTTAGTTGCACAGTAGAAAAAGAGTGGGCCTTCATGTTCAAATTCGTCTTAGCTCTGAAGGATAACACTCAGAATAAACCTCATTTTACTTGTATGCTGACCAATTTTAATTGCAAAATGGTAGACACGAGAAATTTAAAATCTCCCAGTGCTATTTAAAACAACTTTTTTAGGGGAGGACTATATTTTTGAAAACAAATATTCTACAACACTTAAAACAAAACAAAAACAATAAAAACAATTGAAAAACCCCTAAACCTAAATATTCTAGGTTGGTGTATTTAGTTTTAACAAATCTTTAATGATATTATTCCAAGGCATACTCTATAATTGTCGGAGATGTTTGTGTGAATGTTCTACTGTGCAAGTTGCATGGTGAATTTCATAATTTGTCATCAAGTTATGGAACTGTAAGATTAATATAGAAAATAATTCACTTCAGGAAAGCAGCTGAAGGATGGAAAGAAGCCAGAACCCTGCAAACCTATCCTTAAGGTGGAATATAAAACAACTAGAGCTGGGTAAGACTTGTTCTGTATGCAAAATTAACATCTGTAAAATAAGTGCAGCTCTCTGGGAATGTGCTTTGTTTTCTGGTTGTTGGGATACATCACCTAATGGCACTAAGCTATGGTAAAACGGCTGATATAGTTTTGGTAAATCACATATTGCTGAATAAATTACAAAAACATATGTGAACAAATTGCTATATACAAACCTTAACTTGGGTAAAGATGCTGCTAATGCATTATCTACATGCTGCTTCCATGCTACTAAACTTGTGTATTTTTACTCAATCTTTGGAGAATATTAAATAAGAAAAGGCTGATAAAGCACAGAAGACACAAGCACAGACCTGAAAAACTGAACTTCGACAAATAGTAGCCTGATGCAAATATTCTGAATCATGTTCCTCCCCAAAAAATGTTACTGATGGAAGCTTTTCTGGTAGAGTGCAGTAATTTATGCAGTGAACTGTGCCTAATTATGCACATTGAGAATGTAACAAAGTAGTAATTGCAACAAGAGGCTCAGATGGAATTACAGTATCCTGAGTATCATGTTTTGTTACCAAGACTGCAATTAGGATTGAAGGATTTCATGAACTGTGTGGAATTTCTTTTATTTATGGTTCTGAAGTGCTTTAAAGTGTTTGAGTAATTTGCAAATGTTGATTTTTTTGGTATTTTTTTATTTTCTTTGACTTTTGGGGGATTTATGTATTGTTTTCATTTGCTTTCTAGCCATTCAAGCTATAGAAGATAGATACTTAATTGATGTAATACAGATTTCTACTATATATTGGTATACCCATACATATAATATCAGTGGCTTTGTGTGTTTTTATTGTTTGCTAAAAGTGAGGTAAATAGAAATTTAAGACTGTGGCTAATTCCCGGATGTATAAACATCTATGATCAGCTGGAAAGACATATTTTACTTGAAGCAGTCTGCATCTGTCTGCATATTCCTTTCTCAACTGAAATGTCAAAAGCTGATTTAAAGAAAGATACAGATTACCAAAAGTAGTCTCAGCTTCAGCAAGTTACAATTTCTGCAATCAAAAGCTTTCTGTTATGAACAGTCATTCTGAAGAAAAAGATTAGTTCAAAGCTTGTTCTATGCAATTATAATATTACAATGTGAAAACTAGTTGACTTTTCACACAGTTTAAAGAGGAGCTTATTCTCATATAATTTCTAAGAATACATACCTCTTTGGGGGCACTACTTTTTCCTAGTGTGGGGGTTTTTGTTACACCTCTCACTTTCCAGTGTTCATCCAAACTGAATGTTTGGATGCATCTCAATATTTTCTCTCTCATATGTTCTCCATTTTTAGTGTACTCCTAAATCTGTAATTGTTGTGATACTCTTCCAGAACTTTAATTAAAAAAAAAAAAAATAATAAAAAAAACAACAACAAAAAAAAACAACAAAACCAACAACCAAAACTGCAAAAAACCCAATTCACAGTGTGGTGGTAAAGCAGTGCACTGAAAAAATCTCCATTCATTTACTGCTAGATGTATTTCAGTTCACACTTGAATTTTCAGTTTGACTTGTAATCTTATTACAAGAATTTTAAGGTAAGGCAGAACTACCTTTCAGTGCTTAAATTTTTGATAGTTTTGCTCTTTACCAATTGAAATTGATTAGGTATGAACATGATAAATTTTGACTTTTAGCTAAAACACTGTCATTTGTTGTTCATGGTTTCATTTCTATAGCACAGAGGAGAATCATTCCTGGACAGGACCAACATTTTCCTAGCTACTGAAAGAATATAAGAAACAAATCAAATAAGCTTGCTTCTATAGCAATCTACTCTAACTGTTCTTCAAAAACATAGCAAAAAAAAAAAAAACCCAAACAACAAAACCACAAAAGAAAACAAAACCAAAAAGCTTACAACATATTTAAGAGGTACTGTTTAATGTATATTTAAGTTATTTCACCTAACTTTTTTATTTTGAAAAACAGTGAGTCCTTCTAACGAACTTTTTTGAAAAAAGGTGTCCAGAAATCAAAGAAGGAAGGAACATAACTAATTGCAACCTGTAGTAGGAGCTACAGACCCTATTCTTTCTGCTGCTGCAGCTATTGTTAATCCCTTCTCACTTCTTTCTTCCATTATGTTCTCCATATTGTGAAGCTGGAGTCAGCGAAACAGGATGACATGAGGCTTTTTCTGGTTCTTGCAAACCACCTATTTATCTTTTAAGTCTGTGTTTTTTTCTGTTGTTGGGTTTAAGTCTAATGCAGATAGTGCCTGTGAAGTTGCCAAAGCTGTTTACCCTACAACAATAGTATGTCTATAGCTTTATTTTTGGAATTATATGTAGAAAGGTTACTATTGAAAGTTGTCCTGTGCCTGGACTAGGGGGCAGAAAAGCAAGTTCTTGGTATACTGCTTGAGCAAACTAGCAAAATTTTCCAATCCCAGAGCAAAATGTCATTGTTTTCCAGCCATTTAAGTTCATCTAAAATACTCCATCTCTTTCTGAAGCGATGAATTCCAAGGCAAGTTACCTTTTGAGCTTGCTGAAATTGTTTCCATGTTGCTTTTATGCATATTTTTCTGTCTAAAGTGAATCTAGAGAAGCTCTTGAGCTTCCTAATGCTATTTCCCACCTTTCTAGATTCAGTCCCTTATTGTATTTACTCTGGTTGATATTACCATTATAGTAAAATTGCCCAAGCTTATTCTTCCCTACTAGAGCACTGTATAATAAAAATTACAGCTCAAAAGTCTCTCCATAAAACATAATCAAAGAGGGTATTGTCTTGGTAGCTGATGCAGCTGTCATTGACTAACTGTACCCCTTAGCAAGATGGATGTATATAATTGGGACCCAGGGGTTACAATAATAATGAGGTCTCCAGATAAGTAAAAGTTTTTGATCTGTTAATTTAGTTTGAATAGTACTGTTTTGTTGTGTAAGCTTGTCAGTTCAAAAGCACACTTCCCAAAATGAATTTGTAATTTATCTTCTCTACTACTTCAAGATTTCTAGTCTTAAACTAAACTAACTCTTCAAGTCTTTTCCTCCTTTATTACTAGGGATTAACTTCTTGACAAATTCACCCATGGTTTGAAAAGTAGGCCAACTGATACCAATGGCCTAACTTCTGTATATACTGTTCTCTCTCACATCCAGATTGCCAGAAACTGACATTTGACAGTTTACTTCTAAAATTGAGCAGAAATATCCTCTAGGGTTTTGAACCACTCAGCTCTCAGTTGTATTATGTTTTCATATACTGCAAGACCTAATCCTCTGTTTTCTGAAATTTTTTTCAATGAAAAATTGCCGCCCTTAGTAGAGGTTTTCTTATAGTGTTCCCCAAGTGATTTTACAGATTTAACTGATGAGGAAATTAATATAAAGGGATTGCTTCCAAACCTGGCGAAGCAGGACTCTTTCAAAGAACCACCTCTGTCTGAGCAGCTGCTAAAAATGCTGAATAGCAGTTCTCCAAGAGCTCAGCACTACTTTTTGTTAAATGTTTTCCGCTGTTTCAGGTAGGTAAAATGTAACTATCAAAGTAGGATCCATCTCATCTACTACATAAAGTATAATATTTTTTTATTTTTCTTTTAAATTATGCATTTCTATTTAACATTCATGTACACTAACCTTTTAATATGTATCACAACTGAAGGGCAACACTTTAAGTATTTAATTAGAAAAAGCACAGCTTTGTGTTTGTGGTAAATCCATGGTTTCATGAAACCATATGAAAAGTTCATACACAAATCTGTATTAGTCTTTCTGGCCAACTGAAGTCAATTTAATCTTTGACTCGTCTGTGAAAAATCCTTGTGATAGCTCTGTGTGGTCTGTTGTTGGCTCTTCCGTTCTTTGCTTCATAATGGTACAGACTCATAGAATTTTCAGAGTTGGAAGGGACCTCTAGAGATCATCTAGTCCAACTCCCCTGCTGACGCAGGATTGCCTAGAGCACATTACTCAGGACTGCATCCAGGCGGGTCTTGAAAATCTCCAGAGAAGGGGACTCCACAACCTCCCTGGGCAGCCCGTTCCAGTGCTCGGTCACCCTAACTGTAAAGAAGTTTTTCCTTATGTCTGAATGGGACTTCCTATGTTCCAACTTGTGCCTGTTGCCCCTCGTCCTGTCACTGGGAACCATTGAAAAGAGTCTGCCTCCATCCTCCTCCAACCCACCCTTTAGATACTTAGAAGCAAGAGTAAGGTCTCCCCTCAGCCTTCTCTTCTCCAGGCTAAAGAGTCCCAGCTCCCTCAGCCTTTCCTCATAAGGGAGGTGCTCCAGTCCCCCAATCATCTTTGTCTCTCCAGTAGTTCCCTGTCCCGCTTGAACTGGGGAGCCCAGAACTGGACACAGTATTCCAGGTGTGGCCTCACCAGTGCAGAGTAGAGGGGGAGAATGACCTCCTTTGACCTACTGGCCACCCTCTTCCCCATGCAGCCCAGGATTCCATTGGCCTTCCTGTGGCGACAAGGGCACATTGCTGGCTCATGGATAATTTCCTATCTACCAGGACCCCCAGATCCTTCTCCACAGAACAGCAAGCAAGACTCTGGCAAGCCTGCCCAAAGCAACCTGATTACCTTGAGAAATAAAAGCAGGACAAACCAGCATGCAGTTTTCACTGTGATGTATGAAACTTAGAAAATGAATTTTGTCACTTTGTTATTGTCACTTGATCTTGGTGAACCCACAAGTCTAATAATTACTGCAAATTTGTCCTGGCAGCATTATTGTTTAAAAATAATAATGATTTTGTGAAGACAAAAAATACTGCAATAAATCATTCCAGCACAATGAGATACTGCAAGTACATCACAACAGTATTTTTCTCTTCATTGACATCCTGAAAAATATCAGCTTAAATTTAAGTTTACCCTTTTCCTGAAATTACTTCATGGACCTTACCATGAAAGGCTGTGTGAAGTTCCAATATGAAGAATTGAGATTAAATGAAAACTTGAGAAAACTTACTCCTTTTCTAGAAATACACTTTTGGCTGCTGTTGGAGGCAAGATATTGAACTTGAGGGACTCATGCTCTAATTTATGGCCACTCCTTTGAGGTCTCTTCCTCAGCCAGCAGAACTCTTTGATCCTATCAACTTCAGTCATGGGGCTTTCTGAAGGATCAGGCAGATTGTGAAATAATTGTGGAAACTGAAAGCTTATCTCAGTCTGCTTTGCCTTCAATGCTACAAACACAGAGCACATTTCAGCCAAGTCTTAAACTCATGAAGGGCAGCGTGTGCATAAACTAAGTCTTTCATGCAGCGTTTTCAAGAAGAAAGATGCACATGATCTGTCATAGTTGTGTTTCAAATGCTAACTAGAGAATGCCATTTAGACAGTATGGAAAAGATGGTGTCATAGGAAGAGACAAAAAATAGAAGATCTCTTCAGCTTTTTCACAATATGTCAGAATGGCACTTTTTTGCCTATAAATTTTTTCCCTATAAATTTTCTCCAGATCCTGACATACTAGCTGCTTCCAAGGTAGACACAAACAAAGGGTAGGATTCCAACCTAAAGTGAGCATAAGAGTAGATCAGAGGAATTTCACACTCCTGTTTTTCCTCCAGAAATATAACCTGGAATTTGAGGCAATGGTCAATAATGGGTGAAATTTCTTGAGCTGCATACTTATAACAACTCTTTAAAAGGTATTATGCCCTATTTTAAACATAAACAGTATTAAAATGAGCGATGACTTGATAACTGGGAAAGAAAATGCCTAGTAAAAAGAATATATTTACTTCATCTTGTTTTGAATTAAATACTAAACTGTATATTATGTGCGTGTTGGAGAAAATGTGTATGTATATAAAAATATGTTTCTGTTAAGACTTAAGTTTTTGAAGGGAAGCCTCTAATCTCTTTTCTCAAGACTAGAAGAAATATTTTTGCTTTGTACTCAGCCATTTAATTATGCAGTAGGAGTAGTCTGTGATATCTAAGTAATTCCTTGAAATTTGTGCATAGTGGTAGGGAGAGAAAGGAATAAAATGTCTATAGTAAATATGTGATGGGAGAATTATGGACACTTATTTATGTCCTTGCTTCTGAAAAGATGTTAGGTCTTTGAATCTTATCAAGCAACTGGTTGCTTCTCCAGTCATATTATTGTGGCTGCAAAACTACTTTACACTGTTTGCAAAATTATTCATCCTTCAAAATCTAGGGTAATTCTGTACAGGAAGTAAATGGGACTATTTCTTCCTGATCCTGCCAAAATATTTTATATTACGGATAAACGGGGCTGTTGGCAAATTTGAATCTGCGGTTCAGTAGAAAAGAAACAATTCTGAAGTTTAACAGAATAAAAAAATCTCATCTTGGCAAACAGTTGCAAAGATTGGTTAACTAAGTAGTGTAAAACAAAAGGTTTGAAGCAGTTGTAGTCTTCTAACTCCTTGTTTTTAAGTTTTGAAACACATACCCAAGCTACACATTATGTGGAGAGCTGATTTGCGTTATTCTTAATGTATGTCTGCTTAATGGTATTTCACTGAACTTTATTACAAGGTTACAAAACCTGCCTAATCTCTTACATATTATCTTGGCTTGATCCTAAATGCTTCTGCTTTATTCCAGGGACCCTTTCATCATTCTCTCAGGAGGCTTGTCATATGACACTGTAGGAAGAAGACCCTGTTTAACAGTTATGCATGGGAAAAGTACTGCTGTGCTAGAAATGGATTATTCTATTGTTGATTTTCTTACCCTCTGTGAAACACCATATCCTAATGGTAGGCTCTGTAAAGATTTTTCTCAGTACTTCGACCTCTTCTTTCTGGAGTTTTATCCCATCAGAATATTATTTACTATTGCCTTTCTGTTTTATCTCTGAGGATCAGACTGCAGCAGCAGCATCTGTTATCCCTATTGTCTGAAGTCTGTTTTGCTTCCCAAAGCATCATAATAGAATAGTTTATTATTAAACCTGTTTTGCTTCTAGAAGAATGCTGATTACTGGTTGCATGGTTTTTCCTTATTTTAATCCCAAAAGCATGTGCAGACAAAAAGTAGCATTACAATTTTAGGCTGTTGTTACTTGCAGCAGATGTGTTCACCAATATTTATTTAAGCGCATAAGGCCTTTCCAGTCAATTCTAAGTCTTGATTAGCATTTGTGTAGTACTCTTAGTTTTTAGTGACTTTATTCATTCCAGTACTCACATGAAGTTCATCACTAACCTGTAATCTCTTTTCTGCAGAAGAGGATTTTTTGTCATAGTTTAGGTAGTTGTGCCAGATTAATAGTATTATATTTCTGATGACTCCAATGTTCTTAGCTGTCAACTTCCATCAAAGTGTATGAAACTGCTTAGCTCAGAATTTGAGGTCTGCCTGAAAGAGAGCAAGATACACTTTGGAAACTCTTTCAGTTTTCTCATTTTAGTGTCAAGTCGTCTGTCTCTCAATCCATTATTTAAGCAATTGGAATTTAAACCCCACTGAATATGAGGAAAAGCATTTTGAGGTGGGAGGATGATATTGTTCAGTAATTGGCTCTTTCTGAAAAATACTGCTTATACAAGTTCTTCTGCATGTTCCTGTTTGAGCTGTTTAAATGGTTCTAGCAAATTCGAAGAGAGTTGAGAATATTGAATTGAAGGGAGAGCTGGCTTTTCCAAACTTAACTTGGAGTATTCAGGGGGGTGAGTATGAAATACCTTCAGAAACTGTATAGTCATCTCTTTTCTACGCTCAACTGATAGAGTGTGAGGACTGATCACTTTCTTGAGGCTGTGCATCCAAGAACTACATTTACCAATAAGTAACTTTTCTTTCTTATTTTCAGACTTCCAGGAACCATATGCTGTAGTTGTTCTCTTAGAAAAGGACTTAGTACTAATTGACCTTGCACAAAATGGGTAAGAATCTTGTGTAGTCTTTTTAATGGTTGGCTGCAGTGGTCAGCCTATTGTTCTGCTCTAGAGCTTTTTAATCTACCATAATACGTCCCTGTCCAGAATGTGAAATTTTGAATATTAAATATAAGATTTTTTCAGCCTAACTGAGAATCTTTATAGATCAACTTTTCTCAAGTTAGTATGTAGTAGACGAGTAGAATATTATGTGACTTTTTCCAGGCTTGATTGACTGACAGAGATTACTCATAGATCACTGTTGCTTTTTAATTATCACAGTTTATTTTGAAGTCGATTCCTTAGTGCTATCAGGAGAGCTCAGAATTTTAGGGAAGGGAGCAGGGGGAACAACTGTTCAGATAAGCCAGGTAATTTTGGCTGACACAAGTGTTTTTGTCATCACATAAATATTTACTGATTTTATTGCCAAATGAATTGCTATTTGTATTGCTTAGAGTAACTCAATACTGATGCAATAAATATATACATAACATTAGAATGGTAACATCTCCCTGGTTTACTGCTGTGGTAAGAGGTTGCTTAAAAGTAAAGTAGTATCCTATTGCAGTTTTCACAACTAATACTTGCCTAACACATTTTGAATCTCTTGTTACTTTGTCCATGGAACAGTCCATATACCCTATTAGGTGGTGATTAAAAATTCTGGATCCTGCAAATTTTTTTAGCAAGAGTTTTGAAATCAGTGTAGGCAGTAACATCTATTAAGGGATTAGTAGCAGAGGAACCTGAGGGATAAGATCTTTGTGGTGTTCGTGATTAAAAGTCACCAATGGTCAATGAAGAAAAAAATTCCTTATGAAGAACACCTTTCTAGGGCAAAACAAGAACCTGTAAATACGTATCCTCAAAGTCGATGATGATCATGAAGACTCTCTCAAATTTGGAAGAAGGTCAAGTTTAACCCAGATAGCTCTGCAGCTACTGAGCAATTTCATTTAGACTTTCCCAATGTTACATGGCCATATGCTGTACCCAGAACTTGTTTCTGATATACCAGTGGCATTAAGCTTCCAACATTCATGTTGAAAGATTAATAAAACAAGCTTTAATGAGCTTGAAATAAAAAGGTTTGTACAAGGCTTTTTTTTTTAAAGTGAAATAGTTTGCAGTGCCTGAAATTTGAAGTTAAGTTCCATTTCATGTTAAATCTTCAGCAGTTATGTTTTTAGAAGGCTTATAATAGTCGTTGTTATGACTGACTTGCCAAAGTATTAATTGTTTAACACCTGAAAAAAGCAAGAAAATTGATAGCTTTTTGTTACAGGAGGTTTCCTTTTGCCCTGTGTTATCATATGGATTTATCATATTTTGTTAAAATTAAGCCTCTCTTTCATTCAATTTTTAGAAGATTGTTCTAGCTTTCCAGATAGCTCTGTATAAAGTTACTGATGTGCAGAGTATTTTCATCTGTTGTTGCTAATTTTTCCTTTAGATGGGTTGAGAAGCTGCGTCCCTTTTTGCCTCTCTCTCTCTCTCTCTCTCTCTCTCTCTCAAAAAAAAAAAAGCATATACATAGTATGCATTTCTCTGGAGATGAATGTTGTTTGAACACAGATATATTTACCTCTTTATTATTATTATTGGCTTTTTTCCTTATAAAGGTTCTGTCACTTTTCTGACAGATGTGGGGGGTGGTAACTGAGCATTGCTATCTATAACTTGCAGAAAGCAATCTTGGAGTTGCAGGTAGGTTATGAAAAGTGCTGGACAACTTTCTGTCTAAACAATATAGTAATACAAAGTGAGAAGTGGAGTCTTCCTGTCATTTTCCCTGGAAGAATACCCTGAAGAGTTGGAAAAAATTCATAGCTCCACATTACTACAGTTAGGACTTGGTAACTTCAGTTTTTCTACAGGTCAATAAAATAGTAAACTTTTAAAAATATAAAACTATAGGGAATAGTGGTGTTCTATAAATATTCCAGAAACAGTACAAACTTCAGGTTCCATCTAGCGTACTACACTATCTTGATAATGTACAGGATGAGCAGTAAAGCTGCGTAGTATATATGTTCATAATCTAATTTGATATGCATTTATTTTCATCTGTACAAAAAGAATGCAAACTTAGTCTTCAGTGGTTTACTTATGTTCTGCATTTAAAAAAAAAAAGTTTTTCCCTATATTAAGTCTTCCCCTTTCATTCATTAAAGGTACCCTATATTTGAGAATCCCTATCCTTTGACGATACATGAATCTCCAGTTACCTGTTGTGAATATTTTGCTGATTGTCCTGTGGACCTCATACCTGCACTCTACTCAGTTGGCGCTCGACAGAAACGTCAAGGTTACAGTAAGAAGGTACAACATATAGTACATACATACGTATTTGAAAATACTGAAAATCAACAGCTCTAAATAACATAAGAGTGACCATACTAAGACCAAAGCTCCACTTGACTTGTTATCTTGTCCTTTGGCAGTGGCTGATTGCAGATGTCTAGAGAGGATATAGCATATGATAAGCCTATAGTCATGCTTTCCTGATGTGTTCCCATCGATCACCATATCACTGGAAGCTAAGGGATTTCTTGGAGCCAGGGGTGTTTTTTATAGCCCTTGTTGATTTTTTTGTTGTTGTTGTTGTTTTTTCTTCTCTGCAGTGGATATGTCTAATTAATTACTTTTTGAAGTCATGTGAAATGCTGAAATCTGCAGTATCTGTAGTAATTTCAGTAGCTTAACTTTGCACTGTATGATATTTTCTTCCTCAGTGTATTTGTTAATCTTCCAGGAATGGCCTATCAGTGGAGGCAACTGGGGTTTGATCACTCAGAGCTATCCAGAGATAATTATTACAGGGTAAGTGACACCACAGAGTAGTAATAACTTTCTTAGCTGATCAAGTAG
Source organism: Burhinus bistriatus (assembly GCA_013397275.1). Taxonomy (NCBI): domain Eukaryota; kingdom Metazoa; phylum Chordata; class Aves; order Charadriiformes; family Burhinidae; genus Burhinus; species Burhinus bistriatus. The sequence continues at coordinate 115,117 of VYXH01003546.1, read as the reverse complement.
AAGTGAGATGTTTTCTCTTGTAGAAAACAGTATTCTAAGAGTGGTTTGAATCATTTAAGAAATTATGTCACCAGACAAGTCATTCGGGGTCTTGAGGTGTTAACGAGGAGGTAAAGTAAAATGTGGAAGACAAGGTAGGAACAAAATGATAGCAGGTGTTCTACAGGGATTATAATTATGATGCGATATTGTGATGATGTCTGCTTGCTATCAGTATATTCTGGATGAAACTCACTTTTTATTCTTTAACTTTTGGAAAACAGTTCCGTAGTGTTTTAAAGCATAGGAAGTTCATTATATAGTTACGAGTTCAGTTCTCAAAGGGAAGACAAGTTTTTTTAATTTCAAAAAGGACAATCAAATACTTAAATCTATTCATTTTGATCTCTCAAGACTGATCCTTCTAATACTACTCTAAGGAGCATAAATAAAATTTGATTTATAACTGTGCAGTGCAGCAATGAAAGTGGGGGCGCTACTAAAGTTTTGTCGGAACAGCCCATTAACCCTAATGAGGATTACTGTCATTTTATACTACACATTGCAGAGACTTTGAGAGACAGTCCTGAAAAAAATCTAGTCATCTGATTCTCAATTTCAAGGATAAATAAACAAGTTAGGTGACTCATTTACACTGAAATACAGTATATTTAGGTATCTCCTTTACAAGCGTCTCTCCAAATAAAGGGTATCTTTTAAGAAACAACACACAGTAAGGTATAGCAAACTGCTTATGGGAAATGCAGGTAACTGAAATCAGTATTTAAAATGGTAAATTAGTATTACTACCGTGGAATTTCAGGGAGCTAGCCACCACATGTTTTTTTTAATCCCTTCTGTCTAAAGTAATTGGGGCACATGTTCGTAAAATATGGGTTTCCAATAAATTGTGAAAATAAAATGTCACTAAGAATACTAATAAAAATAGAATGTTAGCCATATTTTCTAATCGGTAGCAAAGAGGTCTAACACTCCAGCTAACCATTTTACTGTCTTATTGATTTTTTTTTTCTAATATTTCATAGGCATGCTGATGGGTCAATCAAGTTTTGGGATGCTTCAGCAAGTAAGTGTTTCCAGTAGAGATTTTTTTCCTGTGCAATAGGATTTTTCTAAACTTACTGATTTCTCTAATGGAATATAATTGCAGACTAGTCATTGTCATTATTTCCTGCCTCATGTAGAATCAGTAACTCCATAGGAAACTTTGATTTAAAATTAAATAAAATTAACATTATTTCTTGGTTAATTGTTTCAGTGTTCTTACCACCTCAGTGAAAATGCAGTGGTAGTCCAAGGGCCAGCTAGAGTGGAAGAGTTCTAAAATTTTTTAGAAGCACTTTAAGCACAGAGATGCATGACAGGCAAATGCATTCCTTTTTAGTACAATTGAATTTCAGTAAGTTATTTCTGTCTCTTTAGACAGGTGAGAGGCAAGGATTTATAAGACATTGGCTCCCAGTAAATTACACTATCTGAAAATGAGAATTTGAACCAGTAGTAGCGTGCTAATAAAATCATCTAGGTATTTGTGAAGAAAGGCAGGAGAACAATAGAATAAAGACACTCTTTGATGGAACGCTGAACAAGCTTTACGTTTCTCTTCAGCTGAAGGGTCAATTGCATCTGATGATCTACACAGCTAATAGTGAGAAATTCTGTAAGAATTCAAATTAGAATGGACTACACAGAGTTAGATGTTTTAATTAATCTCATTCTAACTAACCTTACTCCTGGTGCTTACAAGCTGTCTGAAGCAATCTTGGAATCATTATCAGTTGTCTTTGAAGACTTGTGGAAGATTGGTGAGATTCCAAAATGCTAAGGGTGCGTGGGTGAGTGAGGGAACAGATGCAATGTATATGTTTAAAAACTAAGAGGAGGAGTATTTGAAGTGTTACAGAACTTTAATTTCAGTTTGGAGTGGGGGTGGAACCTGGGGGATGGTGGGGGGAAATAACCTGATTGATTCTGTGTGCTTAAAAAATCTATTCAGCATAGATGTCAAAATCATAGATTCAGCATATGTCAAAAGGAGATCCTGTTAAAGACATTTAGTTTCTTTCTAAAACAGATAAATAAACCTGTTAAAGGAGAAACTGCAGGTATCCTGTATCTTGATTTTTAAAAGTTTTAGATCTCTCTAATAGCACAGTCTTACAGTTGAACTAGGTGTGATTCAGGTAAAACCACTGAAATAAGGAATAGGAGAAAGGATGCTATAAATTAAGTTGTCCTAATGATATGATTAGTATTTGTAGCAGTGATTTGGGCCATTGACTAGAGAATTGACCTGTGAAGTTTTAAAGTGACACCAAGACAGCTGAAAGAAAATGTAAGAAAGAATTAGAATTACAATTGAGAATGATATTGCTAGTTCTTGAATAGCATCCAAGACCATTTATTTGAGTATAGGATCAATGATTTACACTCAGAACTTATGTTCTGGGAAAAAAATAAAATTGGAGGTCTAATGGATTGTGGTGTCAGTGTTGCGCACACACAAAAAAATCATTGGGATAAATATGTGGAAATATATGTAAACCCAACATGGAGTAGTTCTTTCACAATTCTAAACTGTGGCAAAGTCTCACTAGAACTGGGAAACATACAATCAAGAAAAACGTGGACTGATCAGAGGGCAGCACTTCTGAATGATCAGACAGTACAAAATAAAAATTGGAGGAACTGGGGCTGTCAAGTTTCAGAACACAGGTGAGAGGCCATGGATTTGAAATACTGTAAGGAGAAAGGAAAGGAGCTTTGCTTTCTCTGCCATAGGTGGGCTTACGTTGTGGGTCTGGCATATGTAACTAGATGTTATTGTTATAAAGAGATCCCTAAGTATAGTTAAGCCTTGCGAAGCTGTGTGAGGACTTAATTAATAACTGAAGCTTAGGATATATCTCTCAGGAAAAGTGGTTTTTTTATACTAACTGATCCTACATTGGGCAAGTGGTGCACTGCATGGGCAGAGTCAACACTGATATTCAGTGCTTCTACTCTGCCCTCTTTTGTTTAATATAGAGGCTTTATCTATGAAGACAAGTCTCTAAATTAGAAAAATTAACAAAAGAAAATTATCTGTTTAGATCAAAACTAATTTTTTATCTCTTTTGGTTTGTTCCTAGTAACGCTGCAAGTACTCTATAAGCTAAAAACAGCCAAAGTATTTGAAAAAGCACGGAATAAAGATGACAGGCCAAACACGGATATAGTAGATGAAGATCCATATGCTATTCAGATCATCTCATGGTGTCCAGAAAGTAGAATGCTGTGCATAGCTGGAGTTTCTGCACATGTCATTATTTACAGGTTCAGCAAGCAGGAAGTCACAACAGAAGTCATTCCGGTAATTAGTATAACCATTTTTCATTTCATTATTGAAATACACAAAAATAATTGCCTCAAAATGAGATGTATTTTCGTGGAGGAAAAATAATAAATTACAAAGTTCAGTAAAAGTCAAAATTGCACACCGAGATTTTGCGTTTCATTCGCTTTTTCAGGTTTTGCAGCCAATAATAGTTCTTTGTTCTACCTGTCAGAGCAAGTAGTGGATCAAAACTTGGCTGTATCAAAGGTAAAATTAAAACAAAAGTGAATGAGATGTGGAGTTGAAGAATTTTCAAACCTTTTAGGGAGTTTATTCCATTTTTTTCCTTGATTCCTAATAAATACCATCTGTCTTGGCAAAACTTCTGCTGTATGCAGAACTAGAAGAGTAGAGGCGTGCCAGACATGCCCTAAGGTCTGTTAAGGACTTTGCTGTGTCGCTGTTTTATTCTGTGTAAGATACAATGACGAGTTCTATTACAAGTTTGAGAATTCCTTTGTTAAATCACACACACATATGCAACTTTACTTATCTGAATGTATGAGCCAAAAGCTAACTTGACACCATTTAATTATAAAATATTTTATGTTCTGAGTAAAGCATTAATCGTAATGTAGCTGTGTGGGTGTTTTTCCTTTTCCACGCTCCTCTCCACCTCTTATTCTGCCCCCTTCAGGTAAGTCTCAGTTTAAGGAGATGAGGCATGGGTGTGTTTTTTTCCTTCTGATGTTTACTTATGTACAGGTACATTCCTTTCTGCGAGAATAGTTTTTCTAAATGATTTTTACAAATCAGCCCCTAGCAAAATATTCTGCAGTACTGGGAATGCTTTAAAAGATACTGTATAGTTCTTCGTTTCAGTCCATGAGTTAAGTTCTACTTTGCAGGTGATGAGGATAAAACAGCGGAAAACTTCCTTTACGCTTCACTACAGTTAATACTAATATTGTTATAGACCCAGCAGAAGGAAATCTGAAATCATGATGAACTTTCAGGTCTTTAAAATGTATGGTCTAGTTCAGTGCAACATTAAACATTGAACTAAGTCCCATGTGTAAGTGCTACAACAGTATAAAGTGTAGCTGTCTACATGCCTTCAGCTCTTCTTAGTCTTAGAATTTGTGACCTACATAAAACAAGTCATCGTTATAACTGAAAATTTATTATGTGCACAGAATGATAATTAAATTGGTCTTGTATCCATTATTTAATTTCTTCCCAGTATAAAGCAGCAAACTTTTAAATATTGGGAAATACATTAGATTTCTAAGTTTAAACAATTTTCAGATATTCAGTCTGTAGTAGTTAGTATGACCCTGTATTTCTGAAGATCACATGTGTTTAGGTTGCATGGTTTATTAAACTACTGTTATCTTTTAAAAGATGGAAAAGTTATGGATGTCACTTTTATCACTAGTATCTTCAGTTGCACTTCGTTTGTTTTGTATATACTTTCTTTGAAAGGCGGAATTTACTGATAATTTTTTTTAACTTTCATTTACAGATGCTGGAAGTACGTCTGTTATATGAAGTAAATGATGTTGAATCTCCAGAGGGTGAGCAGGTGCCACCTTTACCAACTCCAGGCACAGGTTCCAATCCTCAATCCATTGTTCCCCAGTCTCATCCATCTACTAGTAGCAGTTCATCTGATGGACTTCGTGATAATGTCCCTTGTTTAAAGTAAGTATATTCTGTTATACTTCTGTTGACTATGAAACTTCACAAGAATATGTGATGAGAATGTATGTACTTTGATATTATTACAGAAATATCATTGTTGGTAAAAATGTTTTATTTATTAGAGCAATGTTTTCCAAATATCTGAAAGTTGAGTCCTGTTTTAAGAAATTAATATTGCAATCTTAGTTTCTTTAAACTTTGTAAGCTGATATTAAAAAAAAAAAAAAAAACCCACCAAAAAACAACTCTGAAAAGTCTTACCTTATGACTGCTGCTTGGTTTAGGAAATTTTGGCATAGATGTTAATATAGTTATAGGTGCTCACGTAAACATTTTCAATAGCATCAATATATTTACTTTTGAAATCTTATCGTCCATTGAAATGAATAGACAACTTAATGTTTTGTGGCTATCCTTAACTTTAGGCCAAGTATGTCTGAATAGATTTCAACTGTTAGTTTTCCAGAGCCTTAGATTTTTTTATAGCCAAATCAAAAGCAATGAAAATGTTTACAAATAACTGAGAGGTAACTCTTTCTAGGCTTATAAACATTATTTTTTTCATAACTCTTTAAGGGAACTACTTTGTATTTTGGGAACGGGAAACAATTAAATAAATGTCCCACTCTCACAGATCTTCATTTTACATGATGCTTCATAGTGCTTGCAGTGTAGGCCTTTGACCAATTTTCAGGTTTTTTAAGTTCGGAGTTTTTTCCTTAAGGTTCTTCATGTGTGAACTTCTACTCATTTGAGGAATTAAGGTTAAAAGAAGCAAACCTTTTTTATTCTTCTAAAAGAGTGCATTATGAAGCCTCTAGACAATCTCTTTTTCCTTACAGAGTGTACATTGAAGTTCATTTTCAGATACAAAGTAAAGATATATATGTACTTTCTGTTTTCTGAAGTTTTATGGTCTCAACTTGTATTTTAATGGAGTACATCCATCCAGAAAATAACTAATTCTGATGGCGTTGTTTTCTCTGGGTGGGCATTTTTGTATCTGGTTGTACTGAGTTGCAGAAGTGTCTTTCTAAAGACAGTAAATTCTAAAGAAAACTGGACAGAGTAGAAAAATGGAAAATTCTGAATTTTTATGAAATATTGGCAAACCAAAATATGCATTAATGAGAATGATGGTTAAAATAAGGGGAATTCAGGAACTGAATCACCAGCTTTTTGTTTGTATTTGTCTCAACTCATTGTGCTTCCATTTCCCTTATCAGTACACTTCTTCCACATGCACCGTTCACCCCCTTCCATTCTTTAAATCAGGGTTGTTTTGGCACCTCAAAAGAATTGGTGACTGCTTCCTTTTAGACACTAAACGCCTTTATTCAAGTCAATAAAGCATGCTAACGCTGTTAAGCCTTGCTCTGAAGAGAGGAGATATGAAATATTTGTGATCACTGCTCAATTATTTTTCAATTACGTAATGAATGAAAAGGGCTCTTAAGAAGTGAATGACTAGTTCCAAAATGTTTGGTTTTTTCTGGTTGCTTTTATGTATTTGTGTTGATTCTTTGCAATGTTCCAACTTCTGAAGTCCAGTGTGGTGTAGGATTTAATGAATTCTGAGCCCATAAGGAAAAGATGGAGATTGTGCAGAATCATAAAAAGATACCATGTTTTGTTTACATTGCAGAGTTAAAAATTCTCCTCTCAAGCAGTCTCCAGGCTACCAAATTGAGCTAGTTATCCAGCTAGTGTGGGTGAGTGGGGAACCTCCTCAACAGATAACCAGCTTAGCAGTCAACTCAGCATATGGCCTGTAAGTATATTCTATGCAGTATTTTCATTATTCTGTTAAAGTGGTTTAAAATTATCTATTGAAAATTAAGTCTCCATGTGTGTTAACATGAGCTGCACAGCAACACAGGAGAGGCAGTCAGTCTCCTGCGTGCTTAAAAGATAATACCTTTTGGGTCATGGCAGATCCTGATGATGCTAACATCAGAAACAAATCAGTGTCACTCTTCCTCACCTGGCACTGTAAGGCTCTGTCAGGTAGGCTGGCAAGTACACTGACGGTGATCTGTTCTACTCAGTGTCACATGTTTTTACAAGAGAACAATTAAACAATACTGCGTTCTAAAATACTATTCTATAAATGTGTTATTTAAGATAATCTATAAAAATTAGGAAGTCTAAAAATTCTAAACAGCAGCAAATACTGACATAAAACTTCACCAAGATTTGATTAGCATTACCTTTCCTTCCACTTCTCTTTTTCCAGAGTAGTTTTTGGAAACTGTAATGGTATTGCCATGGTTGATTACCTCCAGAAGACAGTGCTGTTGAATCTAGGCACTATTGAACTGTATGGCTCCAACGATCCTTATCGCAGGGAGCCACGATCTCCCCGAAAAACTCGGCAACCGTCTGGAGGTGAGTAACCCAAAACTCGTTTTAACCAACTGTGCCTTTCTTCTGAGCCTGTCTGGGCTATTAGTGTATATTCTGTGAATACAAGTGTACTCTTCTCCATTGTGATTTCATCCTTTCTTCTTGATTTATCCCTAATGTCACTATTTCAGGTTTCTTACTTAAGTTTCCTTCAAAACTGTTGCTTAGTGGAATCTACTGATGCTTGATATCATAACTTATTTTTCAGTGTAAATCATGTTTTAAGAAAAAGCAGATGGGAAAACATCTGTGTGAAAAGATATAAACGCACAATGGATTTATGCAGTTTACAAGACTTTAACTTAGCACAGGATGAAGAAGTAGAAGTATCCTAGTATTTCTGGTAAACCTAGTACCCATATCACATGCTTGTGTAAACCCCTTAATGTTTGCAGATAGACAGTGTATCTGCTGGGATCTTTTGGCTTCCTATTTTAAACCTTGACCACAAATGTCCTTGATAAGCTAAAGCACGTTATGTTGTGTATGCTGTTATGTTATGCTTGAGAGGAAGCCTTTGATTTAAATGAACCAAATAAACTTCCAAATACAAACTAATAAAATCCTTTTTGAAAAAAGGACTATGATTTTTAAAAACATAGTGAAGGGTGTTACTTTTCTCTTCAGCTGCAAAGAGACTTTCAGTCAAAATTCCAAGCATTTTCCAAAAGGAAAACTTAGTATTTTTAAGTTATTTTCTCCTCCTTGTTATGTAGTGGATACTTTTAAGTTGATTTGGAGAACGGCTAAAGACAGAATTATAAATAGTGTCACTGCTGCCCCAAATGATGATTTTTTTCAATGGGAAATAAACTGTTCAAAAAACTTCTTCATGCTCTAGTGTTTGCTTTATTTTGAGATCCTGAATAAAGTCCAGGTAAGTTCTTTAGGTAGTATTTTATTCAAATTGAAATGGATGCTCTAAAATGTATTTTAGTAAATCACTGGTTTGAGAAAGACCTAATTAGTACCAGTTAGCTTATTTCAACGGAGGAAACTGGTCTAAAAATCATTAACATAGAGCAGAACATACACAATTGGTATCCTGTCAGATAAAATATTTTCTTCTAATAAATAAACTTTATTTAAAAAAAACCCTACTTCTTAAGAGAGAAAGAACTTTACTGGTTGACTGTGTTAATTTCTCTTGGCAGTAAAGGGCTTAAATTCTGATCATACATTTAGATTATAAACTGGTTTTTGGCGTGTTAAACATTACTGGCTTTGTTTTCTTGGCTTTTGTTATTTTAATGTATTGGATCCACATAACTGAGTTACAGCTGTGTCTCTAAGATGTTCATGAATGAAGTCCTTTTTGCTCATGAATATAACTTACATGAAATCACATATTTTTTCATCTTACATTTTAATACTAACAATCTGCATGGCAAGAGCATTTTATAAACTTGGTTATACAAGTTATTCTGCTGGCTTTTCTGTCTAAAATGTACTGTTAGTGTCTCCGTCTTTCCTTTTCTCATTGCTTCATAAAGGTATGCTGACTGTGGCTTCTTGCATGTGCGGCCTTTCTAACTTATATTCAGAGTCTGTGAAAAAGCTTCGCACCTCTTATATAAGTAAGTCATCTCATGGCAATAAAATATTTCTGAACATCTGAATTTGATTTTTTTTTTGACTTGTTCACTCCCCATAAATATTTTTGTTAATCCAATTTCAGTAATTGTTCTAGTTTTAGAGACTGATTTTTAATCCATCATGCATCAATCGTGTTTCTTGTTCATGGCATCTTTAAAAGAAACTTGAAAGGAAAAAAGCAATCATAGTAGTCTCTGTATTTTGTGTTTGTAAATAAGTAAATATCAAAATCAAAAGGAGATCCTGTCTGAGAAGCTTCTCATGTCTACAGACCCAAGATCTTACTCACCAAACTTAGTGTTGTTTTGAGATCTGAGGCTAGAAGCTTCCCTTGCTTGGTCCCCTTTCTGGCAGAAAAAGCTTCAGAACTCTAGTGTTAGATTATTATTGTTAATAATAATATTACTAGTAAACATTGTGAAAGATGGTGATTTGTCTATTACAAATGAAAATTTACTTCTACAAAGGTGTTGATCACAGGGATTGAGAGTGGAGGTGTCTGTGTATTACACAGCCCTGTGGGGTTTCCAAGGAGTTTTGAAGTTCAGGTGCCTATGCAAGGGAGGTAGCCCATTAGAACCATGATTTAGCTGAGGGCCTCTCTGACTTATTCCATCATTCACAGCATCCAAGATTTTGGAGAACGTAAAGCTGATTTTAAAAGCATAACATTGTTCCTTTCCCTAGGGTGCCAGTTTTCTCCAGCCCTTGGGCAGAGGTAGGTAATCTCACCCCATTTTTAATGAAGGAGAGTAGAATAAGCTAAGGGAAGAATGCCCTGGAGTTAATGACAGAAATAAAAATAATAGAAGACTTGAGGTTGTGGTCCAATTCTGTGGTTCTACTCCCCCCCCCGCCCCCGGCCAAGAAAAAAGAAAGACATTTCAGAGAGGGTGGGCTCAAGAGCCAAATACTGCTTTCTGTATAGTCTTTCATCCTCTGCTGCCAAGGGAGAAAGGGAGTTAGGCCTAAAAGAAATGCTTCCACCTTATGATGATACAGAACAGAAAACCAGGATCTGCCACTGATTTATTACTGTGAAGGGAAGCAAAAGATGGGCAGAAGTCCCAAAACTCACTTCTGAGGCCAGAGGTTGTAAAGCTGAATTTACCTGGACTATTTAATTTAGGAATAACTTCGAAGAGGTTTTGTATGAAAGAGTTCTTAACCAGGTACTTAATTCCCTCTCCCTCCACCATCCTCCCAATATCTTGATTAGCTGCAGATACAGTCTCTTCAAAAACTGAAAATAATTTCTCTAGGGTTATCACTTAGTATTTCTCATTATTTGTACTTCTTTCAATGTATATGTTGCCCAGACTTCAGTAGCTTAAATAATAAAGCATTATTGCTGTGTAATTTTCCACAAATAAGTCTGTTACATTAAAGAACTATCCTTTGCTATATTTATAGGATTGGAACTGTAAGAGTTAAAACACTTTTGGATTTTGCATTCTCCCTTTCTTGAACATAAATATTTGTGTTTAGTGTCTTCCAAGATGCATGGAACTTCGCTTCCTTGGAAGATATGCCTTCATTGAATTCTTTAGCTTTAAAACATTTGTATTTTCGTACTCCTAAATTTATTTTTCTACGAATAAGAAATTTTCAACTACTGTACAGCACTAATAACCTTCAGGGAGTATTAGTACCTAATTTCTAAATCTTCCTAGAAAAAGTGCTATGTATTTAATGTGGTTGTTTTAGAGAAACGGAGTATATTTCCCATTCTCTTTGAGACAACCACAATGCCTTTAAAAAAAAATAATCGTATTAGCTGATGCATGCAATCAACAAGTTCTTAATTAGTTACATTAAGTTCAGGTTCAGACTGCATGCAACAGAGCAGCATATTGCTATTGTACATTGTATCCCAAGAGTGACAGAATCAAAAATTAAATTATTTCAACACAGAATGGGGTAGGAAAACATTTGATGTTACGCAACCACTTCCATAGGTTTTGCCCAAAAAACACAGCAAGAATTCATCCTTCCTCATTAAGAACTCTGCTATTCTGTATGTTGCGGCATAAAATGTCTATTTAATAGATCATCAGTATCTGCTTATGTATTTATACTTTAGTAAATGGCATGTCCTGAGTCAACCAATTAAAATTAAGACTTTTTAAAAATTGCAAGATTTTTCCCTTCACTTGTGTTGCAAGAATATGATGTATGTTTCTGTCATCTTATTTTTTCTACTCAGAAAAGAAATTCAGATTCCCGTCTTAAACCAGCATCTATTTAGAGACAAGGCTCTCTACACTAGCTAGACTGTAAACTGTCATTTCAGGCTAGCTCAACAGATACAAGCTCCCAGTTGGGATCGTGTTTTGGAATTTATCAGTGATTCATACCAGGTATATTACTCACATGTTTTGGGTGGCAATTTATAGTTTGTGAAGCATGCAGTATATATGTTTTGTGAAGGCTTTCTAGACAGTGTCATCAGGTGTTTGTCAAGAACAAAACCAAAGTCAGCCTTTGCCTTCAGGTCATAATAGTGGGGAGGGTGGGGAAAAAAACAACTTCGGCCGTATGCCAGAAGACATGTGTAAGTAAAAGCTTTATAGTGTGGTGAAAACTCTATACACAGTGGAGGCTTACACTGTTTAGAGACCTTGCTTGATAAACTGTTTGCTATGATAGGAGCCATTAAGAAGGCAGCCAATATTGGTACCAAATTATCAAACAATTTGTAATTTTATGACTAAACACCAAAACTTAAGACAGCTGTTATTTTTCCTTGCTGAATTACATAATTAAGTTCACATAAGACACCAGTCTTAACTCTTTTGCAACTTACTATTGGTGGGAGTTACCAGGTTTTATGTAACTTCTCAACTAGTACAATATAATACAACTTTTTTAAAGTTAGTATTTCTTAGTTCTACCAGAGGCAGTTTAGGATTCTGACAAAATAGACGCCATTCTTGCATACATGTGACTAGTTTTTTTACTTTCATTATATATCAGAAAGCCTTTTTTGAATGTAAGCTACAAGGGTTTCAGAACTGGGGTTGAGTCAAACCTGAAGAAAATACATGCCTGGAACTCTTCTGAGGTTGCTTGTTCTAGTTGTTTTCCTTATCCCCTTTCTTCTTGAACTGGATCTGGACGTGAATTCTATTTGAATTTTTAACTTAAACGTCAACTAAACCAGACTCACATCAGCTGTGGCGAAGCCAAGTCCAGAACTGAATCAGAAAGTTTGATTGTTGGGTTAATTGTTTTTAATTTTAACTTTTATATCTTCATGTCAAGCTAGTTCTACTTCTAATTTTTAATTAGACTGGTTTCCAGTCAAGTTATAGTTTCTTCAGAGATGTATTTGCCTAAAGCTTACGTGAAAAACTGACAAATGTCTCATGAAACTTACTTTATACATCAGTTAATTCCAGCTGTAATTCTAGGGAGTTTTTAATACAACATGGTGATTTTTATGCCTTTAATGACATTATTTGACTTTTTAAAATTCGTCTTTTGGTTTTTCTAATTTCTTGCTACTAGAGTTCAGAGAGAGAAGCTAAAAGCTTATTAGAAGGTCACTTTTCCATTTATTTGTGTACTAGTCAGGTTGTAGTCTTTGCAGTTCTGAAATGGAAAATCTTGGATCAATTTGCTTTTGTAATCCATAGCAATTTGCACATATACTGTAAGCCTGAAAACAGAGAACTTTTGCAGGAGAGCTGTCTTACTGCCAATGTGCGCAGTGCTTCTGTCAGGGTACCTGGGGTTTTAAGATCAACAGCAATAACGATTGTTACACCAGTTTCTTCTCATTGGTCATGGACAGACCCTCATAGCTCACGGGCTTAACTCATTTAATTTAACTAAGCAGAGAATAACAAGAATGATCTAAGTAAAAAAAGTAATAAAAATTAGTTTTTATCTATTCCTATCCCTTCTCTCTCAAGTAATAGCAGTGATGGCTATGCTTAGATTTCCGAGGTTTATGTACCATAATGATTGTCATAAATCACACTTCTCTTTAGTGGGATAAATCTTACCTAATGCATAAAACTAGTGTATAAGTTTACGATGAGAGAATGTTTTGGGGGTTTTCTTTTGGGTCAATTGATAAGAGTTATTCATTAAGATGTATATTAGTCAAATTATAGCCTCAAAACTTCTTACAAAGAAGTCAAGCATGCAGGTGTGTGACTTCATTCTTGGCTAAAGGCTCTTCCTGTCAATGCAGAATTTCACTTTTCATAAGAAAACTAGTGTGAGAAATTAAACTCTTCGTATGAAGATAAAGAATTAAAATATTTACGAGAAAGAAGAATTAAGTTCTTGAACTGTGTGTTTAGATTTGTACAGTTTGTCTCCTGAAGGAGCATGATCTAGAAACACAACTACTTCTAAAAGTACAGTACAGCTTTGTCCTCGCAGCACTCCTGCTGTCTAAAACTTGTATTGCTTGTTGGGAGAGCAGCGCCTCAATTTTTGAAAAATCTTTTTACACAACCTTGTCTAGTACAAAACACTTAGACTCCCACGCATGTCTAAAACTCCAGTGTTTTCAGAGGTCAAATCATACTTTGTTAGAGACTGTGTACCAAGATTATGCCATAGTGGTCATTGATTTACTGATGAATAAGTAAATAAATAAATCTTTCTTTTTTTTCTTCCTGTGTAGTGGAAAGGTATAGCTTCCACCTGGAATTTCACCATACATTTTAGAATTGAAATCAGCTTCTGGACTGTTGTTAAGTGTAGGCTTACCCAAGCCTTAAGGTCATTTGACAATTTCACATCAAACTCCGTTATTGATTTTTGAGGTTCAAGCTGTACATGTTTTTAGTAATCTTAAAAAAGACTATTTTGCATAGATGAAACTGTGTGAATGCAACATAAGTTTAATGTGTTCCACATTGATCTGGTATTTCAGAAGACCCTTTTTTTCTTTAAATGATTAACTTCTGTTTTAGTATTTGGAAATTCTAAAGCTTTGATAGAGTAGTGCTGTTCCCATTTTTTTTCTCGTCTGTTGACAGATATGTATAGATGCACTAGAATGTGTAGAATACAGCTGTATAAGCAGGTTTTGCATGTGCAAGCCCTTGTTGCCTTAGCCGTTACCATTACACCTCTCAAGCTTTTTGACTACTTGAAATATTTGTGTGCATGCAAAAACCTTTCATTTTAACAAATATTTCTTAACTGTTACTGTGAAGTATTACATGCTTGTTTGCATTAGTATCATATCATGAATCTTCTGGAGGAAGACTTCATTATATAAACCGAAGATGCATTAGCAGCCTTAAAATATCAATAAAATTCACTTTTCTTATTCATGGGCAGTCTTGACAGCAATTTCTTGTCAAAAAGGAAAATAGAAAAATTCCTTGTATACTTCTAGCTAGTGCTATGGAATAATATTTAGGACCCTTATGAGGCAACTTCCATCTTTAGCATCTGATTGTGAACTCCTGTGCTTTATTTCCTTCACTGGGAAGGAAGGAATGAACTTTTAGATGTTAACATATTGCAGTTATTCAAATGATCAGATTTGACAATGTAAGAATTTAGTGAAATTCCTCCATACAAGGAAGAACACTTTCATAAGCACCCTAGAACCTAAATTCTGTATGGGACATCAATAAGGAGTTATGCTGGAAAACGAACTTGGCAATGCAACAGCAAATATAAAGCACATTGCTGTAATAGTGGGAAAATAATTTGAAAAAAGGCACTGTAGTTTCACACATACTACATGCACGGTTGTAATCTTAAAGATCCTCTTTCATCTGACTTTCTTTTGCAATTATGTTTTTCATGGAACTTTAAGGTTTTTTCAAAATAGAAATTTTATTTGTACTTAACATAGATCTATAACATGTAATTAATTAACTGTTCTGATAAGTCTGTCTTGCTGAAAATATGGTGGTTTTCACTGAAATGTAATGAGGAAGCATATTTTATAAAGAAAACTTTAATGGGAAGAAGTAAGTGACTCTACAGTCACTGTAGGCAATGTTCAAATTAAAGAGAGTAATACATAACAGAAATTTTATTACAACTGGCTGGTTTGTAGCTAATAAGAAATAACGTTCCTAGCTGTAGTGAAAGAAAGGATGAAATAGAAGCTGTATTTATTATACACTGTTTTTGTGTTCCAGCAGGTCTTTGTGATATTAATGAAGGTACAACGGTGCCAGAAGATCGCTGCAAATCGCCCACTTCAGGTAATCATAACTTTCTCCAATCTTCAGCTTCTTATTTGCCCAGAAGATGGCATGCTTTAAGTCAAAATTTACTGGTTAAGCAATAATATAAAACCTGCTGTCTTCTCACAAACTGTTTGAGCTGTCATAAATTTTGCTGTGTTGCACAACTGCATTTTTAAAACAAGGTTGATTTAAGAGGTGCAATAGGAATATGTCATAAAAATGATTGAAGAGAGATATAAACTGAAATATTTATGCTCCAGGGAACCTACTGCACAATGGAATTTTGAAACATTGATAAGAGATGCACAAATTCCTGTAATAGTTCGTGTGACTGTGTTTGAGTCCTCAAAAGTGGTAAAAGTTATTTCTGTAAAAAGAGCTATTTACTTCTGCTTCCTCGTAAGTGCTAAATTACTATTTTTCTTTGGAATCAATGGTCTTCAGAAACTGGAATCCTTACAAAGGAGGAGTTCCCTACGTAACACTTCCCCCTTTGCCATTTTTTTTTTTTACTTGCTACTACTGTACATGAATATTATAAATGAAAGCTTCAGCAGTATGTAATACTGCTTAGTATTTTGTTTAATACTGGCTAGTTGAGGCTATAGCCACATAAATACTTAATAATGCATGTCAATATATGGTATTCGAGATGAATATTTCATGTAGTAGCTAAATATTTGTCGCTTATCTTCACCATTACTCTGAAAAAACTTTTCAAGTAATATGTCACTTTATCTTTTTCATTCAAAGCTATACTCAAAGTTAAAGGACAAAATTGCAGGTTTACTCAAGTACCTAAAGTAGTATGTGCACTCTTTACAATGTAGTGCAAAATGGTAATCAATATAGGCATCTAAAGATAGATTCCTTTCAAAGCCAAGTTGAAAGCATAATGAAAAAAATATCCTGTTTGTAGGTCCAGTAGAAATGTTAACATAAATTTTAATTTCTGATTTGACAACTGCTGTCTTTTGATGTTAATTTTAAACTGCGCAAAACTTACCTAGATCAGTCGATGTCATTTTCTTTTTTGCTAACTCTTTCGTAAACTAAGTTAGATTTATTATAATTAAAACAAAATCTGGCTGGAAACTTTAAAAAGTCTTAACTGAAGGTGTGGTTTCATGGCAAACCTGTGTAATGCTAAGTATTGGCATGCTAAAGTTGTCAACTTTAGCATAATTTTTAATGCAAGCATTTTTTGTGGTGTTTAGAATAAAGTGGATCTTTCCTCTTTCGTTTTTAAATATCAAGACCAATGTTTGTAAACAACTTGCTGTGTAGTGCTGCAGTTTCAGTAAATCACTTTGTTGAGATTGAGGAGGCTGATGATAATTCTTACTAAGGTATTTGAATTTGACCCACTTAAAAAGTCCAGGCAAAGTCTAGTTTCTGATAGACTGCTGTAAAATGTGTACAATGAACAGCTAATGAGTTGTAACCCTTAATCATATCCTTTTTCCCCTTGCTCCAGTGTCCCTCAAATGTCAGCCCAAACCACTTCCAACTAGTACCGCTGAAACTTAAAACACTATTTAATTTGAATTTAGAGAGTTTCTTTCATAATTTGGAGTTGAAATAGAGTAAAGCTCAATTCACCATTTCCACTAACAGTGCAATGAAAGCAAGCCCAAAGATGAAAATCAAGGTTTATATGGAAAAATCCTAAATTTAATTAACATTAAAATTTGCCTCTCCTCCCTCTCTGTTTACCTTCCTCCCTCCTGAGTTATGCTAGCTGAAGTAGGTTAAAAATTAATGCAATTTGGTTAAGAGGATCAAAAAAGGATGCAACTTAGAATAGATGACTTCAAATGTCCTGAAAGGAAACCGAATTGGAGGGAAATTCCTAGTCCTGCAGAGGTAGGAAAACTTCCAATAAGTCTCCAATATATGAGTTGACTATCTGAGAAGACTATTTTGAAGTTAGTTTGTATTAGAATAAAATCTAGAAGTTTGGAGAACTGAGTGTTCTGTGAAAAGAGTATATAATGTCTTAGGTACACACAAAATACCAAAGACAAGTAAGTACCAAAAATAGTGAATGGACAAAAGACGGAGGGGGGAAAACTACTGTTGCATTCGCCTGTAAAATAGAATCTTAAAGTAGTGAGGTTGAACTGTCCCTCGGTTCTGTCCTGTCCTTGTCCTCCCAGCTCTTGGAGAATGAGATGAGGCTTCTACAGTTTTCCTTTGAGAAGGGTACTCGGAGGGAAGCACCTCCCTGATACAGAAATCATTTGATGATGTTTGTGAAGAGAGAAGAGCTGTAGTTCCTTAGGTTTGGTTTAAGTTTTAGATGTTTTCTGGGCAAGAGCATAAGACTGGAAAGAAGCTTGAAAATGGCATTCTGGTTTTGGAGAGATAAGAGAGGACATTTTGCAGAAATCAGCTGCACAGTATTGGTGAGCTTGAGATGCAGGACAGAGGCCAGATTTAAATTAACTTTTTCCAGTCTACAGGCTCTCTAGTTAAGACGAAAATACACTAGCACAAACAGTTTGCTTGTTACTAGCTTTAAGATTGAAGGATGGGATTGGGAACTGAGTGCGTTATTGGCTTTGCTACTATACGATCTGTAAAACAGACCAGCCACTGTTAGGGCTGAAGTCTGCCTTTGCTCAAGTGACCTAAATCTTCCACCTCTTCAACCTTTTGTGCCCAGGTGAAGAGAAGTGAAAGCTAACTTCCATTAAACTTCCTCCAGTGTGTAGTCACACAGTTGAGGACTGTGAAAGGGATTACCTGCCTATGCAAATTAGGAGAGTATCCTACAGTTTTAATAATGCAGAGCTATAGAAATACTGTGAATACTTTTTCTACACAAGTTAAACGGTAACAAGCTTAGGCTCCAGGGGCATTTATGTGACCCATAAAACATTGTATAGCATTGCAAACTGTCGATTTTTTTGTGTTCACAAGTGTCAAAATGTTTGCATTCTATTCTTATTTTACACTTCCACAATATAAAATCCAATGAAATGTGGTGGGTTTTAGTTGTTTTAATTTCATGACAATGGTAAGCCTTAAGTTGTGGCCTATAGCCACCACTGTTTTTTCAGTATTAAGTATTCAGAAAAATCCCAGGTGGCAGCATTGGCTCAAAGCTCTCTGCAGAACAGTTGAACTGTGGCCCAACAGCGACTTACTACATTGGAAAAAAACAATTTTTCAAAACTTGAGTTTATTGTTACAGCAGTGTTCTGTGAATCATAATTTAGGTTAATCTTTGTGTCTGGAACCATGATTAGAACAGCAATCTATTTGTTCAATGTAAATACTTCATTCAATGGGGGAGATATTTCTAGCAATAAACTTGCTGCACTGTGCAACATTGTACCTTACATTATAATTTTGTGGTTAATCTTAATATGGCAGAATTCCTGTCATACTAAAATAACTTGGATTTTATAGTATCTAATACAGCTACAGAGGATAACTGGTATCAGTATTTGATATTTTAATACATATTTGTATCTTCCTTAAACTCAAAGCTTGTATTAATACATTGGGTTTGTGTCAAAGATATATGTTTGTATATCCATTTAATTCTGTCTTCACTCATAGGTTCTGGTTCACCAAACAATTCTGATGATGATCAAAAAATGAATAATTTTATAGAAAAGGGTACAGTATTTTTCTTTTCTATAGTCTTATTTTTTTCTTCAGTTCATCCTTTAATAAACTTAGATTGATCTTTTTTATTAAAATATTATTTACAGTGAAGACCAAAAGCAGAACGTTTTCCAAGATGGTAGCCAATGACATAGGTAGGAACTAGAAAAATTCTGCTCTGTTCCTAATCTAGTGCCTTATTCTATGCAACACTAACCCAGCAGCAAAAAAAAAAAAATATCAAATTTTAATGCATTAAGTTAATAATTTTTCATTCTTTATGCTAATTGGTAATTCTATGGGCTGCTTCTTTACTAAATACACTGGGCACAATAATTTTTGAAAAAAATCAAATATATTGGTGGCTTAAATTCTCTGATCTTACAATTGTACTTCTCTATTTTCTGGATGGGTGAAATTCTAATTCGTACTAAGAGTTCAGTCTATGCAAGTCACAACATTATTCCACCACTTTTGCAAAGGTATACTTCCTTTGAGAACATGTGGCTGATTTAATTTCATGTGCTGCGTTTGTAGCCATGTGGTCAGATTTCCATATGGCTATGGCCAAGATGAGGTAGTGTCATGTTTTCATTTAATCATTTGGAGGAGATCTTGGTCATATATGTAAGTACACCCCATTACTGTTCCAGAACTGTATTTACTTTTCTGCATCCAACAGTGACGCAATACCCTACCAGCTCAAGACTTGTGTCTTAACAATTTGGCGACAGAATTGCCTTGGAATATGTTGTATGCAGGTAGATTGAACCCTTCTATGTTTGGAATGGAAATTAACTCTGCTTCTGACAACTGGGTCATTAAATAAATGAAGGCAAGAGGCTGTATGATTTAATTTTGGGAAAGGGACTCTTCCTTAACTGGGATATGGATATTTTCATTTCAGAATCACTGTGTAAATGGTTTGTATTGTTTTTGTCTAATACGTTAGTCTATCATTGTAGGAGGATTTCATTTTATCTCTTTAGTCAGATCAAAAGGTTGAAATTACTTTATATAGTAAAACTGTTTGTTAAACTACTATTTCATTGGTCACCTTGAACTATAGGTTAAGACTAGGGAGGAAGAGATTTCTTTTCCTGTAGTCTCTCTTTGATTTGCTGTTTAGCAATTTAACTTTTATCCTAAGCCATTTAAACTTTCATCACAATTCGGTAATTGAGAAGAATCGTTCCAAATTCAATGAGATAAATAGGAGTATGATGAAGTTGTCTTTAGAATCTGAGGTACAGAATGAGGAAGAGTAAGAATAAGAATATGCCCTTTGGTCAGTGCTATGTTGAGCCCTCCTTGCAGTGATAACAGAAATGTTAGGGAAGATGAGCTTTGAGACAGCAGAAGCCTGAATGTAATTCCAGAAAGCAAAAGGCTGTCAATAATATGTCAATTAATCTGTAATTAAAAAAAATTATTTACATGAGTATTGATTAATATGTTCTCCTAAAGGAAATTCAGGCTGACTAGAAACTTATGTTCAGTTCTTCTAATGAAAAAACCAACACTTAATCTTGTGCATGTTATGTCAATGCCTGCTGATGAGGTAATGTTTCCCTTTCATCCCAAGCAGTCTCTCTGAACTTAAGACAGCCTATCTTGTGCAAAAAACATACTATGTTTCTGTGACTTCATTATCTTTTTCACTTTTTTAAAGAATAATGTTACAGTATTAATAAAACATGCTAATGACAATTCTATAGAATATTGCCATCTGTTTCAGCTTGAAGCCTTTCAACTGAAAGTATTGTGAATAGTTTTCAGAGCTAAAAAAGCAAAACATTTATTTACAAGTAATGCATTCTTCGGGGTGTAAGTTAAACGCAGAGTTAATTGAGACAATGCATTTGATGTGTAATTCATAAGTGTCTCCCAGTCAGCCCATACTCTGATTTGTGTAACTTGCACAGTTTATTGGAAGTTTAAAGAAACTTAATTATTTCATCTGCTTTCTGTTAGTTTTCAGTGGTTTGCTGTGCATGGAATGGTTTTTTTTCCACTGACGTTTTTCATACCTTATCTGGCATGTTTACTCTGCATGGCTCTTTCTGAACTTATATTTGAATCTCTTCCACATAAGTAAAATGCCTCTTCTTTGATGTTAATAGCTGCACGTTTTTGCATTTCATTGTTTTAAGCTGAGTTGCCAACTAAATCTGAACGGACGATGAGTTTTATAAAGTGTGTCACTTAGTATCATTAACTTCACCATGTTGTATGAAACGAATTGTTTACCATCAGCTGTGTTGACATGGATGAACTTGATGTATGTAGCATGGTTGTAGCTCTTCACACTGGCATATAGTGCAATCAGTCCAAATTCCTTCCATGCTTTATCAATGTGTGAAATATAACCTGTCAAATGGATTGTAAAACAGAACAAGAATTACTTACATTGATAACTTCAGTTGCTGTTAATATCACTTCTGTGTTTTTTTGTCATATGGGAACAGTGAGTAAGGGAATATTGCTTGCAAAGTGAGAAGTAATTTCATTTCTGTGATAGGGCTGTAAGGTGGTGACAATACATATGCATTTAGAAACATGAAGCCATTGTCAATTTAATCACTTATTGAAACTTAGACATCTTCATTTCTACAGACTTCTATCATTAGTGACAGCATCAGGCAGTATCATTCTTTCTTCATTAAAGGATCAAAACTAGTCCAAGACTGCAACAATAGCATAAATTAAAAAAAAGTCAATGCTTCATGTACCAACAATTCAGCTTTGCCATATATACTGTTAAGTTCAGTTGGTCTTCTGTGCTAAGGAATGGATAGTAACTCAAGTTAAAGACCTGTGGGGAATATGTTGATTTTAGGTCACGTTTCCCTTTTATTTGCATCAGAGGTGAGCTTTGGAATAGTTGCAATTACCTTGGGTATATGGAGATACTTGGTTTAACTTACCATTTCTAGAGATTATAGAAAATACTGTGGCCATTATTAAATGCAGCCATTTGTCTTAGGAATGGCAAATATTTGAAAGTATAAGTAATGTGCTGTGAAGCAGTACAGAGAAGTATACCAAATGTAGATGAACTTACAGGAAGAAGAATTGGTAGGAAGTATTTGATTTCTAAGGCCATGTCATTTTTATAGAAAGGTGTTGTGATACAACTTCAGTGGAAGCAAAATCTTAAGTGGTTTTACTCATACTTTGGTCCATTAATTATTTGATGTGAAGAGATACATGTGACCAAATATATAGAATCATAGGATCACCTAGATTGGAAGAGACCTTTAAGATCATTGAATCCAACCATCAACCTAACACTACCAAAACCACCAGTAAACCATGTCCCCCAGCACCATGTCTACCCGTCTTTTAAATACCTCCAGGGATGTAGCTACAAATCAGATGGAAGTTAAGAGGTATTGTAACATCCATTTCTCGAAGAAGCTTTAGTAAAGGTGCTTGCAAGATATTGTAGACTGTAAGACCTTCAGAACTGTTACAGTGGGCTACATGTCAAATACTCTTCAGGAAAACTGGTTTTCTTTATTTTCTGCAGTTTATAAATTTAAAAACAGTTGCAAACAATATTAGTAGGCAGATCTAAGCAGAGTAGCTTTAATTTCAAACTTCTATTATCCCTGCTGTTGTTATTGACATAAAGTTTTTCACATTTGTTACGTTCTAAGTGTACACCTAAATTTTGCCAACGGTGCTAAGGTCGTTGACTCTTCATGCTGTTTTCCTGGAGTCAAAGCCTAAGATGCTCATAAGGTTATCATTTTCCCTAATGCCAGAGTAAGACTGTTTCTTCTGTTATGTTTTTAATAATTTGATCTAATTTTGGATGTATCAAGCACATCTTTTTTTAGGTTCTCCTGTAAAATGGTTTTATTATTCTTATATCAAATTTAGCAATTTCAGCATTGTTAATCTATTTCTGCATTGTACTGTCACCACTACAATATTCAATTCTTTAAGCATCTTGAAATGGGTAATATAAATTTTTCACTTCTGTGTAGTTGTCAAATAGAGAATAATTTTGGAACTTTGATATGTCTAACATTCTAAGCTGCTTAGTTATTTCACATGAGATGTTAAATGAAATAGGCTTTATGTAAACTCTTTTCTTGTCTGTCAAAACACCAAGACGCTTGTCTCCTTTATAATCTTTAGAATATTTTTGAAATTCCTTGAATAGGGAATATTTGAGAAATCACTCTGTAGCTTTCAAACTGATGTGCCAGACAGTGTAAAGTATCAGCTCAGGATAACCCACAGCAAGTAAAATGTAACTACTACTTTTAAGCCACAGCTTCCTATTGATAGTTCAGTCATGTCTCAGCCTTCAGGTTTTCTTCATTGAATTGGTTGAGCCTGCTATGCTGAAATATAATACGCTATGCCAAGGCAACCTTTCATATTTTAATGCCTGCCCCCCTCAAACCTGACCTGTGAGAAATCTCCAAGAATCCCGCAGGTTGTTTTTGGACAGTTCTCTAGTATCATATTTAATTTTATGTGTGTGTATATATATATATATGCAATAAAAAGAATGTGTGTGTGCCTGTGTATGACTCTAGGTTTTCTAATTTAGAGGAGTATTAAATGTAGGTCTAAACACAGGCAAAATAGTCGTTGTTATCTTGAGCCAGCAGTGTGCCAGGAGGAGCTCCCCAGTCTCAGTCTCCTTGTCTCACACCAGCTGCAGATGGGTAGTCTTGGCTGTAAATGCTGCAGCAACCACCACCAGGAGAGGTACTAAACTCTGATATGACAGGTCAGCCACACCCAGCAGGAGCAGTCACCATCACCTTTGCCCTGTTGTACAACTGGAGTAAAAAGCCCGACATTGAGCGATCTCTCTGTAAGATCCCCATCCTATCTTTTCCATTTCTCTGATGTGTATCTTACATATTGTAGAAATTGTCAAGTGTGTTGCTGTTTTTTATCCGAGGCATAGCAAAACTGAATTTTCCAAAATTACTGTAAACCATAAACCAGAGATGAATACAAGGGGGGGTGGTGGTGGTGGCGTGTGTTTATACTAAGTAATGTTAGTTAAAAAAGGCTTAACTGGCAAAATAGGAGTATTTTCTTATTTCATCTTTAGGCACTTCTTTCTTTAAACACAAGATGGCACTACTGCCTTAGGTTCTTGTTTCCTATTTACATTTGAATTATTGAGGTTTTTAACACATTATGTTTTGAAATGTATTATTTTGCACAGCACATTAATTCATGATTTCTAGCAATGACATCCTTTTTAACCATTCATATATCCTCTTGTCCTGTTAATGAGGCATAGTTCAGTGTTTGCAGAAAATGACATCTGACAAATTTGTTTCACCTTATCAATGTAGTTCACACAGCTGTCCTTTCACTAAGGAGCAAAAAGCTAAAACTGTGGATTAACTCTTGGAGTCCAACACACTTCTCTGTACTTGTTATTACCTGTTATCTAGTATCTTTTTTTGGTCAGTTTTCTCCAAGTTAAAATTGTGTCAAACATTTCCATTTGAAAAAACAAAAGTGACCACTCTGCTCTTCAAGTGACTAAGTTAACTAAGCATTGCTGGTATTCACATGTGGTAAAAACTGTGAAAAGCCAAAAATAACTCAAATTATTTTCTGTGTGCATACTTGAGATTTTTGTTCAGTATCTCAGCTTTTATGAATTACATCTCTAGCATAGAAAACAAATCTTATGATGAGGAACGCCCATCTTGTAATTCACAGTTTCAAATGAGGTTTCATGATCTCTGTTTAAGCTAATGGCAAAAAGATGGGCTCCTGGTCACTAGTGCCGTTTTGTACCATGGTTTTCTGTTTGTGTAGCTGAGCTCTGATTTGAAACAGGAGTTGATCTTGCTGAAAACAGCCCTTGGCAGAAACTTCATTTTGATGAGTTTTGGCCTCACCGTAAAACTAGGCAGATACCAGGTCCAGTGCAAGGATGAGGGTAAAAAATGTGTAGTTAGATGGCCCTTTTCAGTTTCAGCCTGCACTAAAATAAGTTAAAGGGACTAGCATTTCAGTCTGAGAGTAAGCAATTTCAGTTTAATTTGAATAGGACATACTTTGTAACATGGACACATGAAGGAAATTAGAAGATTATTTCTGGAGTCTTATTCTCAAATTTTTATAATGTATGGCAGGAATAAAACGGTTCAACGATTCAGATAACTAGCATTTGCAACATTGATGACTGTAACTGATGATACAATGAAGTATTTAACTTTTTGAAGGAGTGGAAGTAACTTGAAATCACAAGCTGTTCTTCAGGATATGTAAAAAATTGAATTATTTCTGTTAAAACAGTATTTTGAATGAGTTAACTTCTTTTTTAGCTGAGAGAAGCAGCACGATTCAGGCTGCTTTGACTGGTATCCATTACAGCATACTCCTAGAATTATGAGGCTATTCTCAACACCTACTTTATGTAGACAAGTATTACCCTTACAAGATTACTGAAGAATTAAATGATATATCAAAATTCAAGCATGTGGCTGGGAAATAAATTCAGTCTAGCCCTGGTCTAGTAGTTAAGCTACATCAAAATTATTCCTTCTCCAGTAATTGTTGAAAGAAAGGTGGAAGAGGGTTGTATGGCCACTAATGACTTTTATTATAGCAGCATTTGTTAGTATTGTACTGAATTTTAAATAGACCGCAAAATTTCCATTGCTATAAAGAGAACGTTCCAAGTCAGGGATGAGTTCAGGTGCTATTTCTTACTTCAGCAGTACTATCAAAATTATACTGTCTTTTGTTTGACAGTGTTGCAAGTGTTTGTATGCTTCTGTTTTTATTCTCTGTTAACGTCTTCATTCTTCTTGAATGTTATGGGTTGTATCTCGGATTACTAGTTTTTTTACACATGTGCATTAGTGTTTTAGCGTAATAAAAGTTCATCTTTTCTCTATTTTAAATGTGTCAGGTTTGATCAGGAAGTAGGGCAGAAGAAGAGGGAATGGGATGTTAACTTTATGTAAACTTCAGTGCCTGTTCTTGCAGTAGCCAAGAGTCTGTATTCTGTCCTCTCAACTGAGGAGATAAAACTTGAGGTTGAGCCAAAGCAAAATTCATCCAACTTCTCAAGTTCTGCCTGAAGCTTGAGGAGAAATGAAGCTTGGCAGAAATCATAAAATGTTGTATTTGGGGATTTTGGTATCTTCCATGTTTTACTTTGCACCTCTCCCTTGTGGAAGTGAGGCTCTGCTTTAGTAGAAATCCTGTTAAGTACTGCTGTTAATGTAATAAGCACTTATATATTAAATATTGGGAAAGGGGCAAATAAAGGCCAGCAGAATAATGTTTATTCTTTTTTTAAAAAAAATATATACTTCACTTTTCAGCAAAGATGTCCAGGAAGCTAAGTTTGCCAACTGAGTTAAAGCCTGATTTAGGTAAGTTTACATAGTTGATTTTACTTTTCTAAAACTGTTTTACAGAATGCGATGCATCTTAAAATAAGAGTCCTAAATTATGTAAATTATCATGACTTTATGTTGCATTTTTCTGAAGTGTAGAACTAAGATTTTAATTCAGCTCTTTCTGGGGGCTCTTAGGCACAAAATGTCATTGTCATCATAAGGTAAGCCTGCAAATCTTGTATGTGACTTACTGCACTTTTGTCAAAATTTTTAGGCATCTGTGACAGCAAAAGCGTGAATAGGCAGGTAATGTAAGGAAAATTGCTGCCTGTTTAGGACCATTAGGACCACATTTTAAATTGAAAGTTTAAATATCTTAATAACAGTATATGTTAAGGTCCACTCAACAAACAGCTGGACAGCTGTTAGTTGTCTTGTGACCACTCTCTCTAAATGAAAATAATATATAGCTGTTTGGATGGTTCACCAGTCTGAGAATTTCACTTTTCTTGAAAAAGCACAGTACCTTTTTATATAAGAAGCAATTCAGTTGTGAAGTGTTGCATAACTAAAACAGCATACAAATGAATAGATTTATTAATATTTTTTTTTAGTACTTTGTCATCAAAAGTTGACTGCCAGCTTGTAGATCAGTTCCAGCTCCCTTGTCTTGTTCTCTAAAGATGATGGGGGACAGCTGTAGACCTACAGCAGGAGATGCAGCCTGAATGTGAAAGCTGCCTTCTGCCTGCCATAGCTCGCTCCCCCTCCTGCAGCAAAATTGCTACAACAACCCCAGCAGAAGGCAAACCAGGATCAGACTGGCAGCTGCAGAACTGTGTATTTGACAACTGCTGCTATCAGCAAGGAAAGAGTCCATGGCACTGAGATATCCTGAAACTGAGCTGGACCACCGTGATTTACAATTACAGCTTGCTCCACTCAGAGAAACGTGAAGTTGGAAGGAACCCTCAGAGATCCTTTAATCCATTGCTATGACAAGGATCCAGATGTCTGACAATTTGACCTCTCATCTATTCATGAGCCTTAATAAATAAGTTTTTAGAAAAATCCCAGACAGAAATTTCCAATGTTTTATAGTCAGACAAATTTCCTGTTATTTAATCAGTCTTCTTTGCTTCCATGTTAACTTTTTCGGGTCCTTTCCACAATGAACAGGGATAACAAGGTCTCCTTATCTTTGTTAGCCATCTTTTATGCTGTTGAAAGCTGTCATCATATCTGTCATCATCTCTAATCTTCATTTTTGTGGATAGTTTTCTTTTTACAAAATTAAGTTCCTTCTGCTTTTTTAGGTTATGTCGTCTCAATGTAGGATGGCTTCTGATAATCTCCTCTAGGAATTTTTCTTATCTTTCTAAAACTCTTGTGCCCAGAACTAGAAGGATTTAACTGTGGCTGCTTTGGCACGAAAGAGCAGAAAAATTTGATTTGTCTTTTCAGGCTGTGTCTGTTTTTCCTTACTACATTTACTCATGATCTAGGGATGATTTCAGTGTAGTGTGAATTTTATCATACTCTGCAAACTGGAACACGTGTACTCAAATATTATCCAATTCATTCTAATTCTGCTTTTGTTTTACTCCCAGTTCTTTGGTAGCAGTAAGTACTTAGAAGTTTTCTTTTTCTAATGAAGACTGGAGAAAAGAGAATGCTGAAATTCTTTCAGCATTTTCTACATCATTTAATATTTACTGCTCTTTCTAGTGAAATAATGGAAATTTTGTTGTCATCTTCTGCTATATTCATAAAATAGTTTGTACCTTCCAAATTGTAATAGCCTTTGACTGGTTTTGTTTGACTTTGCATGTGTGTGGATATCTGCACTTAGATGCCTCATTTTGTTCTGTGTAAAATTCTTCTAGGTTTTCAGGTCTGTAAATAACTTAGGCAATTTTTTTTTTACCTTACATCTATCTTTTCTCCTAGTGGGATAGCTTTTCCATAGTGTTCTTCAGAGACTGTCAAGCTTGCTTGTATTTTTGTCACTGATGTGGCCATATCTACTGGCTCTAGGACACAGCTGAAATAACCTTTCTCCCAAGTTCATTATCCTTATCATTTTCTCTCCTTTTGCATGGCTTCTTGAAACTTACTTTTCTGTGGTCTTGTTCTTTCAAATTACTTTTCTGTCTTTAGATCTATTTTCCTCCCTAACTAGCCAAACCAAAATCTAAAGTATGTGGTTTTGTATTTAACTTCTGTTTGGGAAAGTGGAGGGTATCTTGAACGTACTGTAGTCTGCATTATGCCATTGCTTTTCGATGTTGTATCCAGGTGGCTAAGGTACCATTGCCACTAGGTGCTATCCTTTGGTTTAGTTGCTCAAAAGAGCCCCATCTTTCCATCATTCTGATAAAGTGGTGCATAGTGGGTCATCACACTGTTCCTTCCTCTTCATCTGAAACTAATCCTTTAACAAACCATAGATTCTTCTTTGACTTCAGGATAAATAATATGCACTAGAGCAGTTAAACTCTTTACTCTCAGTTCTCTCTTCTGAACAAGTTGTCAGCTCCCCACAATGCCAGTATTATCTGGCAAATTAATTTTTATGGGGTTTTTCCTGTCCATTCCAATGCTACTGGAATTTATACGCATGCTCTTCAAAGAATCAACCAGCTGCAACTCAAAAATGCACATTTAATTTTATGCATGTTGCAGTTAACATATGATTATATTCAGACTGATTAATCCATGTTAGAGTTGAACAAACAGTACGTTAGCAAATATCCAAGCCTGAAGAAACAAGCATCTTCAAAGGCTGTGGTCATTAGAAGAATTACAAGACCAAATAATTTTCATTGTTTTACTTTGGATTTGATTTTTTTCTTTTAACCGTGAAAACTTAGGATGTCAACATCTGAGTGGTTGACCTAGTTTCTTTCTATAATCCATGTTTTACATCTGACTTAGCTAGAATTTGGCAGGACAATAATTTTTCTATCCTTATTGGAATATGAGACAAGTATCTCCTGAGACGATTCAGTGTTTGTGTTGAGTACATGTCTGTATTTAGTCATTGAAATCTAGTTTATATGCTTTTCAAATGCATGTTAGATGTTCTGTGTAGAAAGTTTTGCATTGATTTAATGAAATTAGCATAGTGATACATCCAGAAAGTATGTGGTTAAAATGTTGCTATTTAGCTCTTAATCTTGCTTTAAAGATGCTAATTACATCTATACCCTACCCAAAGATTCAAAACAATAACTTAATTTTTTTAAAATTGTTATGTAAATTGCATCAAAATTTTACTAGTAAGCATTGTCGTGTGCTAAAGTTTTGGAATGATGAGTTAAAGCATTAATACATGAATGAACAGTTAAATTCAGATATGGTGATGTGTTAAGTATCACCACATGTACAGACAGCGCACAGCTAGAATGGAGCAGCATGTTTACTGGTTTGAGGTTTTTTTAATATTAGAACTAATTCTCTGTTACGAGAACCTTATTTGTTAAGCAGTAAGCAAGATGTCCTGTAAAGTTTTAGTGCCCTTTCTGGCACTACAGTATAGTATTCAAAACAGAAGTCTTTAGCTTTGCATGCCAGTGCCAGGTGGCACTTGGTAGCATTTGATGTTTCTCTTACTAAAAGTTTGGGTGTGTAAATAGCCTGTTAGATGTCCTCCATGCAGTTTCCTAAAGTGGGACAATGTTATTGTGAGTCATTACAGGTTAAGTGTTACCATGATGTCTGGATATCACTGCCGTTCTTAAACTAAAATAGTTGCATCTTAGTAAGTTATTAAACTGTGTTCCATGGAAGCCAATATTTTTTTAATCTGATAAATGAACTAATTGGCAGAGAGATTTGTAATTCAGTTTTTTAAAAGGAGTCCTGTTTGACTGTTATTCTCTGTCCCAAAAAGACAGAAATATGCACGACAATTACCTAATGGCAACCTCTGCAAAGAAAAAGATTAAACATTTTGTTCAGGATAGTGTTGAAAACTGGGCCAAAAGGAAATATGACTAAGGAAGAATACAGGAGTAATAACAGAATGATAGTACATACCTCATGCTACAGACCAAAAAAGAAAATCTGAATTCTCTTAATGGCTGCACTTTAGCATTCTTTTTCATTATACTGATTTATTTTCAGATGTCAAGGACAACTCTTTCAGTCGATCCCGGAGTTCTAGTGTAACTAGCATTGATAAAGAGTCACGCGAGGCAATTTCAGCTCTTCATTTTTGTGAGACTTTCACAAGAAAGGCTGATACATCACCTTCCCCATGCCTGTGGGTTGGGACCACACTGGGTACGGTGCTTGTCATTGTCCTGAATTTACCCCCAGGAGGAGAGCAAAGACTTCTTCAGCCAGTAATTGTTTCTCCGAGTGGTATGTACAAAGCAGATGGGCTAAAGTATACTTTGTTAAAGTATTAATGATGTTCTCTTTTTATTTCAAAGTAACTTCTCATTTATGGATTAATTAAAAGTTAATATGTACTTCATTGAATTAGTTACTAAGGTTAACAATCTAGATTAATTACTTCATTACCAGAGTTTTCAAGTTACAAAGTTGAAAATATGATCTCATATAATATAAAAATACAACTTTAATATATACTTGCTGAGAAAAGCATGTTTTCTAACCTTAATGTAGTACATGGCAATTTTTAAACAGAAATAGCAGAATAGATGAATATTTCAAATGCTCAAATTATTCTTTTCTAGTCATGAGGTAGGAAACTTTCAGTTTTCCTGCATCTTGAAAAGGGAATACAAATTAAGGGCTGTATATTGAACAACTAGCTTTAAGTATTAGTGATAAAATATTCCTTTGTATTCCTGTGAGAGGTCTTGTTTTTCTGATACACAGCAACTGATTTCATTTTAATTATGTATTAATGGCTTGCTGAATTTGCTGTTAGGCATAGATTTTGCTTTCCTGCTACCACTGTCTCGTGCAGAACATGCTGCTGTGCTCTACTTTGCTCACACAGGTGGTATCAGTATGGGCAAATTGTAATGCTGTTTGATTGAAGTAGGGATTAGGAATAGTGTGACCTGTAGACCATATTTGATTTGTCCTTATCGGGTATGGTATTGGCAGCAGTATTCAGATTTGGTAACGCTTGATCATAAAGGCCAGGCTGCAGACTGGACAGTATGTTTAGTCACTGGATCTCCAGCATGAACCCTAAGAGATACTGCCATATGTATGATTGTTTTGTGTACTTACCAAATGTTTGTGTTTTCACTTGTAGCTGAATAAATGCAAGTAAAATAAGAAATGTATTAGCTTAAGATCTGGCCTACAGAGGCAGGGATTTAAACAGTGGGAAGGGAAAACTTTTCATCTTTCGTTTTATGCTAGAGAGAAGTGGATTCAAGCGTGAACTGCAGCAGAAAAAAACCTGACATGTTGCTTGTTTCTGAACCTGTCTATTGAAGAAAAAGGACGTGGTCGCCTTTGACTAAACATTTATTGTTGATATTAAGCACCCTGTGTACTCCTCAGGAGAGAATTGCATTTGTGATGCTGAACTTGAATACAAATGTGATTACAGCTTGGCTTTCTTAATAAATGTATACATTTCCTTTGAAGTTAATGTAAAAGTATGCAGACACTTAACCCTTGAAAACTGGTTTAACATTTTCTTGAATACATGTGTGCTGTTGCACATGCTTCACTGGGTTTTAGATAAACATCCAAAGGTTTTGGTACGTTTGTTTTGCTACAGAGGCAAGCCCAAGTTCTTGTTTTCTTTTTGTTTTGCTAGCTTCTTAAAGAAATATTTTGTAGCTTGAATGACAATTTAGGAGAACTGTTCTAGAAATGTGCTCAACTTCTTTATCCTAGGAACCATACTGAGGCTAAAAGGGGCAATCTTGAGAATGGCTTTTCTGGATACCACAGGATCTTTGGTCCCACCAGCACATGAACCCTGGAGAGAACACAATGTTCCTGAAGATAAAGATGAAAAAGATAAATCAAAAAAGCGACGACCTGTCTCAGTGTCCCCCTCTTCCTCTCAGGAAATCAGTGAAAACCAGTATGCAGTGATATGTTCGGAAAAGCAAGCAAAAGTTATCTCACTGCCATCTCAGAACTGTATTTATAAGCAAAACATAACAGAGACTTCTTTTGTTCTTCGTGGAGACATAGTGTCATTGAGTAACAGTATCTGCCTTGCATGTTTCTGTGCCAATGGACATATTATGACTTTTAGGTAAGACCTGTTTGATAGTAACTTAAATATAAAAGAACAAATAGTCTTCTAGATAAGAGTTTCCTTTTCCATAAGAATATGAATTAAAATCTACATTCGCTCAGTGCTGAACTTCTTACACTTGGGCCTGGATAATTTTCATTATGCATTCCTATTAGTTATGCCTTCAACACATGAAAAAGTTTGAGTTTAGCTCAAGCTACCCTGATTCAACAAATAGTTCCAAATGTGTGATACAGGTCCTTCAGCTGATGAAGATTCTCAAATGTGAATTTACTCCCTGGTGGAGAAAACTGTCTTGAGTCAGACCTTCAGCTGGTACCTGACCACAACTCTGCTTATTTTTGTGCAACTGTTTGCATCACACTCATGCCTTAAGCTTGTCTTTTTGTTGTGTAGCTTGATTGTGGCTTAGAGGACTTAGCTTGTCTTTATAGCCTGAGTTTTAATTGCTAGCAGTTGTAGTATAGAAATAAATTCTGAGTTTAAATGTGTAAAAGTAATGTTTCAATGTACTTACATGTCACCTATGTAACTTTAACATGTACTTTTCTTGAATATTTCCAAATGCTATTTTATTTTGAACACCAGTGTGTATCTATCTATACCCTTTCACTTACATTTTAGTCCTTGCTAATGCTAAGATGAATGTGGAACACGGCATTATTTTTTAAGGTTGTGAAAACAAGCTCTCAACTTGGGAAATTCTCTAAAAAGATACTTCTTCAGGAAGTTGGGAGGAACCAAACTAAAGCTGATCTGATGCATGCTACAATTAACAGACTTAATCAAAACTTATTTTTTAACTCCATTCATCTACATCCCAACATATATTCTAAATATCTCTAGAAAATGCTGCTCAACTTGCAGGGCAAACACTCTTCCCCCTGCCCGCCCAATTAAAATTGAACTTAATGTTCAGGTACCATATATTCAAAGAAATCCTGTTTTCCACAGGATTAATTTTGTTTCCTAAAGAACTTTGCATAGAGGTAGGTGCTAAATTATAAATATTGAATTTTTACATTGTGTAGGGAAGTTGAACTCCCAAGTATTAACTCCATTTCATAAGCATTAATTGCTGCTGGCAAGTAGATTTAGTGTGCTGTTTTTGTAAAGTTGTGAGAGCATTGTATCATACCCAAGATGCCCAATGCTTATCTGCTGATATAAATTTAGATAGGGCTTACGATTTTGTTAAATTTGTTTGATAGTCTGAAAATGCTATCATGGATGTCATGCTTATCCTATCTGATCTAATGGGTTTATGTTTTGTCTTGAAGCTGTAAGGATGTTTTATGCATCCACTGATCTGAAGCAAAGCACTTCCCTGTTACTAACTCACTCTTAGGAATATTCTTATTTTAGATACATGCATGGCAGAATTGTCATTTCTGGGTGATGTACTTACAAGAGAATATTGCTTTTTATTTCTTACCTGTAGAACTTGCCTCCAAAGGCATGTTACCTGTTCTGCTTCCTCTTGTTTGTCATAGATGAGGTCTGCTAAGATATGGGCCAGAATCTGTAAAATGCAAGCTTAACATCTAGAAATCTCAGTATCGTACAAAAAAAACCCAAACACCAACCCAATGCTTACTATTGCAGTTACTGCATCTTTCTCTTTCATTGCTTTTGGCTTTACTTTGCCCCTTTACTGCTTTTTTAGGTTCTAGAAATAATAGACTTATGCAGGTGGTATTTGCAGTAGAAGCTGCTCAATGTATTGTTGGTACCTTTGCAGCTAACATCTTGTGTAAATTGTTCTTTAAAAAATTTCATAGGGGATGTTTTTGGGACAGCGGTTTATTTTGGGTTCTCTTTATCAAGATATCAGGTGTTCAGTCACTTCTTACTTGCATTTGTTGTTACTTTGAGGGAGAGGAACGTTTGGTAGCATTGTTACAGCTTGAGTGTTGCTTATGTTCTTCAGTAGCTTGATGCAGTAGGTACTGCAGTTACATGTGCAGAATCAGAAAATATGAGGTAAGCAAACTTTGCTCTAAGAGGACTTCCTCTTAAATATGCAATCAGACAAAAAAGGTGGACATAATTCTTAAGTTTGTTTGAGGCTACTGAATTCTGTTTTCCTTTGAAAGCACGCACCCCTGTGTATTTCCAAGTGTTCTTGAGGAGAGATCTTTTAGACTTGCATTTTTAGTCAAGGATAAATTCTTCACCAGAGAAAAGGTTGGATGTTTAATTGTAAACTTTTGGTAGATACTTCTCAAAATACTTCGTTAGTAATTACTGAATAATACTTTAAGTGAATCTGTGATTTACCCAGTTTAGGTGGTACTTATGCAGATGGAGAGAAACATAATGTATTGTGGTTTAGAAATGAGCCATTTGATGAATAATAGACAATCTTGCTATATTTAGTGGTGTTTTTTAAATTCTTTTTCTTAAGTTTGCCAAGTTTAAGGCCATTGTTGGATGTATACTACCTGCCACTCACCAATATGCGGATAGCCAGAACATTCTGCTTCACCAATAATGGACAGGCACTCTATCTTGTCTCACCAACTGAGATACAGAGGCTCACCTACAGTCAAGAAACATGTGAAAATCTTCAGGTAATGAATTAAAAAAAATAAATAAATTACTGTTTTCTTAGACTCTGAGGTTCTTGGTTCTAGATTCACAATGCTTACAGTAATTTTGTCATAAACCTGAGCACTTTAGCTTTTGTGCTTTAATTTGTCTCGCTGCAGAGTCTGATTCAGGATTAATCACTTCTACTTTTTAATTTTACTGTTTCATCCATCCTCTTGTATTTGAAACAGTTTCTTACTTAATTTCATTTTTGATTGATAGTAAATTTCCTTGTTTAACACGTGCAGTTAACAACTCCCTTATTCAATTGATGCTGGTGAGATGCATTCTGACATAAGCAGGGAATACTCAGGATACTTGAAGGAAGCTATTATGTTTTAGGGGAATTAACAGCTTGAAAAGGTTGTCTTCAGCTTGGAAGTTCTATAGAATACTGAAATAGAGATACAGGCTGTAAGCTCTACTTCCGTACCACACGTGGATATGAGCATTTGTAGATATAGTTTCAACAGAAAAAAATCACGAGTGTTGCCCAAGTTGTTGAGGGGCAAATACAGCTTTACTTGAATCCATTTCTTTGCTACTAAATTTCATGAGCTGTAAGCTTGCAACTACCAGAACAGATGGTTTGGACAGACTTCCTAATATGTTTTTATTTTTTTATTTCCTAAGTCACCTTGTGAAGGCAGATGCCTATTAAAGCATATTAATTTTTAAATTCAAATCCATGAAATAAATCCTTAAAGTGAAAGAATATTCCATTAATTTGTGTGTGAAATAATGTATGCCTTGTGCCTCTTCTTTGTTGCAAAGGAAATGTTGGGTGAGCTCTTCACTCCTGTAGAAACACCAGAAGCACCAAATAGAGGCTTCTTTAAAGGTCTGTTTGGAGGTGGGGCACAGTCACTTGACAGAGAAGAACTCTGTAAGTTTTCAGTATTACTTTTCTGGTATTTCTACCCAAGGAGGCCAATGATTCTTGAGAAATGTGTTACCTGTGTTAATAGAACATTACATTTGCAAAGAGGAAAGTAAAAAAGCAATAACAAATGCTTTTTCATAGCTTTTGTGTTGTATACCTTACCAACAAGATCAGAAAAGCTCGGTACTATTTTCTCACAGTCTCCTTTACCTCATTCAGGAGTAGATTATAAAACAAGAAATGGGACAACTGATCTGATTTTTATTCATCTTTATGAAGTATATAGTACTGATCATGATTTTCTTCATGCTATTAAAATGAAACGGGCTGGTTCTGGAGAACAGTATTCTTTTTCCTCATTTGACTTGTGCAGAGATTCCTTAGGAATGAGAGCAAGGACAGAACTGTATTGTGTTCAATTCAAGTCCTCTGTTCATAGGACAGTAAAATTCAGATTTGGCAAAGTTTATTGCTTTATCATTTCCTCTTATTTTATTACAGGTTTATTTTTTACTGTGGTGGCATGCAACATTTTATAAAATCATGGAATAGAATCATAGAATAATATATTTAAGGAAAATAACTTCCACTAATTCAGATTTTGCTAGATAAAACACCATATTATGCAAGTTTGTTTCTAAGAACTGTTTCCTTTTAACATGAAATGTAGCTGTTAAAACAGACAAGGCTCCCTGGCAATCCTTTATTCTCTTATGGGTTCTTTTGATCTATCCAATAAAAACTAAATTCGCCTTTACTACTTAGGCCTGTACATTTTGAACAAATATAAAATATTTAGAGGTCACTTTCTGCATTAAAAATTTCATTTGTATTTCTATGTGTAATACTTCGGAAGGTCGATCAAGTATTCAATTAGAGAAATTTGTGTGCACAAATTGTATGTTTAGTTGGTATGACTGGCACAGGGAAAAACTGCCTTTTTGTGGCAACAGAAAAGTACTCTTGTAACTTTAGAAGCTATGTCTTTATGTCATTTGAAGTTTCCACTGTCAAGCTTTGGCTCAGATCTTCAGAAGGAAAATGGTATTGAATGGGAGGAAAAAGCCTAATGAATTGTAGCCTGAAAGTTAGTTCAATGACAATTCAAAAGACACCTGAAAATGTCTGTAAAATAGTCATATTTAACATGAGGGTCACAGCAGAATCTGTAATAAGTAAAATGATTTCTCTTTTTTATTCTTGGGAATTCACAGAAAGATGTTTATAGTGTGAATTGAAATCTAAATTGTTCTTCTTAGAAGCATAAAATCAAATCGGAAAATCTTGAAATACTGCAGCAAAACTTGTTAAATAAGTTAATATTATTTTTCCTAGAGTTGAAAAAAAAAAGAATGATTTAAATCATAATTTCATTGTTTAAAAAAAAAGTTAGATTATTTGGTTTGACTTCAGCACCCAAAAATGTTTTGGCCTTCACTCAAATTTTTGTGGAATATACAATTCAGCATGAGATTGACGTGTCCTTTAAGTGTCTAGACTGAACTAGGGGGCTGGTGTCCCATTATGAGCAAAGGAGATGTAGTCAGTGCGGTCACTGGAGTCTAGAGAGCTGTTCAGCTGACCAGTCATGAGTGTTTACTTTAGAATGAGCTGATTTGTTCTTACAGCTGTACTGCCTTTTCATGATTTGCGTTACATTACAGTTTTTGAAAATATTTTTGCAATAGTGAGAGCACAGACATGTAATCTTCAGGAGGCTGCATCTAAAACTGAACTTCCATCAAAGGAAGCTTTTGGTGGTGGAGTCATACTGGCTGGCTACACCAGCAAAGCACTTCCAGAACTGACCACAATTTGTATTTTCAAAATTCTCCTGCTTCGTCTGCTGAACTCCCAACACCTTCCCTGTGAAGTAGGCTATATTGTTAAAAGCCACTTCACCAGCACAATTCTGTTGATGACCGTGATCTCAACACTGTTGAGAGAGTTTTAATTTCACACTTGAGCCACAAAAGTGTTATAACTTTATGACCTGCCTGGAAACTCAGAAATATGTTTGAAAATCTCAGTTTTATTAAATAGTAACATCTAGTAACATTGAGTAGTGAGTATTGCTTGTAGTCGTGCCTGTGATTACGTGGTTGGTGTCCATGCAAAGAAATGACACCTCTTTATAAACTAGTTTACATTGATATTTATGTAATAATGACAGAAAACCTTAGTATTGTTTTTGCTGTTTTGCAAATGCCTCCAGTTGGAGAATCAGCATCTGGGAAGGCATCAAGGAGTCTTGCCCAGCATATTCCAGGGCCTGGGGGTATTGAAGGTGTTAAAGGAGCAGCATCCGGTGTAGTTGGTGAACTAGCACGAGCCCGGTTGGCACTAGATGAAAGAGGACAGAAACTAGGAGAACTGGAAGAAAAAACTGCAGCTATGCTTTATAGTGCTGATTCTTTCTCTAAACACGCTCATGAGGTGAGTCTGTTACATGTTAAACTAACATTAAACTGATTCTCTACCAAATAAATGCAAGTTCTGTGAGAAACTGACATCTGCAAAGGCATGTTAGAGGTATCTAAAGAGAATGCAGTATCATTGATAAAGGATACTTTCCTTTTACCAATCGATCGTTACTCCTAATAATTAAGTATTAATGTAAACAGCTTTGTTTTGTGCCACATTGATCTAGAGCATACCCTCTGCCTGAGTGGCATGTAGATTCCTAAAAGTGTGGCTCAGTTCCCATTGCTTAAAGAATTTGTCACTGAATTAGATAAGAGTAGTAATACTCCGTGTGAGGTTCCTGAGGTTCTTAAGAAAGATCCAATTGTTGTATGCAAACCCTATGAGTCCAAGTTAATTTTTTTCCCCTCAGTAACTGATGATGGCTGTTCTCTTCTGTGTTCATGCAGATCTCTTTCCATCCCCTAAACTCCTGTGCAACTTTCCCATTCTCCCAAAAATGTCTTTTTCTATCTGAGGCCAGATCATCAGCAGTGATGCTACCATTAGAAAATCCATCATGCTGAACCCTCACTGTTCAGCAATGTTGTTGCAGATTTGAGAAGTCTTACTAAAGTTCTTTCTGCTGCTTTGTAAGCATATAATTTGTTCGTATCATTGTACTTTTTGGTACATTATAGAAACAGTAATTAGAAATTGTGTTTTGTTTTTTCTAGATGATGTTGAAGTACAAAGACAAGAAGTGGTACCAATTCTGATGATGCTCATCAATTACATCTGTTTAATTTTGTCCTGATGAAAAAGATCTTGGTTTTTCATTAATTTTGGCAGGACCATTGAAATTTGAAGGAGTATTCACCATTGGATACTGTTGTTTCCTAGCACAAATCACACACTGTTTTACCTCAGTCGTGGCTTTAACTGAGGAGCTTTATATTTAAAAGAAACGTGTGAAAAAACAAACTTGAGTGTTTCTTAGCTGTTGGTTAGCTGAGAGTTAGAACAGAGAAAGTAACTACAACATGTGCAAAAGAGGGTAAAGGGAAAACGTAGTGTGAGATGGGCAGGGGCAATGCAGGGTCAATCCTGTGTTAATATTCATATGCCAAAAGTTCTTGTGCTATTGTAATTGCCGCCAGTGTTATACCCTCCTGTGAGGAGAGGCAATAAATCAGGGGTCCAAGAGCTGGAATAAAGTTGTTTGTCTTGCTGGATGGAACCTGACTTACACTTACCCTCTCTAGGACTCCCTATATTTACCATTATTGTTGAAGAAGAGTGGAAGTTTGCTGTCACTTCTTTCATCGGAAAAGCTGGAAGCTTGGAAGATTTCACTTTGAAAATTGTATACATAGTTGACCTGTGCATAGTCTTTTCTTGGACCCCTGATTGAGTATTCTTGTGTTCACATCATATTCTGTGAAGTGCAAAACCAGAGAATACACAATTTTTGCATTAAAAAAAGTCAAGTGAATAATATGACTGGAATGTGTCATGCTGGGAGTTTTCATTTGTGTTATGGCCGTGCAATGTGAAATGTGGTAACATCTTCATGGTGGTAAAACTACTTCAACTTCTGTTCCATTAAATATCACTTTTTGCCAAAAATAGTTATTGGTTCAGTAACATTTAGAATTGGCTGTGGGTTCCATTCATGCTGTGAATTTTTATAAATGTTTAACAGAATGTATCTTTACAGCCATTAATTAAAATAGCTGAGATAGTTTTGCTCAAAACTTAAGTTCTAGATGCCCCTTCAGTCCTTTACTATGAAATCAGATAATCTTGGACTCAGGTTTTCAAACAGTTTTACACTCTGTAGAGGTGCTGATGCATGAATAATGGCAAGCATCTAACATTTAATAATTGTCAGTATATTGTTTAGCAAACTTCTAAATCCTGCTAGTAGAGCTATTTTACAAGTACCTGTCTCAGCCCCACCCAGCACTAAAGGCAGTTGGCCTAAAGTTTGTATTTAGTCTCTAAAGCTGCCTTTTCAATGTGGGCAGTGATAAGCGTCCACTAAAACTTCAGGAATTGCTGAAATAATGTTCAGTTTGGGTGAGGTAAATAGTATAGCTGAGCTAACTTGTTAATGGCTGCTGCACTAAAGCTGTAACAGTGGGAATAAAGAGAGGATTCCTTGAAATAAATGTTTGCATTTCAAAAATTAATTTAGACTTTTTTCCCCTCAAAGCAGGAATAGTTGCTGATTGGTTTTATTTTATGAAAGTGAGTACTAAGAAGCTGATAGGTCTACATTGTCTGAAATCAATCATTTGGGTTTGCTTCTCCAAGCGTCACATTCTGTGTGGTTTTTTTTCATACTTTTTTTAATGTTCCCAAAGCAGAACCTTGGTTGTACTTGTATTGTAAAGTGATGTTGCAGGTGCATTTTGTAAGGCAACCTCACAAAACACTTAAAGGATATAAAATATTAAAGTTACTGATGGTTCTTAATTCATTTTTCAAATGAAAGGCAAACGTGTTTGGGCTTCGTAGCACAAATTAATAAATTTTCTGATTTTATGTATAGTAACATTTAATTAAAAAAGAAAAGTGAATTCTGTTGCCAGTACAAGGGCATGCTATACCATGTCCACTGTTCAAAGAACTTAACAAATGAGAACATGACAATTTGAACAAGCAGCATCATGATTTCTTGATGGCTCTGTCCCATACCTGCTGAGGCAGTTAGCTCCAGTTACTTAACTCAGCTTGCCACACAATGTTTGCCTCTGCATGTTAATTTCTCTTTCAGTGTCTAATTAGTACATATTTAACACCATTTTGTTTAAAATCCCGGTAGAAGAAAAACTAAATAAACTATCCATACCATTTCCAAACATAAAATACCCTATCTGACACTCGTCCCCTTCCTTGTCTCGCATTTATAAATTGAGATGACTGATTATTATTTGACCTGGTGAAGAGGAACTGTATTTCAGAGCAACAGAATCCTGCAAAATTAGTCTCGTCAGGCTCAGTGGGAGAGGATCGCAAAAGTACTCTTCAGCAAATTGTGGTATCAGTTCAATGGAAGATGACCTTGGCTTGAAAGAAAAGTGTACTTAACTTTCTCATCAAGATAACCACCAGCAAGCAAAAAAATAAGAGGCAATGAGGGACCATCTGCCAGTACAAGAAGAGTAGTGGCTTATTTGGTATTATAGAATTTATCATAGTTGAATCTTTTTTTCTGTTGTTCAGAGCACGCTTCTAGATTTGAAAACTAATGAAATGATTGCTCGCAAGATGAATACACAAATGGTTCTTGGTCAATAAAAGGGGCCATGTACAACTTTAGTCTAAAACGTTCCTTTTTCTTTCTCTGTAGAAGGAAGTTGATCGTACACATATCATTGCGTCTTACTCTGCTATTGGTGGTGCACCTTTTCTACAGCAAAGTATATTGAAATCCTTGGGGAAAGCACCCTGGTGTTTTTCGCTAGCATTTTAGTTGTGTGAATCTTTTTTTTTAGAGTGTCTGGAAAACTATAAAATGCGATTGAGCTATTACTTTTTTATTTTTTTGATGGAAGTGTAAGAAACTGCTGCTACCTATCTGTTTATATGTAGTGTCTCTCATTAGGAACTGTAAACTGAAGAAGCTTTTCTTCACCTTAGTCCTGCCAAACTGTAATGTTTGAATGTTGATATGTGTAAATATGCGTGTATTCCAAATAAGTCTGAAAGTGTTACACCACAGGCATCTCCAGTGATTTGTTCTTCAGCAAACAGTTATAAAATATAGTAATATATAGCTGTGTTTCTTGTCTGTCTTTATGCAAAGACTTTTGCCTGAGGTGGTACTTGCATGGCAGGTGATGTTGGAAAGCTACATCCAAAGGAGGATTTTTGGAAGCAAGTTCATTTCCCTTTTTCCTTTCTGGTTTTCCTTTTCTCTTTTTTTTTTTTTTTGCTTAATTAATGGCACTGATCTTACCTGAACTTTTAAACTTGAATTTTTCCTGCACTTTAATTCAATCATGGTATTTTATTCCTTAATTTTGTTTCCATATTTGTTCAGTTCAGGTTCATTATTTGTATATAAAACCCACACATTCAGTAAAGACTTTAGAACAGATTACTTTCAGGCACGCTTGCTAATTATGTGACTATCATTTAGAATGTGTGTTTTCTTAGGAAAATATGTATATACAAGTATATACAATATAGAATCTAATGAAAGGCACTTATCCTGTGTCAGCATTGAGTTTATAAATTACTGCAACACTTTCAGATTTGTTACTAGATAATACAATGAAATCTGTTATATTTATACATACTGCTTAAGAATATACTTTTAGTTTTAAATAATTTTTATATGTGCACTTCTACCTTTAATTTTAAAGACTTATGTTCAATTTTTAAGTCAAAGTACTTAAAGTATGTATATTATCCATAGAAGAAGTTGTTTTAAGCTTATGAATATGTTCATATCTCATATCGAGATGATACAGTTACTAAGCAATGAAAACTAAGCCCATTTTGCTTTGCAGAAAATAATAATCATACTTATTTTTACCTCCCATTTGGAACATTCTTACACAATTCCCTAAGTGTGGAGAGGGAAGATAGTTCATTCAGAAAACTAACCTAATGTAAAAGTTTTCTCAATAGCTGCACTCTGTGGCTGACTGGTTTTCTGTGATATTTTTTTTTTTAGGTATACACACGGAAGACTTTTTTTCAGCTCTATTCCTTGAACTTCTAAAATTCCCTAAAACTGAAGTAGGATTTGTCCAATAAATATTTTCTTTCAGTAATATATGAATCTTGATTATACATCAGCTCTTTACATGTAAATCGAGGGGGGGTTGTATACCAAATATGTGTTGGAAAACTTACAGCCTGTGGCTAAAGTGCCCTCTTCTTTCTTATCATGGTTTAACATACCCGGGTGGGCATTGACAGCAGCTGAAATTTGGGGGGTGGGGGGAAGGAGTGCAAAGCCTTGCGCCTCTCTCCAAGTTGCAAGGTGACTTGTCAGTTGAACCTTTTCTTCATTCTAGCTAATTTTGTGTATGATTTATGTCAGTCTCTTTGGGTGGATGTTGATAGCTTTGCTACTACCGCAAAATCTTCAAATACTTCGTAGACAGAAATTAATGATGTTTGAGAGGAGGAAGTAAGTAAAACAGCAAAAAGATGTGTAGTCTAGGCAAATTAGCTAAACTGATTTTATTTCACTTTTTATTGAAAAGCTAAGTTAAGCTGGGCCAATTTCTTCTTGTGTGTTATAAATGTGCGCTGGCTATCATCTACTTTATTACTGTTTCAAGCCAGATGAGTGTACTGTGTTTCTGGGTTCTTTTACACTCATAAAGTTTAGGCTTAAAGATTCATTTTTTTTAAAAAAAAAGAGAAACATAGAACAATCAAATGAAAGGTGTCAATCAGTATTCCTTTTAGTTTTTCATGTAAAGCACCTAGAAGTATTTAAGTCAGAGCTGTAGGTTTCTTTGACACTTGTATTTGTTTTTGTTAGTACCCAAGTTACATACTACCAGACAAGTAATAACTAGAAGTTAAACTGTTTCAGTTGAAAACATGTAAGGAGTTGTATGTGGATTACCACTACCATTCAGTAATAGGTGATGCAAAGGGAGAGGGGTGGGAACATGTTTTAAATATTCCCTTTTAAAACGGAATTGTAAATAAGCAGTACTGTGTTATTTTAGACCTGAGCTCTGCTATCTGTAGTGGTTAGAACTAGGAAAACATGCTGCTCTCTAGTTATGCTACTGTTTCATTGTACCAGCACCATGGGGGAAAAATAAAAAAAAAATCAGTAAATTTTTCTAACATTGCCCACTTGTGGGTAAGCATGCTTGATGTGTAGCAGTTCTCGTTTATGTATATCTTAGTGTGTACATGTGTGTTTTCTTTTTTCTTTTTGTTCATTGCAACTTATTCTTCAGTTAAGTCTTGCTGAGCCCCACTAGCTCTTCTGAAGGTGATTACTGGAATATGCATTTTAGGTAGGGTTGCAAATCCATCTGTCTACAAATATAGTTTCATATGAACTGCAAACTGTACTGTTACAAACACAACTATGTTAGATTGCATAGAGTTATTTTACTTACATGTACTTGAACGGAACTATGTCATCATAACAAAGTTAAATTAAGTATGGAATATTTTTGTAAATAAAAATACCTGTGCAGCTGGTATTTTAAATTTAAAATGTATTATACATTAATGTTTCAGAAAAAATGTTCATATATGTGTATATGAATGTGTCATTATGCTGAAGGGCTCTGATTGGGCAAAATAAACTACTCAAATCTCTCCTGAAATGAGCAGAGCTTACTCCTTTTCTTCCGAAGCATTTCTTTTCCTGCTGGCTGGAGCATGCAGTGACTCCATGCCAAAAGCGGCCGTTTCGTTTTGCTTAAGGTTTTGTGAGATGCACTTTATAAGGAGGGGGAGCAGCGTGTGCCTGAAGCAGAGCAGCCAGGCTGACAGTGAGTTGCCCCTAAGGAGCACAAAAGGCAAAGTGGTTCGTCTG
This sequence comes from Burhinus bistriatus, assembly GCA_013397275.1. Classification (NCBI taxonomy): domain Eukaryota; kingdom Metazoa; phylum Chordata; class Aves; order Charadriiformes; family Burhinidae; genus Burhinus; species Burhinus bistriatus. The sequence continues at coordinate 70,331 of VYXH01003546.1, read as the reverse complement.
TGGTCACGTTTCCAAGCAGGTCTAAACATTCTGAAATGCACATCTCGATGGTGACAACGTGAAGTCCTGTTATCCTTTTAAGCTATCACAAAAGTCAAGGTCACTCATATTACAAAGAACATAGTAAAGTGAAGTATTTTCTGCAGGGGCATTTTGGCAGTGTTCATTAATGTAAGAATCCAAGGTGCATGGGGAGAAGAGATGAAGCTGATTTTTTTTTTCTTTGCCATATTTACAGCACATCAGATGTATTATTTTCTTTGGTTGTGACTCAGGTTTGCCACAGACTGATTTCTAGCTTGCAGCCTATTAAATTTCCTGTGTAATGCTGTTGGGGGGAGGGGGGAACACACCTTTGTAAACATGCTCTGAATGATGCAAAAGATTGAATCTGAAGAGAGGCTGGGGCAGTAATTCTGAGAAGTAAAGTTGCTGCACCTCAGTGAAATTTTTGGAGGTTTTGAAAGTTTTGCAGTTCTTTATGGGGAATGGTCCCTGGCCAACTCTGCCTGGAAGGAGGCTGGGAAGCCCCATGAGGACATGGCAGTAGGTAACCGAGGTCCAGTACAGAGACACTGTAAACTGGGCAGTGCTAAGGACCGAGTACAGACTTAAGGACCAGGCTCGTGTCCCAGCTTTTGGAGGCAGTCTTGTCTTCCAGGCTGGGTCACCGAACCAGCTCCTCCTTGTTGCCCTCTGGCCTGCAGGTGGCAGTGACATCCTGGCCCTGATCTTGTCTGCTGCCTCCTCCTGCCCTGGTGTACCTGGGCAGCTCTCTTGGCCACGGGTCTGCCAAGCAAGAGGCATTTGCTGTTTCTTTGAGGAGAAAAGGTAGTCGCCTTGCTGGAGGCATCCCAGTCTGGCCTAAGGAAGCAGGATGGTTTTCCCCACAGTCCTGCACAGAGATAAACCTGTGAAAGCAGAATGTCAGCAAACACCAGCTTCTCACCTTCTAGGTTGCTGGCTGACTTTTCATAACATGTAATTAATGTTCCCGTAGTAAGGGCTTGGGGGTCTTGCATATGTAGCTGAGTTCTGCTCAGTTGCTGTAGCAAATGGTTCTCTTCGTTTTTCAGCCGCAGGAGACAGCCTGGGCTGAGGTTTGTGTGCAGGCGGCTTGGGAGGGAGGGTGGGAGCTGTACCTCCTGGCTGGCTGAGACCCGGGGAGCCCTCCTTTAGCCTCAGACACTCATTTAGAGCTGTTTGACTCCAAAACTACTCAGAAGGGGTGGTGGAGGACTGTAGCAAAGCCACAGTCAAAAGAAAAATTAGAAGATTGATGTTCTGTTTTAGAGCAGATAACAATGTTTCTGCATCTTGCTGCAGTTGCAGTGTGAACAGGGCTTCAGAGTTGATCATTTGAAGGGGTTTGCAATGAAAATGTCAGGCTGTGCTTATGCGTTGGTAAGTTTACCAACTCCTCTGCCTAATTAAGCAGACATCATGAGAAACTTTGTATGACTGTGATTTCTGTGGCGCAAGAGACTCCTGGAAGAATAATGTAGAATGCAGTCTCCTGTGTGGGAGTGAACAGAAGACAATTTCAAGCTGGCATCTCCTAATTCTCTTGTGCACCTGTAAGTCTCTTAGCACCACCTCAGTAAGTACCTTTTATCTGAATGTCAGAGTGTCGCCTGCTGACTATGGTGCTTTTCCTTCTGGCATCTTGAAGCAGAGAGCACAGTTGGCCAGGCCCCCTGTGTGGCTCCTCTTCATTACAGTTAGTGTCTTTAGATGGAGTATGCACGCGCCTGTCGTTCAAGATGTATATCACAACATAGTAGTAATTCATATAATGAAGGATTGAGGTTTTTTAAATCCATCCCCTATGAAAGGAGTAGACAAAACTTAATAATTTTTAAAAAGGGGCTAATCAAGGTTATTTTATCAGGTTTTCTCTTTAGTATGCTCAAATTCAGAGTCAGTTCTAGCTGTGAACTTAGGAGGCCCCAATATTCACCTACTTTCCACTTTGTCTTTAAGCACAGCAGTTTCTGGTTGGTTTTAGGAGTTTCCAGCATCTCTTGAAAGAAATCTGTGAAGTGCCTGGGAAGATAGAAATCAATTCTTTTATTCTACTGTCCCAGTTAAACCCCTTTAGAAAACTTTTTTTTTTTAACATGTTTTTAAATGTAATTTGTTGCCAGAGCAGTTTCCATGGAAGCTGCATTAACCTCTAGAGCTTTCCTCTGGTTGTAAAAGACCAGTAGTTAGTTTGGCTCTAAACGTCTAAGATGCAACTACTAGTTTTTGTTGGGATTCTTCTGGAAGCAGCTGTTTCCTCTCCAGTAGTCCAGTCACGCTGCATGCATCAATTTTGGCAAGTAGCTTGTGGGCTGTAGTCACCAATGCAAACTTTCTCTTCGTGCAGGTAAAGGAGAACTGAAAAATACCTAAGCATCGCTGACTAGGAGGCTCTGATACCAGTATCACAACTACTCGAATGTATTTAGCAGATTGTGCCCTAAGGGATAATCACAAATCTCTCCCTGTGCGCTCTGCAGGGCACAGTGCAACGCTTTGGGACTCGTACTGTGTCAGAACCAGGGAGCACGGCCATCCGAGGCCTTTCACTAGCTCACTGTATTTCAGTACTGGGAATGTGAACGCCTGTCGGTCTGAAGTGGATGCAGAGTTTACTGAGGGCCTTGATACAGAGCTTCAAGCAGAGATGTGGTCTTCCAAAATATAAACAGTGACAGGGACTGCCCGTGTACCACATCCTGGAGAGCCAATTTCAAGCTTGAAAACCCCACTCTGTGTGACTTAACCTGGGGAAAAGGTAAAGCTGATGTGAATTAAAGGCTGTTTGCCATAGTTCTCCATCAGACTGATGGCAAGCAATAACCTAAAATTTCTCCTGTAGCTGTTGAAAGGAATTTCTTTATATTTGCATTATAAACTATAAGGTTGTGATTAGCCCTCGGTCAGAGTGTGAGCTGCGTGTATTGGTATATTGTTGAGGGCCTTACTCATGGTCTACTACCTTATTATTACAGGCAGTGTAAAAACATGGAAAGAATTGTTGATCCGAGCCTGGCCCTGTAGGCTGCAGCCTCGTAAAAGAATGACTGATGGTGGTCAGAGAGGCAAGGGGCAGAAACAGGGAGACAAGGTTTGGCTGAGCTGGTTGGCACAACACCAGTTCTCTTCTTGCCACGTTTTTGCAGCTATTGCAGCAAAGAAAAGCTTTTACGAATACATTTAAAATGAGAAAAAGTGGCTGTTTGGGCACTTAGAGGGAGCTGCTCCCTGACATAAACAACAGTGGAAACGGTGAAGCAGGAGTGTTCAAAAAATCTAACCAGGATTGATAGTGTTTGGCATAGTTCACCAGTCATGGGAGATCTGGCATCCCACTAAAGGAGCAGTGATAGCTCTGGAGGGCACAGGGTGCTGAGAAGGCAATAAACACGGAGACAAACTGCTTGCGTTTGCTGCTGTCAAGAAGGGGAGAGCAAAGGGAAGGCAGCACAGGAGGTGGCAACAAGTACGACGCAGCAGGCTTCAGAATGATCTTTGCAGCTGTGTTGTGCAAGATGGCATTTGTCAGAACCAGAGGAGAGGATCTAAATGAGCACTTACGTGAAGCATTGTCATGCAGATGTATAAGAGACTTTGCTGTAGAAGCGATGCACAAAAAAGGGCCTGTGAGGCAGCAGGCAGCCCCATCGCCAGAGCCTGAAGAGAGTAGCTGGTAAATGATGGGTGAGGAGACACCTGCTTCACCAACCAGAGGACCCACGTTATCCCAGGCATTGCTTTGCATACAGACAACACCAGATATGGCCCACCTGTTTCCAAACACAGTCACACCTAGAGCAGTACTGTGGCCCCAAATTTGTCTGGCAGCTAGGGCAAGGAGACCATTGACCCCAGGGCTCCACTGCCAGCGGTGAGGAAACTGACAGCAAGCATCTGACGTTGCTGCCTCCTCCCCAGCATCCTGACCAGGATCTCATCCACCTCAAAGTGATGCAAGTGGGCTTCTTGCCCTTCACAGTTGGTAGGAGGTGACTTAGGGAGCCCTTGTGTGGTCCTGCTGACACCAGGGCTTTGACCCCCAAAGTTTTCCAAGGTGGCTGTGAACCAAACATAAGAAGACAAGTTTTCTTTTAGGGTTTCTTTAGCAGGGAAGGTGAAAATTAATCAGCTTTGATTTTATACATCTTTCTGTTTAAGAGAAAAATAAACCAAACACTCCTCTAGGCCAAATGGACTGGCAATGTTGCTTAATGTAACTAAGGTACAATGTGTGCAGCTTCCTTCAGCACACTGACGTGTGGTCACATCTGTCCATAGGGCATTGCAGATGAGAGCACCCTTCTGAGTGAAGAAACAATTAGTTGCAGACTGTCCTTCAAGTAGCTTTTGGCTTCACAGTTGCTGTTCTGTAGGTCTGCCTTGGTACTCTTGCTCCCTGAAGGCAATGCATGTGACACAGGAGCAGATTTTTTCATTTATTCCCAGAGTTTACAGCAAAGTGTCACATTCTGGCTGAAGACTCACGAGACAGGGGCTTTGTGGGCATGCCAAATTCCTGAGCTTCCACTGCCAGGTCGCTGGGAGCGGGATCTGCAGCAAGCTCACTGGCTCAGCAGAGAACCTGCCTTCTAAGTAATAAGCTCCATGGCTTTCAGGCACCAGGTGGAGGTTCATGGGAGGAGTCCTAGTAATATTGTAAATTAATAAGTAAAGAGCCATCCCCTTCTCATCTTTACCACGCATCCTGCTCTGGAGTAAAATAAAAACCACTCCTGCTCCATGGTTTTAATTAAAAGCTGTGCTGGTACATCATAGGGCAATAAGGATGACTGAAATTGCAAACTCCTCCCCTCCACTGGAAGATTTACTGTGTAGGCAATTGTGAGTTGCATGTCTTCCCAATAGCACTATCCTTTAGTCCCTGGCATACTTAAGTAATACAGTAACTAATACATGCTGTAGTAAAACTTCCCCTAAAAAGTTCCCGTATAACTAAAATAGGGGTGTCTAGAAACTTTTGTTCTGATAGGGTCACTTAAAAGATTCACTCACTCACCCTTTTTT
>VYXH01003546.1:52781-65258 GCA_013397275.1 Burhinus bistriatus | reverse complement strand
TTTTTTTTTTTTAAACTTTTCCTACCTGCGAGTGAGCTACAGTACAAGTTTTCCAAAAACCTGGGCTCCATTTTTTTGTGAATCATCATGGCAGCTTGTTATGAAGGGTTTTCCTTGCCCATTGTGCCAGGCAAATAAGTGCAGCTGGGCCACGGGAGCAGAGGCACGACAGACGTACCCTGTGGAGAACTCCTCCAGCCCTTTGCCTCTTGGTGAACAGCCAGCCTTTCCACGTCAGGTGAGTGAAGAGCTTGGGTTTTACGCTGGGAGGAGGAGACATGAGAGGCTGCAGGGTGAGATGGGGAAGGTTTTGCACAGCTGGTGCTGGCTGGGCCCCCTCCCAGGTGCAGGAGGGGACACCTCAGGTGGGGCAGGATGCTGACATGTCCATGAGATGCTGGGGTGTGCAGGAAGGGAAGAGCCAGAGGGACCTGGGGTCAGCGGTGGTGGTGGTGTTTCAAGCATGGGACAGGGCTGGGCAGGGCCCTGGCTGGCTCTGCTGGAGCCCAGGCGGGGTGCAGCTGTGTTTTGGACAGGTGAGGGACTGGGAAAAGAAAACAAGCCTGTGGATTGCCAATGCAGTGGCGGGCAGCTGGCCAGTTGGGAGATGGAGGAGGTGGTGTTGGCCGAAGATGGCAGGAAGAGGTCGGTGTGGGCAGCGTTGCTGCTCCAACTGCACAGCAGAACCAGGCTTTGCTTGCTGGCACCTAATGTGCTGTTTTGCAAACATTAGGCATCACTGGAGACCTGCGAGAAGCAGTTTGGCCTCTCTGACTCTTCCAGCTCCTGCTATTAGTTTTCAATTTAAGCTCATCCTCTAACCAAGAGAGTATAATACAGGGACCAGCTACACACACAGCCTTTTACCTCTCTCAAGCTTTGAGAAAAATCCCCCAAGGACAGGAACAGCAGCAGCAGCATGTGGGCCACCCAAAGCCTGACTGAATCAAGCACCTGGGGACGCTGAACCTTGTAGCATCCTACTCACCTCTAACTTGTGTTTGCTGGGAAATTCTTGTTTCTCAGAGGATGCTCTACACAGGCTTGTGATTACTGCCCATCTGGAGGGCTGGGAGCTGGAGCAAATAGAAAGATTTGCCTCAAAATACATAAACAAGGCAACAGTGTGGATTTTTACGTAGGTCTGCCTGTAATGAAGTGAGCCCTGGGTCATTTAGCAATTATTATGGCTGATCAATAATAAGCACTTCGTGAATTTATGCACTGAGCTCCTGTGCAAGACAAAGGTTTTACAGGCAGCGACCTTTGCCATATTGCAACAACTCTGGTACAACCATCCCAGTCATTTCTAGCACTGAATAAATCAGCTTTTGTCAAAAGCACAATGGGACATTAGGCTCCTAGTCTGGGTTCAGATACATCAACCCTGTGGTTTCTCAGGATTTCTTAAAAATAAAAACAAAATGCCTTTACTTAGCGTAGTCTTCCATTATAAAATGTCATTGTGCGTAGATTACAGATTTTGCTAGAGTTTAACAGTCAATCTTTTCCATATGAGCGCATGCTTTTGGCTGGGAAAACTATTATCTGAATATAATGGCTTTCTTTTCAAGCCAAAAACTAAGTATGGAAGGCACATCCAACTGAAATGAGAAATGCTGCGTTATTTCAGTTTTTATAAAACTGCTCTTATTTCTGACCGTGGTTTTGCTGAAGACAGTGGTTTTGCAGAAGAGATGCAATCTTTCTTAAATAGAATATAAATAATAGCAAAAAAACTGAATTGGAAGCAGAATAAATAGAGACAATTAATTCAACTGAAAAAGGCTAATTTTCATTCTGATTACCCATGCTAGCACACAATCATCACTTAATGCCATTAGGAGACTGTAGGATGAGGAACAAATAATAGAATTCAATTGATAAAATAAATGGTACAGTACGCGTGCTGTTCGTTTCAATCTGTCAGTAATTATCCTCCGCTGTGTTACACGAAAATATTCCCTTCCAGTTTGAACACAGTTTCAAAACTGTCATTAGGAATTTCAGGACATATATGCAGATGATGTGAGTGATGCTCAGTCATCAGTTCTTCAATGTTGCCTGTGTCTTTCTGCCTTCACTTTCCAAATACATACTTGGAAACCCTTCTTGGTTGGCCAGTACGCTCATGCCCCCCCTTTATGTTCTAAAACATTTCACTGAGGTTATTCCTCTAATTTTAGACAAATCTTGCCGCTTCCCCTCAGCCAGCTAATTTCCCAAGCTAGCCCACAGTTAATTAATTTTTTGTTGTCCTACTGTGCTGGACACATTTCATTCCTACAACCAGATGCCAACTGAAGTTCCCTGTAAGTGGCAGCTGTCATCCAAAATTGGATCTGGAGGAAAGCCCGTGCTGCTCTCTGCTGGGAGGACCCAAAGGTATGTGCAGCGTTTGATGTCTGTGTTGGTTTCTCACTGCAACGCTGATATCCCCTGGAAAGCCATCGCAAGAATGCCTTTTGAACAAAATTCCTCAATTTTATTGCTGCAGTCTTCATTTTCTGTTTAAAACCATCACTGCCTAAAAGTTCGATTTTACTGTAATACCGACCTTCCCCACCCTCCCTTATTTCTGTATTTCTGCCCATAGGGCAGGCCAAGCCAGACGAAAACCTGTCCCCACCTCAGCGTTTCTGCTATGGGGTGAGGTGCAATAGTACTAATACATCTGTTTTTCCTCATTCTAACTGTTGATGACCAGAGAATGAATCAGAATTTGGAGGGACTTACTTTTAGCATGATGTGAAATGTAACTGGCATTGTAAATTGAACTTTAAGTTCAAAAACAATTTGCTCGGCATGAGCAGCTAGACGATATGAGCACATAAAACTTGTTTTCCTGGGAAACTAGGCTAAAGATCCGGTTTGAAACTCTCAGTACATTTCAATCAAACAGTATCAAGAAGTCAATTTAAGAAATCATATAAACAACTGTCCCTCAAAAAAACCCCAAAACGTTCTAAGCATTAATTTCTGAACTGCTGCAGCAACATATTCCTAAAAAACATTCTGCTGTTAGCTGGCTGAAAACTTTTCCAAGCCTACGTTTCAGCTTATCTGTCATCTTTATAGACGCTAGGAAGGCATGTTAGTCTCTAGGCGATGAATACGATTTGTTTACTCAAAGAACTTCCTGAAATCACAACACAGCACTACTGTATGTTATTAAAAGATAAAAAATGTATTACTGTCAGGTGAAGGGTCAATGTCAAATCCTTGTTATATCTGGCAAATTCAGATTTAAAGCTGAAGCAGTCTTGAAGATGCTCAATTGAAAGCAACATATTCAGCAAAAATATCTCATGATACCACATTGTTTCCTATGTCTGGGTCCATCTAGTGTTGTCAGGAGAGAACTATCACCCTAACATGCAGCTGCCTGTCAGTTTAGCTCTCTGGATACTCGCAATAAATTACAAGTTGTACAACAAAAAAAGGAAAGTTAGAGAAAGACCATCTTCATAACGCGTGTGCCCGGGTGGGAGGAGAGGAGAGCCGGGCTGGTCTGAAAGGGCTTGCGGGAGTCTTTGTCTCTTTCCGGCTGGGAGACGTGGTTCTGCACCGAAAGGAGACTGTTGAAATGGCATTGGTACGCATTGTATCTCAAAGGGCAGAGGCAATAAAAGTCATTTCTGTCAAATAACTAAGCAGATGTGACTGGATATTGTAAGGAGCTATTCGGTTGGAAATCAGAAGTCATTTTTACATAACTGTGTTGCAGAAGAAACATTCTGTAAGTTTTTACTGCAGGACTCAATTGAGTCTTGTGTACTTGTCTTTTCATTCAGTTTTACACGGATACCCTCTTCATAAGGGTTACTATAATGTCTTTTGTAGAAATTATGATTATAACCTGCATAATGATCTTGCCCTGCGAAATGACTTAAAAATATAGAAAGTCTGCTTGAAGTACTTACAGTCACAGCGCTGTGATGAAGGTGAGGTAGCACAACTGTAACTTTTTATTCAGAAACTAAACCAAAATGTCTATTGAATGGTGGGGGTGGGGGTGAAGCAGAGCAGTGTGTTAGGACCGCAAGGCAATCTGTTCTTCCAGCTAAACTGTAGGAATCCATCACATTGCAATGAGATTCTCTGAGGCAATTTAGGTAACTCTGTTTGATATACATCTCAAAACAGTAATGGTAACAATAAACCACAGAGAAAACAATTTTCCCTGCTTCTGACAATTATTCTTTCAATATTGTGGTGACCCCATTAACCAGCCATGTGCATTAGCAAAATCCAGCATTTCAGCTAAGAATAAGGGGAAGAATAACAATGTTTAAATGGGTTCATTCTAAATCTAATAGCCAATTGAAGAACCTATAAAGTTTTTATCAAGCGTATAGATTCAGCTAAATAGACAATGTTCTTACTTATTTTTCCACTACAGGAAAAGATGAGAACCTTAAATCCAACGCCTTGTCTACAAAGGGCTTGAATTTCTATTACAGATCTTAGCTACTGGAAACTGCTTTTGTATCGACATTTTTCTGACAGCAGAGGATCAAATATTTAAAATGCCTAATTTATTATTGCTCACATGCAAACAATCTCTCTCTTCCAGAATGAACAAGTGCAAATAATTACTTATGCATTCCTGACAAAAGAGGCACATGAATTTTTCCCCCCACGTAGCAAGGCCGTCAATCCATCAGGTATGTCTCCTGCAGTTGTTCTAAAGAATTATTAATGTCTTTCAACACCTTGATAAGATAGTGTGTAACATCAGGGGCTTGTGATAAACCCTATTCTCAAACGATTTTGCTGAGACAGGAGTTCTGCTGAGTTTCCATCCGAGCAATATTCATGGACATATTTCTGCCACAAGCAGCTACTGCGGGCATTTAACAAATCATGTTTTGTCCCCTGGGACAGCCAGAGCCTGGTGGAGTTTCTATCATGTCCCATCCTTGTTTCAGTCTACTCAGGCATTTTACTTGGATTGCAGCTGCTAGTTGCTAACACAGTATCCCTAGAACAGACCGTGTTCTTGCAGAGCTGCTTGCGGTTTTGTTTCAGCGTCCGTGTGCACGCCCAACCTCATTTCCATAGTTTTGTGCTTTATGGCAGAGCTTCCTGGCTGGTGGAAGACATACAGGGTGTAGATTCATTAATGCCAGCTGCAAAGTAGCAACTTGTTAGTTTCAATTATTTTGGTACATTAAAAAAAAAAAAAAAAAAGAGTTTTAGATGTTTCCCTTCATGATAGAGGGTGAATGTTTCAAATTCTTCAAATTCTACGACAAAAAATCAGGAATACAATGAGAACAGTGTCGGTCAATCTGAGTGCCATCTACATAACGTTTGGCCATATGTAAATCATTCTGGAGTTGGCCTGTTAGCACCCCTATGTAGACCAGTAAAACAACTAGTCATTGCTAATGAAAACACAAAGCAGCACAAGCTTAGAGTCTGGCTCCATCTTATCTGTGGCCCCATGTCATAAAGCAGTTAGGACCAGATCCTCAAAGATATTTGGCTGCTTGATGCTCTTTTAAATTAGTGGAAATCTGGTCGTGCTTACCTGTAAAGCTTCGCTGTTTGGGAAATTTTCAGAAGCACCTAAGCACCAAATTTTCACAGCTTTCTCTGGGAGCTGTGAACCTAGGGGTTTGAGCGTTGCTTTTGGGTGTCTATCCGCATGCTTGGGTATCTACATATCACTAAGACTCCTGCCTGTGGAGCTATGATCTCATTAAATCACAACAGCTAAATGATACGACGGCTAATAAGTACTTGAAAAATTTCCCTGATGCACCGACACGCAGCAGCAGCCCCCTTGTGCCAGAGATGTCCTGTTTTGTTTGATTGCTTGTGATCATTCATAATCCCATGGCATTTTTCATAAAAGACCTCAACTCAGAGTTTAATTGCAAGCTTAAACCGCAGCACCAACACAGCTGCTATTTGAAACGGTAGATGCAGTCTCACTGGGAGCCAGGCAGCGGTGGCTCCAGCTTCGTGGGGTGACACAGTATGGTTTGGTGAGGCTGAGGTGCCCCATTTCCCTCCCTGGAGGAGAAGGGTGGGCCCGGAGGAGAGGAGTGGGGCAGGAGGGCTGGACCCCACACAGGTTGGGGGATTGCAGGGCCACCGCCAGCTCGGCCTTGCTCTTCCTCCATCAGCCAAGGACAACCACCAGCAAAGGACAACACAGCCCATGCCACACTTGGCTGGTTTTCTTCCCTGTTATGGTATAATCACTGCTATTATAAGGAAAGAAAAAAAAATTTAAAGCTGCAATAAATTAATCAAAGGCCATTGCTGAAAAGCAAAATAATCACAAACTTTTTTCAGAGACGTGTTCCAGCAATACTGCTGTGTAGCCTCCATTTCTTTTCATTCTCTGGGTTTGAGGCACTGCATTAAGTCTTCATGTTTAGCAAAGCAATTGTTTGTGATCCCAGGAAAATTACTGTACAGACATTTTATGTTTTCATTTGAACTTTCCCTGTGTTCCAAAGTAAGACCTTTGTGGCACGGTGGCATAAATGCTGTACTCTGTGCTGGAGCATACACCCCTGGTAGGACCAACTCTGAAAAATACAGTTTTCCCCAGGGTAAGTAGAGTTCGTCAACCTGTGGTGTTTTGTGGGCTCTCGTACAGCTGCTTTGCACTTACTATTTATGAAAAACAGCCCAAGAGTTGAATGTGCTGGTTGTACGAGGGGAGTTTTTTTCCTTAGAGCTGTCTTCAAAGTAGTGTTATGCTCATACTGTCTCCTAACGGTTTCCATCTGACAAGCTATTTCAGATTTCTGCAAAACAGAGACAGGCAGTCTGGATTCTACTCACAACCCTTCTTGTCACACTCATCAGCAAAGCCTCTTTTCTGTCAGGCTGAAAGATTTGCAGTCCTCCTTATCAATTGGTGTTGCTATGCTCAAGCTTGTGTACTATTTCTTTTACTTATAATTACTTATTAAGCTATTAGGAGTGTACACTTGTAGTTTGGACCTTCACAAATAGAACTAATGGTAACTAACATTTAACAAAGTTTGTACCAGATTAAAAGCCAAGGAAGGAAAAACTCATATTGATAAGAGAAGCTATGCCTGCTGTCCATTTTCAGTCAAGCTCCCCAAAAAATCTGTTAATCCAGGATAAAGGCTTGGAGGTTTCCTAGTTGCCATGTCCTTTTTCTCTGCTTTTAAAATTTCCAGGAAATTTAGTAAATGCTGGCATAATGGCAGGTGGAAAGTTAATCCACTTCAGGCCACAGAGATCTGTGGGCAGGTGGGTCAGCGCAGCTTATTCCAAAGGAAATCCTCTAAGGAAAGCAAACTGGCTGTCCTGGTCTCAGGTAGGGAAGAGTAAATTTTCTTTCTAGTGATTGCAGTGAGAGGTATGTCAATAGTGCGTATTGTTTTAGTTGTTGCCTAAGCAATGTTTATGCTTTTCAGGGACTCTTTTCAGCTTCCCATGGACACTGAGAAGGAGCACAGACAGAACAATGGAATGACCAACTGAATATTCTGTACTATCGACATCATGCTCGGCATATAAATGGGGTTAGCCATGGGGTGGGCGCTCGTGATCACTGCTCTGGATGGTGCCAATTCACCGGGCAGTGAGAGTGACTTCTGTCATTACTATTATTGCTGTTATTGTTACTATTATTGTTATTTTCATTTTCTGATATTGTTCTATTAAACTGTCTTTATCTCAACCCACTAGTTTTTTTCCTTTCCTCTCCTTTTCTCCCTCTTCTCCCTACCGTTCTTGGGGGGTGGGGGGCTGTGGTGGGGGGTGAGCGAGCGGCTGCGTGGTCCTAGTTGCTGGCTGAGGTTAAGCCACAACACTGGCTTAAAACAAAGAGTGATTTTTTAAATTTTTTCCCCCCCCAGGAATACAGAGAACTATGATGGAAAGTTGAACTTTAGAAATTAAATTATGCTAATCTTTATGTTCTATGCATGTAAGATTTATATGTTTTTATGTTAACCTGAAACATAGCAAACAGGTCAGAACAGATTGTGTTCTTATTTTGGACAGTGAGAATTTAAGCCACTTAAGACAAAATAGCTCCTGAACTGTAGAAGCAATCCTGGTTACAAGGCAAACCTTTTCTCCTTGTCCCTGTTCCCACACACCAGGTTTTCTGCCAGTGTGCCACCACTGCTGCCCCAGACAGCCCAAGTACCCCGGGTTGGCTGTCCAGGTACTGCTGCGGACCACAAGCTCCCACCAGAGCAGCAGTTTGTCCCCACCATACCCATCCTGCTGCTCCTTCTGCCCTGCAGCACTTCATACCTTTCAGTCATGCCCTTCTCTCTCCTGCCTTCATACCAGGAGGACCCTATTAACCCAGCTTTGCTGATTATCCCCAAATCTCCGGTGTCTGTATCCTTGCTAGGCTCTGCCCTTTCCTCTAGGGCAGTCTGCTGCCTCTCTGGTCTCCTACCTATCACTCTTATAGTTCCTGCCCACCTGATTTTCTTCAGATCCTGCCATATTCAGGTTTCTTCTCCAGTTCCAGTCTGGTGCTGGCTTCCCAGCCCCAGCTAACCCTCCTTCAGCCCCGAAAGGGTTTAACCACTAATCTTCTGCCTGAATATAAACAAACTTCGATAAGCATTTGTTGAATTGAATAGACAAGGTTTAGCAAATTATTTTATTTTCATGGATTCCATCAGCATTTCCCACCTTTGAACATCAAGAAGAGTGACTAAGGCTCACTCTGAAGTCCAGGAGCCCTCCTTTCACCAGAGACTGCTGCCAGCTGTAAAATGCTGTGTCCCCTCCTCCACCCCACAGCTTTGCACAGCCCTAGCAGTGGGTCTAAGCTGGCCCCCGTGGGAAAATCTGCTTTTTGTCCACACTAATAATTGCTCCATACAGCCGTGTCCTTTCAGTCACCAAGCCGTAAAATTGCTTTTGTTATTTATGTTTTGAAAGCACCTTGAGTGCAGCCTCAGCAGAGCTTTCTGTGCTAGGTGGCTGAGGTTTTTTTCCTTTTTGCCTTTGTCTTGCAATGTATTGATTGAGGTCCTTAACATCCCAGCACCTCCCAGGACTACTGAGCGTGGAAAAGTTGCATTTACCTCTTTCTCCAGACAGGATGTCAAAGAAGTGGCTTGTGTATTTAGCCCTGAAAATGGCAAATGTTTTGGTCATCTCAGTATCATTTTGTAGTGAGCTACAAACCTCAGGCTCCTGAACTGACTGGCGAGGAAGCAAAATGCAACACAGGAGCTCTCCCAGTGCCACTGCTGCAGAGATGAGTGCTCATTGTTCTCATCCAATTCCAAATCCCAATTCCATAGTCCTTTGGACTATACAAATACAAATTACAATTTGTTCATGAAACAAGATGAATCAAACCTTTCCTTTGATTTGCTGTTAGATTAGAATTGCTAAAGACAGCAGGGCTGGGGTGATATAGTTTTGATAACCTGTGCTGCCTTTGGTCAGCAATGCTATTCTTGATGCAAACAATTTACATTCATATTTCAAGCTTTCAGTTTAAAACTGCGTTTATCATACAGCAGTCTGAATTCAGCAGGAAAATTGCTGCTGCCTTTCCAGCTGTCAGTGGATCAGAAGAGCATCACTCTCCTTTCTAGCAAACTCTCCTGAGAGACTCTTTCAAAGCCGAAGAGTATCTCAAGGATTTTGCTGGACGAGTAATGCAGTAATGCCATTTCTTTTCATTTCGCACAGTTACCAAATATGAGAGAGACCTTAATGATAGAGACATTAATTGGGATTAAGCATTTTAGAGTTTCTATCACGAACAATGAGTCTTTTCAGAAAGAAAAAAAGTATAAAACATTTACTTTCTTCTATTGAATTTCACCCTCCTGAGAACAGGATATCCACACAAATGAATTTTTTGCATTTGTTGCTCAAGAGTCTTTTGGCAGTTCAAGCACCTCCAGGTGCCACCAAGGATGAAATGTGTCTGGAGGCCAGGCTTGGAGGTTAAGATTTTTAAAAACCTCACTAAAATTTGCAGTGTGAATTGAAAGCCTGATATTTAAGGTGTTTAGAACACCAAAATGTGTGACTGCAAGTGTATTTATTGGTTTGTACTGCATGGTTAGCATCCATTACTGTCTTCAAGATTTTGTTTTCATACGATGCACGGGACTCCTCAGCTACCTGTAAGTCTATGTACTTAACCTTCCTGGAAGGTTTCAGATTTTTCCTGGGTCTAGATCATGAATAAAACAGTATGCTAAAGGAAAAATGGCCTCTGGCCATCCTGTGAGTATTCTCTTTTCTTCTAGACAGTAGGGTTGGGATCAGTAAACTGCCTGAATATTACCTGCTCTTTTAAAAGACCAACAAAGCTTAGTGCAGGCAATTCTAGAGCCCTTGACAAAGGACTCTAAAAACCTGATCTAGAAAAAAGTTAAGTATTGGGCTGTTAGTGAACAGGAAAACTGCTGGTGGTGACAACAGCAAAAAGTCAGGCCCTACCTGTCTTTAAGGTAGACGATTTGATATCTGAAGTCTTCAAGGAACCACTGGGCCAAGAAAGGCAAGGGGAGAGAAAAGGGAGAAAAAAAAAGAAAAACACTGGAAACTGTAGTCCATGTTGTGTATAATGACTACATGTTTCGGTATTTTGCCTCAATTTTTGTCTAACCATTAAACTGGCCTGAAGCAATGTCTCATGTGGCCTTCAATCTTTTAGGATTAGGAGGTGGTGTGCTCTTGTGAATGCCCTTTTTGGTGCAAAAGTTTCTCTCCTAAACCTCAGTGCTTTTTCTCTTGTAAGCATTTAAAGGGCTTTTTGAAGTTTGGTGACCTTGTGCCATTCCCCGTCTTCAAAGCAGTATAAATTGATGGACAATGAAAAGGCCATACTTTGGGGCTGTGATTTAATTTCAGAGATCTGGTATTATTGCAGTGAGTTAAGCACAAACAGCAACACTGAAGTCTCCCTCCCCTCGCCTCCCTCCTCATAAAGCAACAGCTGTGACTTCAGAAACAACACTCAGCTCCAGATATTAATTTAAGTTTGAGGAGTTTCATTTCAACTAATTGCATGAGCAGTGTGCCAGGGTACTGTCTACTTTTCTGAGCTTCATCCATTTAATTTCTTCATTCTCAGCACTAATCCACATGAATAGCAGATGACATGCAGACCTAGCAGTAGTCTTGTTGCTCCAGTTGTTTCTATTTAATCTATCATGAAAACCAGCCTTGGAGTAAAGTTTTCAACATTTCTGATCTTCTCAGCTTGAACTAGCTCTTCATCATTTCCCCTCTGGCATCAACAAAGATTTTACAGAAAAAAAAAAAAAAAACCACCAAACCAACAGAAAAACAAAGGACTGCATTAACCTACCTCGGAACAAAAAGGATAGTTGATGGAGAAGGGCATGCCACCAGTGACATGACTTTCCTCTGCTCCAAGAGAAATACTTGTATTTTTTGTCTTCAGAGATTTCATTGGCACTGGCACTGGAGGAAATGAAAACCGCTAAGTTCTATGAAAATACACCTGGAAATTCAGTAATTCTTTCTTACTCTATTTTTTTTTTTCTGTGCAAATAAGTATGATTGCCAGAGTATATTGCAATAAAAATGGTCTGACAGATTGCAGATGATGGGGTGGAAGCTTACAAGAGTCAATGACTTTGTTAAGCTGTGGCCCCTGTTACTAAAGCCACTTTTCCATGGCTTTGGGCATTCTGGCCCTTCTTCCTCTTGCTGCCTTTCAAAATACAGACTTGCACTTAAATGTGTTGGTTTGTTGTTGAGGTTTTTTTTCTTAATCAATGGCACAGATTGAAGAAGATGTCACTGCTGATGATATTCTAACTCTCTGGGCTGGGCTCTTTGAAAGAGCTTTGGGTACCCAGCCTCTTAAGGCTGAACTTTGGCCTTACTGTGTTTCCATCCACTGCTGGGACTCGCCTAAACAGGGCCCCTAGCTGCAACTTCCACTTTCCTGTTGGCAGTACAGTCCTGTCATCAAGTCACTGTACTCAGAAGACTGTAAAGATATCAGCAGATTTTGCTTGTGTATATAACAAATGGCCCCTAGAAAAAGAAAATAAGATACAACTCTGCTTTTTCATTACCAAGAGAATATAAGAGCTCTTAAACCTAAAACCAACTCCTTCTTCCTTGTGACCACATAAGCTTCCCAGCCACTAAGAATAAAGTCCTTATAGACAGCAGTTAATCAAAGTTAAAATTTAGTGTACTTATAAGTACTGATGGATTCCTCAAAATAATTAAAATTACATAAATTTGTACTTTTGAAGAAATTACTCTTTGTTATTGTGTTACTCAGCTATGTATCAGTAGCACCAAGATGCTCCTTGACATTCACAAAGCCCCAGAGGGAAGGTATCTTTCTAGTCGCTCAGTGTTTCCTTCCTTTTAGCCACTCACATGAGAGTCTTCACTGATTTACTGTTCTTCATGGTATCGAATATGAGTTTCTAAGCCTGTTTTCCAAATCTCCTGTGATTTAGCTCTGACCAAGCTAGCTCTGGCTTAGCA
>VYXH01003546.1:35772-52748 GCA_013397275.1 Burhinus bistriatus | reverse complement strand
GGGGGGGGAGCAGCTGATTGCTATTACAGCTTTTTTAATGCAAATATGCAAATGACCTTCAGTTTGTCCTCCTTCAAGTGCCTCTAAGCATAGCATAAATTTTCCCCAATATTTAGACTGCTAATACCACCCCTTTCTCCAAATCTCTAATTAGTATTTGTTTCTGTGTTGGTGCCTGCTGGAATTAATTGGTATGTCTTAGGCGCTGAAGGGCAGGAACATATGGTGCCACCTTGTGTGCTGCACTGATCTATACAAAACCCTGCTGCTGTGACTGCTGAGTCAGTTCTTCCCTTTCCTCTGCAATGGCAGTAGCTCCAAGATTGACAAGTAGCAAAGGTGAAAACATTTAACCCAGTGTCAGAGCGCTCTGGCTACAGCTGCGTTAGAGCTGCATTGTCCAATAGAAAGATATTTGTACAGAGGAACACTCAGACTTTCAGACTATATCCAAGTCAGGAGGGTTGCTTTGGACTAAGTCAATTCTGGGCTGAATCCCAATACGCAGACGAAGCACATTGCATGTGTTACTGGAGCATGTATTTTTGTTTAGTTTTGACCCGAAGAAAACCAGCTTGTGCACTCCAAGGCTGCTCTGTGATGTCCACCAAGCATTTGGTAAGCTCTACCAAGTTTATCAAAGAGGTAAGCAGGAAAAGTTGGGAGATGATAAATGTAAGCACAACCTATACATGCCAAACTTCTCATCTGTAGCAACAATGCCCATATGTGATCTAATATCCATTTCATTTCCCTACAGACGTCCAAACTGTGAAATGTTAATTCATGCCCTGGCTTTGAAATGGGTCTGAACTAACCGTTTCCTTTGGCAAGAAAATGTGGGTGTGATGAGAGGGCTGCTAATGCCAAGCTCCATGCCTGTAGATGCAGTGCAGCTGTAAACAAAACTGTTTGACTTTCTAAGACTGACGTAATCTTCCAAAAATATCCCAGGAACCTTTGTGGCCTCTTTCACTCATAAGCCACATACACGTCTCCATATGACACACATGGGCATCATGCCGTAAAATGTTGCCTGTGGTGGGCTGTGAAGCAGCCACCCAATTCTGTACCAATGGCCAAAGCACACACGAGTTTGGTGACTTCAACGCTCTAGTTTGCAATTGTTGTGCCTTGGACTTTGCTTCAAGCAGCAATATAAGAGGGCAGCTCAGCAACTGCTCGATGCTGGCTTTCACTCTGACAGTGCAGGATGCCAATCCAAACACAAAAAGGCAGCCTACCTGAAGCCCATGTATTAAAACACAGCCATAGCAGAGCAGAACACACTGTCCTTGTTTTGGCATGGAGCCCATGTCAGAGAGTCTGGTCATACACAGCTCACTGGGGTTGGGGCCTGGATTCCATGTAAGCTTGTGTGAGGCTGCAATTCCAAACTCTCCTGTGAGTTTCTCAGCAACTGGGGACCAGGAGTAAGCCTTGGCCATAACTTACTGGGGCCCCTCCCAAAAAGCATGTCTCCCCACTGCACAGAAGTCCAGCCCTGGGGAATATCTCATCCTGTTTTCCATGTTTTGAGGAGAAAGAAGAGGGTACAGAGGATGTGTGTAGAAGGCAAACACTGTCTGACACTGTATGTGGGCAGTGAGATGTGAGGAGAGAGGCCACAGGGCTTGGAGTCAGGAAGAGGCTTCCAGAACCACTGGACCATTTTTATTCCTGCCCCATGACAGCTATACATAAGGTCTGAGCTGCTCAAGCTACTGGTCCCCCATGTCTGAGAGGGGCCAGGCACCACTTCTGCATTGCACCAACCCGTACCACAGGTACGCTCCCCGGCAGCCTGCTGCAGAGCACAGGGCACACGTCCCTCCTCAGGAAGCTTTGCCCTCATAGGCATCCCTGCCCTACTACACACCACCAGATAGGGATGCTGCACATCATTACCCAAATGTTATTTCTTAGGAAGTGAGGGTTGGATTCTACGTTCACTGACAGTTTGCTGCTGCAGGATTAAGGCATCTGTGTTTGTACCGCAATTGCACTGGGCGCTTTTTAGTTTAAAATCACGCCTATTCAGACGGCAGTGGTGGCAGTGTATAAAGTGTATTACTGGTCTCCTGACTTCATTGTTCACCTTCTTTCCTTCAGAATAAATACATTGAAAATACCGTGAAAGAAAAGAGAAAAAAAACACAAGAGCTCCACCAAATCAAAACCTTAAAACTAAAACTAACTCTCCATTGCAAAAAAAAGTGGTGCCTGGGAATCAAAGGTGCTGAAAAACTAAATTGGTCATGGCTTTTAGCACTGATTTGGTACACCTTGCTCCCAGGTTGTCAGCAAATGACAGTACCAAGTAATTAGTGCAGAGCTAGGGATGCAATCTAGACTTTGTCATTCCTAAACTATTCAGCTTAATCCCTTCTTAGAGAGGACACATGCATTGAATAAAATTTTATTGTTTTAAAGCTACACTGTAGACCCATCTATTGAGGTTTTTTTTATTTTTTTTAAAGTTTATGGACTTAACTACATACCTGTAGAAAGTTGCATACAAAGTTGCATACGCATTTTTCTCAGCTAAGGAAAACCATAAATTGGCTGCATTTACTGACAGAAGAAGGTGCTGCTAAGGCAAACATTCTATTTCCTGCTAAAAGGCTGTGAATCATAGCGCACAAAGCAATACATAGAGACTTTTTATTCCATTGTAAAAATACTGGGGTGAGTTTGTTGCCTGGAAGAAATGAAATGCAGTGAGATAGCGTGAAATACCTTAATCTGTTGCTTGCTGACATAACGTGTTCTGGACAGCTTTCCATTATATTACCCTAAACACCTGGACATTTGAGTTGATGAGATTTCATCCATTTTTCATAATTAATATAGGTTTTTTCTGAGGGAATGGTATTTCTAGCACAGTAAAGGGTTATTCTATTTTCCTTCTTTTACTCTCATTTATCTTCACGTCTCTCTCACTGACTTTTTATTTCAGCACCTTTTGCTTTTCATGGGTCTTTAGTTCCATTAAACATCCAGCGCTAATTAGACTCTGTTGTCTAAACCGTACCAAACATTTCACTCAAAATCAAAGAGCATTTAATTAGTTAGTCTACAGGTTACACCCTATCTTGCAACATTAACGCAAATGAACAGGGGAAATGCTTGTTACAGCTTGGCAAAAATGTTAAAAAAAGCTTCTTTAATGGCAATCAAGATTTCCGTTTCACTGTTGATGAAGGAAGGCATGACAAGTCCTTGCCACTCAGATGACTGCTGGGGTGTTTGCGGTGGAGGGAAGGCAGGGCAGCAGGAATGCTTATTTCTGTCCTTTCCCAAGAACAGCTACGCCAGCAAAGCCCCGTGCCTGTGCTGAGCGCCCACCAGGTCAGAGCTGAAGGGGTGAAGGCACAGGGTAGTCTTGGCTTAGCACAGCGTGCCACCGTCCGGGGCAGGATCAAATTTCCAGAGAGTTCCACGCCTGCAGCTTTTTTTGGATCTCTGGGTGTTTATTCTGGCATTCAAATGGGAAGCAAGGAAGTCCAGAAACAATTGCTAATCTAGTAATATCTAACTGTTTCTAATGAATACAGCAATGGGATGCTAAAGTTCAGTTTATCTGTGTTTCTTAAGTGTTTTGACATCTCTGGATGTGCTACCACCCTGCTACCAAGCTCTTCTGATTACCTGAGATTTTACTCAAGTTCGGGGAGGGAGGGGGTGCACGTCAGGTTAGGGCTATGTTGACTATATTGGCAGCTCACTGTTAATGTATCTGCCTATATCCTCTAACCATTCACAGGCAGAAGCAGAGATAGTAAGCTGAAACAGACACGTCAGACCAAACTAAAGTAATTAAAGATCTTAGGTCTTGTCCCTCTGTACCAACTTGGACAGGGTGATAATGACTTTGATACAATTAGCCACGTGCAGGTGAGGTAGGAGGAATTCAGCTACCATGTGCTATCAGACAGATGGTATTCCTTTCCAGAGCGCAGTAGACATAAGGGTGAACTGGATGCCCACTGGATGTTAGACAAAGCATCCAGTGTAAAGTTTCAAAGTCTTCATAGAATCATAGAATCATTTAGGTTGGAAAAGACCTTTAAGATCATCTAGTCCAACCATTGACCCTAGTCTACCAGGTCTGCCACTAAACCGTGTCTCTAAGCACCACATCTACACGACTTTTAAACACCTCTAGGGATGGTGACTCAACCACCTCCCTGGGCAGCCTGTTCCATTGTTTGATAACTCTTTCAGTAAAAAACTTTTTCCTAATGTCCAGCCTACACCTCCTCCGGCACAAATTGAACCCATTTCCTCTTGTCCTATCGCTAGTTACTTGGGAGAAGAGATCAGCTCCCATCTCACTACAGCCTCCTTTCAGGTAGTTGTAGAGAGCAATAAGGTCTCCCCTCGACCTTCTCTTCTCCAGACTAAACAACCCCAATTCCTTCAGCCGCTCCTCATAAGACATGTTCTTCAGACCCCTCACCAGCTTTGTTGCCCTTCTCTGGACACCCTCCAGCACCCCAATGTCCCTCCTATACTGTGACGCTCAAAACTGAGCACAGTACTCAAGCTGCGGCCTCACCAGTGCTGAGTACAGGGGCACGATCACTTCCCTGCTCCTGCTGGCCACACTATTCTTGATACAGGCCAAGATGCCATTGGCCTTCTTGGCTACCTGGGCGCACTGCTGGCTCATGTTCAGCCAGCTGTCCACCAAACTCTAAATCCCCAAAGCAAGTGATTATGTGAAAATCTCACCCTTCTTTCAAAAAAACCCAACCAGTAAACCCTACACACTCTCAGCTGCCCCCCCAAATAAACAGCTGTCCTGAAAATGAAATTAATGTCATCAAACGTCAGACCTTGTTCATGAATTCTGATCTGGATTGAAAACACATTGGTTGCTACAGTAGAAAAGAATATCGGGCAGTTTGCTTAAGGAGATGAATCTCTTAAGTAATTACTCTTCAACTTGTCAAAAACCATGAATAATAATTATTTGTGGTCTCTGGTAAAGCTGTATGTAGCTGTGTGAATATGATGTTAAAAAAATGGAAATGGCAAAACAGAGTCAAAACCTTGACCTGAAAGTACTTTAAATCTGTACGATCTTCAGAATATTTGGAGAAAAAGATCTGCTCAAGTGAATGAACTAATTCTTCTCAAAGTAGTTCAGACCACTGACCAGCAGTAATGTTTTCCAGGAATGCTTGACTCCCTCTTCCTTCTCCCCTCAGTAACAATCCTCTAGTACCATTTTAAAAGAAAATTCCTTCAGCTTCTGAGTCTGCCTCTATTTTGCAAGACATTTAAGTGTCTGTTAAAGCAAAATGCCCCAAAAGGAGCCTCTTCTTGTAGGTGGATCTATGTAAGTTATCTTTTCAAAGAAAACTTGTGCTGAAATATGCAGAACTGCTCAAGATGCGCTCGAGATAATTTGTTGATGACATTGGGTTAGGCAGCTCAGTCTGCCAGAGCACGATCTGCAACATAACAAGGAAAATAAAATTAACTACACTGCTAGATTCCCCCTTTAGAAAATGGAAAAATATTTTTGATAGAAAAAAGAAAATTATTTGAAGCAAAACAATCCAATTCATAATGTTTAAATCAATTCATTTCAGTGATCTTCAGAATGCTACACTTTTCAGTCACTTGCTTTGGTCCACTAGCATAGCTGACTAGTAATACAGGCAGATGTATTTGCGATGTTCCCATTGTAAGGTATAAAAAAATATTGCCCTTACCCATTTTGAAGTATTATTATCATTTTTACAGTGCACTGCTGTGAAGAATGATTGCAGCAAGGCCTCTCTCTTCCTTGTTCATTCTAGGAGTAAATATCTAAGGAAATGAGGAAGCTTTTCCATTCTCCCTCATGAAATGAAAATCTCCAAAATTAAGGTGAACTGTGCACTGCCAAAATTACAGTAAATATTCCTGTTTAGTGTGTTGCTTTCTTTTTTACAATAAGTCCTTGCTACAGCCATCTTTTAATACAATTACATTAAAGGCAAGTAGACAGGTACCACGTATACTGCTGCCATCTCTGTGGGAAGACTTCCAATAGAAGTGCAATTCCATGAGTTTGAGGTGTCTGCCACTCCATGAGGGGAAGATAAGTAAATATCCTTCTTTATATTTATTTTAGCATATAAAACAAACAAACAAAAAAAAGCCATGTCTGACAACCAGTTGTGATATTTTAATGGAGAAATCCATCTTTAAACAACAATCAGAATTAGCACTTTAGAAGCCATGTATTTGACTGACATCTGCTGCAGTGTTTTCGGCATGTTACATCTCAGGGGAATTGCAAAGAATGTTGCAGCATAGGTTGGATCAGCCAATATTAAAAGAGTAGCATTAAATATCTTTGCTTTGCAGTGGAAAAAAGACACAGTTTTCTGTTTGTACTTCAGGCAGAGGCAAAATGGAGATAGTGGCCTGGCATCTCTAAATACTGTTCACGCACCACAATTAGGAGTAAGCTAGTGTTTGAATTCAGGTTATTCCAGAAGTTCAGTGAAGTCTTCTAGCATAGCAAAGGTTTATGCACATGCTTTGTGCAAAGCGCCTTCAAAGTTTCATTGAAAGTTATTCACTAAATTAATTATTCATTAAAATGTGTTAAGGTTGAATTATTAGGCAGACCACAGAGACATATATGTTTCACTTCTACAGTTTTCTTTCATCTCATTGATAGGATCTTCCATTTTGTATTCCTTGCCTAATTCACAAAAATCTTTAGCATCTCTCTTGCTCTTACTTAACTTCAACAGCGTGCCACTTCCAATGATCCCTCCTACAATTACAGTAGACGTGCAGTGTGCAGCTCAGCATAGCAGTGGGTAAAGGAGAAAACATCTATGAAATAGGAACTTTAGGAGTTTATAAACTCTGTTTGAAAGCATCCGTAGACAACTGTCTTTTTCTGAAACTAAAAGAGCTCATTTGAGTGAGACAGAATTTGGTTAAAAGCTTGTACCACAAACCCCATGAGCCCTGCACTGGAGTTTGAGCATTTTGCACAGGCTGGAGCTGATGAAGATTTGTTTGGTTTAATTTTTGCTGCCATAAGAAAGGTGAGATTTTACTATAAAAAGACAGTGGATGTCTGTGACAGTAGCTTATACATCTGCTAATGGAAAGGCAAACTGCAGATTGCCTCATAAATTTGCTGACTAGCATCACTAGAAAGAGTTAGGTTTTTATATTATCTGGAGACAGGAAAAATAATTCATTACAGCACATCTCTGCAGAATAATTCTGACACTTTAGCTGATCATTCTGAACCAATGCTGGTTTTATGAGGCTAAGACTGGTCAGAGATAAAGATGCATTAATCTTCTACCTGGGTCTTCAATTGGGCTTGAATGAAACAGGAATTGCCCTAATACTTGACTAATCCTAATTAAGCTAATTCATCATTATTTTATTAATTTTATTAATGTTAGATTTAGGTCAAACCTTGGCTCTTACTTCCAAATCAGAGTCTTGAACTTGATGAGGACAGCATTTAACCTGTCTCAAATCATGAGCAAGACTGAAACCCAAAGGCTGCAGTTAGTTGGAAAGGTGGGTGTGCTTCATGACACACTTCTGAGTCCTGGTCTCTCAACTGTCTCAATCAAAGTTTTGGTTGACATAAGGAATAGCTGTCTTCCAGGCTGTGTGACTACTGTTCTTACCATACGAGTTAATGCAAAGATAGCTACCTGGGCCCCCAAATTCTACTCTGGTAAGAGGTTGTGACACAGCTGAAGAATTCACCTGGACACCTGGGAGCTGAGAAAAGTCCTTGGTCCACCAAGCTCAGATACAGCCTTTCGCTGCTGCTCAAAATGCAGAGCCATAGACTTAGAACTGCATCTTCCGAATTTGGCAACCTGAAGTGGCGACAAGAATCAGGATGTTGACAAACGCCAAGGTGTTGTCAATGAGGCCGCTTCTGGACTGGTTTTGACCCATGCTTGGATCTGAGTTGGTGTCGCAGCTTGAATCGTCTCACATGTGCAGCCCCTTTTCACTTACACAACAGTCCACTCCTACATTGCATACTCAGCTGAAGTGCATGAGACATGAAAGCCTACAGAAGCCTGGAAAGGAAGAAAATGTTTCTTCTTCCCCCTACCAAGACTTCCAAGGTTAACAAGCATCAGCAACCTGCACATATGGTATTTTTTAAATTTGAGAGTTATATGCCTTATAATTCATCTTTCTCCTGTCTTCTCCCACCAGAGGTGCAAAGGTTAACCCACAGATTTGTCTATCTTTCTGCAGCCAAGGTCTGTACCCCTCAGCAGTCTTCCCAGATTCACTTCAAACATAAGCCGGTAATTAAAGATGGATGAGGGTTCACTCAAATGAATGTGTTCGTAAATTAATGGAAACTGCATGCATGCATGCTACAGAGAAATGAAGACTCAATAATACAAAGATAAAAAAACTTCTGTTGAGATACTGGTTGTTGAAAAAAGAATTAAAGTATAATACATGAAAAATATAAAATTGGATGTGTTCCCTGGAGATAAAACCCATCATCTCGATTTTGTATCTACAGAAAAACTCCGTGTTCTTTTAGCTGGCATGACTCTCTATAACAAGGAAAAATTGTCTCAAAAGGACAGAAAACACATGTTACTTCTTCCTTTTTCTTCCTTGCATTTCTAATTATACCCTTACATCAAATTTATCAGAAATACTTGTGGTGTAAATGAATTCGTACAATTGTGAGAACTTTTGTTTGTTAATTCCCTGATCTTGTAATATTCTGCTAGTCTTGTGTTTATCCATCGAAACAGTTAAAACCCCACAGATGCACCAGCCGTGACTGCCTGTGTCAGGAAGATGCTGGGTATCAGCTGCAGTAAGACTGGGATCAACACTGACTTAATGAAGAGTCGGCGCCGAGCGGCAGCGTGGCAGTCGGTGGGGGCAAGGCGAGCGTGATGGGCTGGGCTCCTCTGATGCGTGATTGACTCCTGACATGCCAAGGGATGGTGGAACAAGTCCCAGCTGGAGAAAAAGACCACAGAAAAGGCGGGAGCCAGGATGCAGCGCTGTCTTTGGGGAGATCTATTTGAGTGACTGACAAAAATCTATTACGGAGAAAGGGGTGAGCGTGACTAAAAGGTCTCACAGCGTTTATTCTGACAGGATGATTAATTTCTTGTTACTTATCCAGAATGGGACTGTCTGCGGGGAATTCAGGGAAATATTTGATTCTTTCAAACATTGATTATTCGGAGAGAAGCTTTTGCATAAATCCAAACACTTTATCCTGTCTTTGTTTTGAAATGGCACGGTGGGAGCTTTCTAATTTCTTGGTGGAGGTTCCTCAGAGTCTCAGCACTAGCAAGACTCCTCAGTGCAAAGCCAGGAGCCAAATCCTTAGCTGCTTCAGAGGGTCTAACTTAGTTGGGCCATGCTGTACCCTTTCACGCCAGCTGGTTCCTTCTCCTCCTCCTCCTCCTCTGAAAGGAGGAGGAGATATCCTGCTGATATGTTGGACTCAGGCCCATAAGAGGAAAAATCATGACTGCTAATCTGCAGTGCTGCATGGCTCCAGGAATTTTTACCTGATAGCCACTTCAACAATAATCTTGACTTCTTCCTGCATTCTTCCTTAATGACCCTCACAAAATAGAATAAGTATTTGCTGCTTTACTCTTGCTGATTTCTACCTTGCATGGCTCCTGCTTTTATACCTTGTGTCTCAAGTGCTGCTCAGGAAGCTCTGTGTGTTTATGCCATCTACAGCAGCTGAGCTCAAGAGCGAAAGGGAAAGCTAGGAGGGTGCTTTGGCCTTTCATGAAAACCACACATAGTAATGGCCATGCTGAATCAGACGAGAAGTCCCTCTAGCCCAGCATCCTGTCTAGGTCTCAGGTGCCTAAGCAAAAAAATAAGTAAATGAACAGGGAAAACATTACAAGAGAATTTTCCAACTTAACTATTTTTGTTGGAGGAGTCGGGGAAAAGAATGAGACCTGGACGCAGTGAATGAAGAAGAAAATAACTGAAAGTGAGGAGTGTCAACAAAAAAAGCCATTCGGCGGGAAGTTGAAGGAGGAAGGATGAAAAGGGGAGGAATTGTGGAAAGAGGATATGATGAAAAACACAGTCCATGAGGCAGGCAGAGCTGCAGGAAATTGGTTGGGATAATAAACATGGAGGAAGGATGGATGGATGAATGGAGCAGTTAGAGAAAGAGCCCGTGGAATAAGGGAACCGAGCGTATGCCAGTGGGTAATAAGAAAAGCCAGTCCCTACTGTTAGTTGTGTAATAGAAAGAAGTTTAGGAACACAGTTTAAGTTCTTATATACTTCAGAAAGTCTGGATTTTGAATATTTCAAAATGTCATGATTTTCTATCTATCTTCCCCTCAATACCTTACAAATCTGGGCCTTTGCCTATATGGCTCTGAAGAGAGGTAGAGTAAAAATAAATGTGGGAGAAACTAGGACCTGGTTGTAACATGGCAGCTCTTCTGCTAGCTCTGTAAAACGAATGGGTGACACTGCTCCAGGAATGCGCAGAAGCCTCAGCTGTTTTCAGCTGAATGGCAGGGTTTTTTCCCTAATTTCCCCTGAGGTCAGGATACTACCTTGCCGTCCTAGGACATTGGAGGACCCTTTTGGAATGGAGAGGGTAATTTCTGAACGGTTGAAGGGTTCCCCCTCTCCCCGACATACACCTACTCTCCCACAGTAATTACAGCTAGTAATTACAGCAAGTGCCACGATTTTCAGGGCAAGCTGCACAGGCTAGTTAGAAATGATGGATCCATTTTTGCTCATTTTATTAAATCCCCCTTTTTTTTTTTTCCCCTCCACAAAATGCTTTGGTGTCCTGGAAACCTGGTGTCTGATGTTTACGGATTTTCACAATGTATTTGTTTAAGACATATGACTATGCTGACTGTAAGTGAGTTCAATTTTATTAGGCAGTAGCTGTATGCTCTAAATTAAATTTCTCACTGGAAAAAAAAAAAAAAATGCCAACAGCTTGAAAGCTGCATAAAGATTGTTGTTTCATGGTTTGTGCATGTGTCTGATTAAGAAGCTCTTCTTGATGAAGAGGAGTGGGAGTTCATAGTAAAAAAGGAGAGAGAAGCTCACAGCAAATGTCCAAGTGAGCAAAGCTTTCAGCTTTTTTTCGTTCGTTATGATTCCAGGATGGTATCACATGGAAATGCTAGATTGTAAATTGTAAGGACGTAAATATTCATTAGTTTTCTACCCACTGAGCTGATATTCAGTTGGTATTTCTGGGGACTTCCACAACTTAAGTAGTAGCAGGGACATGACTATTAGTAATAATTTAGGATTTCTTCTTATATTTGCCTGCAAAAAATGGTTCATTTAAACAGCATTCAGTGTGAAGCAAAATGTTTTGGGTACAGGTAAAACACAACCCCATGCATACCATAGTGGCATTATCTTTTGGCCCAAAGCCAACAGTAATGACAGTTGGTTAGTGTTTTAAGTTTGTAAAGACAAAGCCACCCTGAATTATTGTAGGGAAACATTTCTTTATGAAACTAGGTGTCTGCCAGCAGTTGGTGAACTAGCACTCACAATATTTTTCTAGGGATAAAGTGTATTTTTGTTTTGTTTTGGAATAACCCTGTTTTCTTTCAGGATAGAGTCTTTGCCAAGAAGCTAGTACTTGTGCAAGCCCATTTTAGCTACTCATTGACAGTGACATACAAAAAAATATTAGAGGTTGACCGGTTAATAGAGAATTGGCTACTCCATGGAAGAAGTTTAGCTGTTATACTTTCTCCTTCTGTTATTGATGAAAAAGAGGCCAAATTTTTAGACTGAATTCTGGTTACAGAACTTGGTCTGAGGAAAACAACAGCCTTGATCTGGGTATTTATTCCCATTTCTATTCAATTTGCTTCTCTATTCCACTCAGAAAGTGTTCTAGTTATCACAGAATTGATCTTAAACTAATGCCTGCAAATTTTTAATGGGGAAGGAGCACCACCATAAATAAAGTAGCTACTCTATTTCAAATGCGCTCTCAAATCCAAAATAATTTTATCTTCACAACAGAGAAAAAGGAATGTTTCATCAGCTAGATCTTTTACATTCCCAGTTAGATCGTCTCAGTGAGCATTAAATTATTACAAACAGAAATATAGTGAGTAAATTCAGGGCAAGGGGTCATGTTTTTGTATATTTTAAAGTTTCCTTTAAAATAAAACATTGCTTCATTTATATAAAGTACTAAGTGATAAATTTGTTTTTGTAAACAATTATATTTTTACACGTAAATTTCATATAAATTCCTTATTGCAACGTTCTCATTAGTCTCCTTTTTTGTTTTTCTTTTCTGCGATAGAGCTTTTCTTTCAGTAACCCTTCATACATCACAGACACCATCTCTCCAAATTTTTGTCTGTTGACAAAACATGAGGAGAGGCTAGGAGAACTTGGTTTGCTCAGCCTAGAGATGAGAACGCAAAGGGAAATAAACTGCAGTCTTTCACTACCTATGGGGAAAGCTCCAGAGAAGACAGAGCCAAATCCTTCTTAGAAGTGCTCAGCAAAAGGACATGAGACAAAGGTCACAATTGCTCTGACCAGACAGGAAGAAGAAATTCTTCTTGGTGAGAGCGGATCAGTGCTGGAAGAGGCTTCCCAGAGAGGCCAGGGAATGTCCACCCCTGCAGATTTTCGGAAGTCAGCTGGCCGACCCATCTGCAACCTGATCTGACTTTGCAGTTAGCCCTACTCTGAGCGGGGTATGGAACTGGGTGACCCCCAGGGGTCCTTTCCAATCTAAATTTACTTATGCTTCTATGAAAGAGTACTTAAAATAATAGTAATCTGATTTTTTTTATGAGGAAAAGGCAATCTCCAGAATACTTAACAGTCAGTACTATTCGTTAGAGTTAGCACAGCTCATGGGAGTAGACAGGATGTGTACTAGTTTTTGAAGTTCTAAGCTTTATACATAAGCTTATTTCTCTGCAGAGTTTACAAGACCAAATCTTCCTTTAGATGCTGAGTTTTGTTGCTATATATTCTTTAGGATTAACACTTTAGATAAAACAAGGGATATTTTCAAACCTTTTCTCACCATCATCATTACTTTCCTCTGAACTCTTTGTCAATGTACTCCAGGTACAGTCAAATAACTGCAACATTTTACACATAAATACGAATAGCTCTATTTACCTGAACTAATAGACTGGTTCTGCAAATATCTGCCATTGGGTATGAGCAGTTCCATTCATTCTAGTGAATTATTCACCTTGTGCCCTAGTGGAAACCTCAGAAAAGTATTTGAGAACCTGCCTTCTGATGTTTTAGAAAAGCACGGAAGTATTAGTTTGTGCTCACTCATTGCACATTAGGCATTGCAACATAATCACGTGGTACTCCCTCGCTCCGGGTGTGAATCTGAGTTTCCTTCTCTAGCTGGACAACTTCACAAATATCTTAACCGAAATGTATTCATTTCAGTCTTCCTCTCATTCATCCACTATGTGATTACTCCTCTAAGTATTTGTGTTCTTGTCTAGCACTGTTTCAACCATGAAATACAACAGTGTATGGTTCAAAACACTGTATGTAAGTATCCAGAGCAAAGGTCCACACTGCTTCCTTAAAGTGTCAAAAATCGAGTAAGTATTGATAAAGGTAGCAAAAATAAACAGTTCTAAGGATTCCTGAATATATTTTGTACCTAGGTGTAAGCATTCAGCTACATTTTTATCTCATCCCAAACAAAATGACTATATACTATATACATATTTCTATACTATATTCATGGTATAGAAAATATATGACCATAGCTTTGCAAAAGCTATCGTACATCATTGTTAGAGAATGTAATCCAATAGATAATCATATATTCTAGTAGAACAGAAGTGCAAGGATGAAACTGATTCATTTCTTGGTACACTGTAAATGTAGGGTGCTCTTTGTTTAAAGGATACCTAAATCAATGATACAGTTAAAAAATCCTTTACTTTTGCTAAGCAAATCTGACATTGTTGTGCTTTTTGGCAGTATCAATCACATTTATGGTTTATTACATGAATAACATAGTCCGACATGGTGAAACCTGCCAGGAATCTCAGTTTTTTCTTATAGCTTACAGAGCAGAAAAAAAAACCTCAGGAAAAATAGTATTTTTGCTGTCATGCATCTCATCTGGACTTGATTCTTCTGAATATAAGTTTTGCTGGAAGGTACCCTTAAATGCAAAAATGTGGTCCTTACCCTCCACTACCAAACTGCTTACATGTAAAAACTCTACTAGCAACTTCATAGCAAACATTTCTGTACTTGCTCTCCAAATGTGTACCTGTGTGGCTGCAACACAGCAATCCCGTATCATCAGTGTGACTTCTAATATATCTTCTCACCTTTATTATCTGCTGGGTTTGAAACACAAAGTCAAGACTGAGTTTGGAAATGTTGGAGATGATCCAGTTGTACAGAGCACTTCAGGAATTAAGCTCATTGTGTCAAATAATCCACAGCCCACACACTTAAATTCCAATGAAACTGTGGATTGACTAAATTAAACTCAGGTAAGCTTGGAAAGAAGTGTTGTTTATTTGAATGACAAAGTATGGAAAGTGGGGAGAAGTGTCCTTTTCTCACTTGTTTATAAAAGGTAAGAAAATATTATTTAATACGTGCTGCGCGTCTCTCCTAGGACAACACAGTTCAGATTTCCTCTGGGAGGCTCATCCTTTCTTACACAGTCCATTGGCAAGGTCAGAGACAACAGACTGTTCCATAGCCTGGGCACTGGCTTAGGTAATCCTAGAAAAGAGGACGATTATTTGCCTGATGAGAGTAGGGTATGATACTAAATGAAGGAAGCCAGAATGTGTGGCACTAATAAATTTACTTTTTAAATCATCATAGCTTCTTTCTGCTGTTTATCCTGGAACTTGAAGGCATACTTACCTGTACATGCTTTATCTCACCCTTACTAGTTGTCTGCTTGTGCTCCTTTCATTTATAAATTGCTTCTGCTCCAGCTCTGTGTTTAGGCACAATCTATTTCCAGGATATGTCAGGAACTTCTATGCTTTCAGGGAAAGCTTCTCCCATCTTGTAACATACAAACACTTTAATTAGTATGTGCATATAACACAAGTATAAATAGTGTACTGCAGAGATAAGCTGAATTTAAGATGAAATACAGTGTCTATATTCCACCACTGAAATTAATCCGCAAATACTTTAAGAAATACTGTTTAGAGAGATACTACCCTCTTGACTTAATAGTTGTACAGATACAACATGCATGATAGGTGGGGTCTTACAATCAGCACGCACACTGTTAGGTTTCAGCTGGATTGAAACCACAGTTCAGTGTCTCAGAAATTAACATTTTTTGCATTTAATAAATTTTAATAATAATTTTGCATTTAATAAAAAGTACATAAAGGAGGTTTTTAAACTGATTTTGCTGTTATCACACAAACCATGCCTCCATTTCCTGCTCCACCACTCTGTGACTTTCTCCTTCTTTTTCACTCTCAAATTAGCTTCCCAACATATTGACTACCCCTCCCGATTTGGTGTCATCTGGGAACTTGCTGAGGATGCACACCACCTTGTCATTGAGGGCATCAGTGAAGGTGTTGTACAGTGCTGGCCCCAGTATCAACTCCTGAGGAACGTCCCTTCTACCAAAACTTCATGTAAGTCTTCACGAAGACTTGCCCCAAAGTTTTCCTAGGGACTGAGGTGAGGTGGACTGATCTTTGGTCGCCTGGACTTCTCATTGTCTTTGTAAAGGTGGGCGTAACATTTTCTTTTTAATTGTTGTTTATTTTTGTATTTCAAAGTCACGTAAAACTTTGGTGTATTTGCTGCCAGGTGAACTCATTTTGTGAAACCAACATCAATGCCAAACACAACCACAGAGAGTTTCACAATGCTGCAACCGGCTGCCAAACTCCATGCTCCCATGGGGGCGCACCACTTCTCCTCCTGCCGTCCCCTCAGAAGCTAAGGATCCCACCCTTTTACAGGTGGGAGACCTGCAGTTTACCAAGCACATCTGAACCATAACATTTGCAATACCTTAAAAGCCTTCCAAGACCCTTCTAAAACACACACGTAAAAATGTTGTAATTCTGTATGTACTGTCAATAAGCCAAATGAATATGGGCTGTACCAGTCAGTTTTTCCTATCTCTCACACCATCAATTCCAGCTCCAGTTCACAGAGCCTCCTTGCTAATTTCTCTGGCATTGTCAGTCTTTCACCAGGTCTGTGAAGAGAAGATAATTGCTGCTTCAGTCTCCGTCTCTGGCCTGAGAAGAGAGTTTGAAATATTATGTGGCCTGGAAGGAAAAAAAGATACAGAAAAAGAAGAGGGATGGGAGGAGATTTTAAAAGGAATAAAATGCTGCCTCCCCTTCTGGCACATGAACCTGTGATCTCTAGGCTTTATACCCAGAGACTGCATTTTAACCACTTGTAAGTATCTCACCTTTTGAAAACACCTTGCAATATAACGCTTTTCGTGAGAGTGCTGCTACACTACATAATCCTGTGGTGAACGACCGTGAAGTCCGGAGGACAAATGTGTGCCTATCTGCTAAAAAAAGGGCCTTCAGGTAACCTGTTACAAACAAACGCCACCAAATTACAGAAGTGAGAGTGTTCCTCCTCCGGCACCCCTGCTCCTAGCAGCGGTGTGCTGCCGAGAGGCAGGATGGGTGCCCCCACCGCCGATCCCCAGCTCCCCCCAGCCCAAGTCGGGCTGCCTCTGCCCCTGCCCCTTCTGCCGGGACCCCACAGGCAGGGCCAGCCCGAAACGCTCCGACTCCCTCAGTGCCCCACGCATCGGGGCTGGAGGGTCTGCTGAGGGAGAGGGATTTTCGCAAGAAAACAAGTTTCAACCTGTTTTAAATCAAAATGGCAGCAGGGTCCACGCCTCACTCCCTTGGGGGTCGACAAGGGGAGCGGGGAGCCCCGGCCAGCCCGCCCCGCCGCTCGCCGGG
>VYXH01003546.1:22644-33780 GCA_013397275.1 Burhinus bistriatus | reverse complement strand
GGCAGCTAGACAAGTCCTCCCAACAGGCAGCCGTTGGGTGGCATCCGGCTGGAGGTGAGGGGGTCTGGCAGGGCTTGGTCCCACCTCTGCCGTGCCCTGGTGCTGAGTGTCTCAGCTGTGCCTGTGGCTTTTTTGGAGAGAAACGTGGTGAGGACCTAGCACCAGCCAGGTGTGAAGAGGAGTCGGGCCAATGCGGCTCAGATCCACCCATGCTTGTTGGCCTGATGTGGACTTACAGGGTGGTGCAGCATTGCGCTGCGTTACAGTTTCGCCGCTATTTTTTTGTTTTTCATTAACCGGTTGTTTTAGTCCAGTCTGGTTTGGGGCGTGAAGGCAGAAATTGACAGGACAGTCTTAATGGTTTGGGGTTTTGTTTGTTTGTTTTTCTTTTCTATGAAACTTTTCCATTGTGTTAAAGAGTGATGGCTTCTCTCATGTTTTGTTAAAGGTCATATGTTAGTGTCAGTTTCTGTTGGTGCAATGGCTCATGAAGCAAGTGGTAATCTGGCTGGAGGAGCAGCTCCTTCTGTTGCCTGGATTTATTTACTGGAGGATGGTAGTGACTGGTGAATGTCAAAACTATTCATCAGCCGCTCCAGCACAGGTTGGTCTATCTCCAGGACACACGGTCTGCTGAAACACCAGAAAAGTGCAGGTCTCGGAAGAGTACATTCCAGTTTGATGAAACCCCAATATTTACGTTATTCTTATCTTTTGAAAAGGTTAAAATGTAAGATTAATGTGGCTTGGAAGATAGAAATTGTTTTGTCTTAAGTTTTCTGTAGGTTTCCTGCTGAAAACATCATATGCAGAATAAATAAAACGATAGAATTAAATGCATAATACCATGGAGGAGAAAATGTTTTGTGAAAGAAAATAAGGTATTGTAACGTATGGTGGCTTCAGAGTTCAGAATGAAGTGCTTCAAAGTTGTTTGATGACCCAAGTTGCCTGTATTTTCTTCAATGATTTGAAGTCTGATTTTTCAGAAGGACTGAGCAGTTGCAGTTGACCTTCAACTTGTGGGTACTTTTTATCTCTGAAAAGCTTATGAAGATATGGAAGCAAGGGGCAGTGAAGTCGGCAGGTCTGGGTTTACACAAATGTGAGGAATTAAAATTGAGAATGAATTATCTGCTGGACCTGGATGTGAGGATGAGTGAAATTTAACTTGGATAACAATGCGGAGGTGCGGATAATAAGACTGCTAGGACAGTAAGTTTCAGGACTCCAGTCACGGCTTGGTGATAGAGGGCCACTAGTTATTTCTCAAGTACAGCACAGCTGACTGTTTCGAGATATTTATTTGTTCTCTTTTCCTGAAACATCTGGCTGATGATGTTGTCAGAGACAGTGTATGAAATCTGATAGGACAGGAGCCAAATCTAACAAAACATCCATGGACACATATATATATCTAGTCTAAGTACAGCATCTTCCAAAAGTNCCCTTGAAGTGCTACATCATTGGACTGACACCCTTCTGAAATTACCATTACATGTCTTATATAAAAGAACTTTTATGGATGTTCTGGCTTATCAGTGTAGCTGCAGCACATTACCCACCTCCATAGTTACGTTTCATTTCTTGCTTTCGACTTTGTGTATGTTCATAGTCACCAATTCCATCTTACCACGTGCATCCTCTACCTTCTCTTTTCTATACATCCTCCATAGGAATTGTAAAATTTCTAAGATGCCAGCATATGACATCAAGGAAATTCAAATCTTTGGCATTGATTTCTTCTTTAGCTCACCTTATTTTAATTTGATAATAGGGTGGATTAACTGTCAGGGCAAGCTCGTCTTACACAGAAAGCATCACTCAGCTTTAATTGGTTTAAATCTAAATGCAGTATTTTGAAATAGAAAGAGGAACCAAGCTTACTTTCCTAGTTTTATTTCAGCCTGTGGTGTCAATGTATTTATTTTGGATGATAAATGCATATAACATCATTTTTTTACAGTAATAGAAAAACTTTCTCCATCTCCTCGGTGTGAATCACTTCACATTGTAGCATGTTGTAAGAAACCATAAAGCTGGCAAGATTTGAGTGTGTGTTGCTCAACATGTGTTATTCTGAATGCCACCCACTGTAGCAATCCATCTCCAAAATGGCTTAAAAGGAATAGCGAAAGATCACGTCAGTGTATGTTATTCGTTGGCTGTTGTTTAGAGCAAGAAAAATAAAATACTGTATTCTTTCATTTGGGAAAGAGCCATATTGTAACAGCGTCTCTTAAAAAAAAACAACCCAAACTTGACGAAATTGTGGATATAATTTAAGCAACCTGTATTATACTTTTTATATAGAATATGCAGTGTACAGACTTCTGCACGTCAAAAGAAACTGGATATATACTCTGCTGTGCATGGGATTTAAGAATCAGCTTGAGGTTTGTCTTGAGTTTTTTGTATATATTTATCACATGTCCATCTACAGATGGTCATGTGGATATTCTGGAGCAGGGCACTAGGCACTGACCTATTTGACATCTATTTGCATTTCTGGTGCCGCTGAGCTGCTAACTAGCCTTTTACTTCCCTCCATGGCTTACACGGAGAATGCCATCACCTTTTCCTCTTAGTATCTATGAATGGAAAGTAGTATCTATGAACAGAGGAGCATGCTTTTGTGTCCATATGTATGTATTTATACATATATGTTTATGTATTTTACTTGTTTCCTGAAGAATACTTCATGTGTTCAGTTATGCAGTTCTCAGACAATTTTGGAGTTTTATTTGAAAACGTCCCTGAGAACTGGAAGTGCTGCTCCTCTGTCTTGTTTATAGTCTTTTGCCAGCTGCCTGAGCTGTAGATGTGTCAAAAGATCAAAAATGAGTATTGGATGTGGATGTGGAGATGTTAAAAGCATCCTTTTGCTCTCCTTCCAGTGTCGTTGCTGTGTTTTCAGATGGAAGGGTGAAACAACAGAGTAGGAAGGATAGAAATGTATTGGCATGGTAAATTTTAGTTTAATTTAGTTTGATTACAGTCAGCAGAAATGACTAACAACTACTTAGCAGAGCTTACTATAAATCTCTTAAGGACGTGCAAACTTTGAATTGAAGCCATGTGTGTGGGTGACTTCAGACATGGAGAATTATCACAAGCCATCTTGATTATTTCCATGGAGAATTAGAACAAGGCCTCACCTCCTCAAATTGTGTGCTATGTGTTTTTCAGGTATAAACCAAGGAATATAACTGTAATTGAGGAGAACTCTACAGAAGTCAGTTTTTGTTCCATGTTGGTAATGCTCCTTAATACTGAAAACCTCATATTTTAGTTTCACGCCTGCTGTTGCTGGCTGATAACCTTAGAAGTCTTGTATATCTAAGAAACTCCTTGTGGAGGTGATGGGCCTGAATGCCCTTCAAACAAGAATCTGTGGTACATCTCTGAGTCAAGTGAAACATCTATGTCATCTCAAAACATCTAGCTGCTTAAAAAAATTATCCTTGATGGTTGTAATTCTGTCCTTAATTAGGAACTTAATTATGCATAGTGTAGGAATTGTATTAATATTGTTTTGCCATGTAGAAGTTTGGGGGATGAACTGATGGCAGACGGAAACCAAAATGAGCAGCCCAGTGAGGATGAATGAAGAAAAGCACAGCACTGACCTGAACCAGCCAGATTAGAGGAAGTAAAGCCTTTACCTCCATACGGAAACACTTCCTGCCTTGGTGGGCTTGTTGCAAAATGGATTATGTCCATGCTGGGTTTGAGCAGGAGTAATGTCACTAAATGTCACTGTGGTAGGGAAAGCAGAGGAGCACCAATTTTGTCAATATAAAGACAAGTACGGTACCTCATTGTGGAACATGCCAAGAGAAATTAAGTGTTCTATTTATCTTTAATATAGATTAAGTGACATTTAATAGTTTACTGGAATTTCATTACTATTTCTAATTGAAATAAATGGCCTGACCTGTTTCTTGAAGAACTTTATTCAATTTTTCATCTGCAGAGAATTGCAAATACATTAAAAATCACTAAAAACATACATGCATTAAAAGCTTCCACACCAATTAAGATGATTTGCTTAGCCTCAGTAAAGTTATACTCATGTAGATTTCAGTATTTATTAGAGAGAATAAAACTGTAGTGTGACATATGTATGTGTATGTGACCTCATTGTCACTCACTGTGCTGTTCATGATTATCAGCATGCATGGAAAACAAACAGTAAAAATTCAGCTGCATTTGAGGTCATAATCTCAAGAGTTCAAGCAGATGTAGAAAAGGAAGAAGTTAGATCCAAGCGAGCATCTACTTAAACACCCAGCCACATTTTTTTAAGTTCTGTGCTGATGATATAGCACACATTTGTGGCTCTGATTTAATCCTTGTTTAATCCTTGCCACTACAAAATGACGAATATTTCCTATAAGTTAAATGTTAAGAGGTAACGATGCCAGCAATACTGCTATGAAATACACAGGTTCAAGCTGAGTCCGGGGCTGGATAATGTAGTCAGCGCTTTAGATATTTACAGGAGTGAATTCAGTGAATTAAAAATGCTGTGCTTTGAAGAAATGGCAACATTCACCCATACTAGAATGAAACATGAACCTTTTTCTAAAGACCTGGCTGCTTTGGAATAACTGCATCAACTCTGATTAGCAGAGCGTTCTCAAATATGCCTTGGGGAAAGCTGCCTATTGACAAAAGTACCAGTGCATTAAGTAGTAACAATATTTTCATGGCAATAAATTAGCAAAGCTACAGGCAATATTCAGGAATTGAAAAGGTATTTTATATAAGAAACCACTGAATTTGCCTTTGACTTCATAACTCTTTTCTTCTAAAGAAAATACAGCACCTCATATATTGGCAGTTGTTTCAAAGTCCCGGTTTATTAAACTAACAGAAAACAAACTGGAAAAGGTCTTCTTCCAATCAGACCACTAAGGCGAAATGTTGCAGAATATGAGTAATACAGTACTGTGCCACATTTGCATTTGAATTGTTCCTGAATATTTTAAAGTGCATTCAATCTCCTCTGGAAACGTTGGATGTAAATCTTCCTGGGTTTCATTATCTCTCAGTTTTGAGAGGAGGAAGATCCCATTAGGGTATATTCAAGGTGGAGTCCTGAGGGAGGGTAGTATCAACCCCACAGCCTTCTCGCCCCCTTTCTGCGATCGTGTTCGGAGTATTTTCTCAGCTCTGGTCACGGTGGGGGCTGGCAGAGGAGAAGGGGAGCATCTGGCTCCCAGCTCAGAGGAACTGTGCGGGGCTGAGCAGGCGGCCACTGCCAGCAGCAGCAGCTGCCCTGGAAGGGGGATCCTTCCTTCGTCCTCCACACGGCTCTAAGTATGAAGGAAAAGCTAAACTTACAGGTCCCTGGCAAAAGAGAAATGCCTGGCCTCTTGTAGTTCCCTGAAGGCTTTTGCTTCCACCAAAGGACGTGATTCAGTCAGACCTCTGTGGTGCAAAGCTGAACTGAATTTTCTTATATAATGCGGGGTTTTGTGCACGTCCTGCACCTCAACAGGGACACTGCCAGTGGTGTGGCAAAAGTCTAACGACCCGTTTCATTACCGCACACCGATAAACCTGTCTTGTTTTAAACAAGTTTGGTGATCACAAGTCTTTCTGAGGAGAAAGCACATTTTAAGGAAAATATTTCTGTTGATACCCCCACCCCCAGAGCTTCTGTCTCTGCCATATGTAGGATGATGAAGCCCATACACACAGCCATGTGTGAGGAATACCAAAGAAACCAAGTTCATTTCTCACCAGTGAAGTAATCTTGTGAAGCATGTTTCTAGTTTTGTTTATGACCAATATCACTATCTCACATATACCGTAATATATAGGGCAGCTGTGTCCCTGATTTCAGACGTGAATTTGAAGAATTTGCCTGGAAGCATTGGGACCCAGTACTGCACCGTCTTTGTCCATTGCCTTACGATGAAGAGTAGACTTCCTTACGTGTAAGTAACAGAAAAGCGATCAAGGAATAACCAGTAACTTGGCTATATGGCAATTAGTTATGCCTGTTAATTTTGCCTGCTAGTTATACCCTGTGTGCATATGTCATTATGAAGAGTCCCTATCCACTAACGTATATAGAGCCATATGTATAATCTCAACCATACTAACAGCTATTACAGAATTTTTGAAAAGTGCAGCAGAGGGGTTTGAAGTGACAGGAATATTGTTATTGCAGATGAGGAATGAATTTATTATACCACTTACAGGAGCTCACTTACTGGTTTGAGACTCTTCCAAAGCAAGAGAGGATGGAATGAGTTAAGACTAGATTGGTAGGTTCAACTTTTAAATTTCTTGCTTTGTCAGTTTGAATGAGCTCCTTTGCTTGGCGTTTGACAAAGCTATCTGGTCTGGTTCAATCTCTTTGTCTAGGCTAATATGACATCTCATATTGATGTGCTTATCTTGACAAATGTGGTGGCTTGTACACGCTGCAGGAGTCGTCGTTTATTAAAAGAGCACGGCGGTGCTATGTTTAGCACTGCCGTGTTATTTTGGGATCGGCTGTGCAGCAGGAAGGGGAGAACCGGGTGAACCTTCCCTGACACTGGCAGTCTGTGAGCCGGGCTGGCCCAAAGCTATCTCCAGTGACTCATCCAGCCTCTTCGGTTTGTTACTTGCAGATAGTAAAAAACTTTTCTTACTGCACAACAAAAGAGAAGTGGCGTGTCACATGAAACACAAGTAGAAGAGCCTTCAAATAGTGTCTCATCCTGGTTCTCACAAACTCAGCAGGATGTGAGTGACAGTGATGCATGCCTCTCACGGGAGCCTTGCTCCTCCAGTTGGGCTCATTCCCAGTGAAGTCAGTGGGGGTTTTGCCAGTGATTTCATTTCATGCTGGGTTTGGCGTGAAGTGTTCAAATTTAAATCAGCTAACAAGCACACCCTTACCAACTGTAATTGTTGTGGTGGGTGAGAACAGGATGACATGAGATGAGAATGATAAATACAGCAGTAGCATGCAAAAAAAAAAAAAAAAGAAGAAATTGGAACTTTTCAGAGCTTTGAATATCACCATTAGCAGCTTGAACAGCAGCAAGGCAGGCTTCTGAACATAGATCTAACAGGTTTGTGCTAGAATAAATGTTTGGTAAATATTTTCTGAAATCTCCACTAATGTATATTGGCTGGAATCAGGTACACATAGTTGTTTACAGCTGTCCTCTCAGTAACTTAAAATCGGGGAGAAATGCCAACAGTATATAGCAAATAAAACTTACAGCCGGGTACAAATGTATATCTTCCATAGATTCTTTTTTCCCAAGAAAAGTTACCTTGGTTTTGAGGATCCACACCCTGAAGCAGGGTTGTGGTGTTATCACTGCGTATGATGTCAGTAGGAACTTTATGGGGAAATTAAGTCTGGTTCTGATGTCTGTGTCTCAGAAACCACACAGTAAATTTGGTGTGGTTAAGCAAAGAGTTAAAAAGCTGGAAAAAACCTTGCCTTTCAGTCAGGGACTAAGAAAAGCTTGTACTGTTTTTTTCCCAGAGTTAGTTAAGTGGCCACTTGGCCATGCTCTCACATGCACGGAGGGAAATATTTTTATTAGCAGAAGAAGGCATTGAGAACTTCAGTGGCTGAGAGCTGGAGCTGGGCTATTCGTGCTGTGAAGAAGGCCAAAAGCCAATATAAACCAAAAGCTTAGTAAGTCAATATTCCGTTGAGAGAAAAAAAAAAAAAACAACCTCAAAACCCAAAACGAGGAGTGGGCGCCAGTTCTGCATCAGTGCCCTCGGTTTGTGGATGGAGATGTTTGCTGGGAGTGACTCTTCTGCACTAGCAAGCTCCTGTCCCTTGGGCTCCACGTCTCCCAGCCCTGCTGTCCCAGAGCCCTCTGTGTACCCCGGAGCTACCCTTTCCCTGACTTCTCCTATATCATCTCCCCCAAGTCTGCCTCAAGGCACACTATCTTCTTCCCTAAGCGCAATCTCTTTCCGACCCAAGAATGTACATCTTTTGCCTTAGGTCTCCCTAACCTTTTTCTCCCCAGTCTGCATTCACTCAACAAAGCTGAGGAGTGTTAACCATGATCTGTTTGGGTGGAAAGACAGAAGTGGTGCTGCAATACCTTTTTGTATAGCTTGAGACAATGCTGTGTCTTTCTCACTTGATCCCATCCCATCCAAAGCCCTGTAGGAGTTTCATTCCATCACTCTTTCCTGCCGCCCCAGACTCTCAAGCTGTAATTTGTATCCTTCTCTCTCCTCCCCC
This sequence comes from Burhinus bistriatus, assembly GCA_013397275.1. Taxonomy (NCBI): domain Eukaryota; kingdom Metazoa; phylum Chordata; class Aves; order Charadriiformes; family Burhinidae; genus Burhinus; species Burhinus bistriatus. The sequence goes on along the minus strand of VYXH01003546.1, from coordinate 25,553 downwards.
ATGCTGTGATGAGAATAGAAGCTTTCTCTCCCACTCAGGAGAGTGGGGCTGTCACTTCTCTCTCCTTTGCACTCGTGCCCCCAGCTGCCTTCCCACTGAGCAATGCAGGTGGCTGAGCCCAAATTGTTCCCATAAAACTAAAGCTCTAGACTGCGATCTTAAAAATGTCAGTCTTAAAACTGCCACAGGCTGCAGTTATCCAGAGTCCCTCCAGCCCCAGTTCTGTGGCAGAAAAGAAGGGATCTATCTACGAAAGGGAGGATGTATTATAGCTTTTGAACATACATATCGGACTGACTTGGTCTTTTTGAAGCAAGACTGAATGTAAAATGTTAAAAATAGTGAATGCAAAATGTTAATTTTATAAAAATGGAAAAGAATGAGTTGTAACCTCATCAAAAGTTATGAGTTCAATGCAAAAATGTTGAAATATTTTTTTGGTATAATTTTTTAGTGCTCATCATGTGATCGTGGTAAGTTCTTCTAATTGCAGCATCTCTGAATTCTTGTCTGATTGTTTAGCGGTTGCCAAAATGTTTTTTTTCAAATTTGGTTTAAACTTATTCTACTAATAACTGCTTGTGTTACTGCATTGAGAATTTTTATACAAATGCATCTCTGATCTTTTGTATACCTCAGAGTTAAGGTTTCCCCCTAAATATCCAGCTATTAGTTTAGCAGAGGTTTTTCCATAGCTAGGGAATGACAAGTACCAGAATAAAGAATCATCAAGAATCGAATTTGCTCTTGAGAAGGTCTGTCACAGATCTTCATGTGATAGTTCCTAGGCTAAAAATTTCAACCTAAAGATAAGAATGAGTGACTGTTTCAGCCTATGAGTCTACATTCTCTCTCATATCAGACCAAACATCACAAGGAAATCTCGCTTGAAAACACTAAACTGAAGAAACTCAAGGGTTAATAAGGAGAACTGTGGAAATTACTAACCAAGAAGGTTTGTTCATTTTAAGGTGTTAATGTTCAAAAAAGGAGAAAAACAGAAAATAAGGAAATGTGACTGAAACTATACCAAGAAATCTGGAAAAACAGTAATTTTGATTTCACCTGCTTTGTTATTTTCACATTAAGAAAACTTATTGGACTTCCCTGTGATAACTTCTAAATAAGATTTTGCCAAGAGAGTAGTTCAGAGAGAGGATTTTCACATACACTTGGTATTTATACAGTGGTAAAAATAATGCTCTTGTAGCTTGTGGAGTAGGATGGAGCAAGAGGAAGTTTGACAAGAATACCACTAGCTGGTTTCTGTCCAGCTCTAAAAATTGCATACAGTAAGGACATACTTCATGCAGCCAGTGACTAGAAGTAAAAAATGTGTGTCATTGCCCATAATGTCAAAACCAAACAAAACCCCCAGTCACTCATTTTGTATCTCTTTAAGAAGTAACATTAGTATCCCTAGCAAAGGTTATGGCAAAATTCTCTTAAAAAGTTGACTTTATTTCCCAGATGTGTGGTCTAGAAACTCAATGTTTGAAGCAACATTGAAAAATTCTCTTTTCAGTAGTACTTTGAGTCCAGATGCAATAATTCCCCAGGAAAATTATTTTATTGTTTTTCATAGAAAGGCGTGCACGTGCTGCAAAGTGAAAGGAAGGGAACTAACTTAATTGCGATCAGGTAGCAATGGAAATCAGCTGAGCCAGGCTTGCTCCTGGGTACTCCCAGGCTAGTGGCCTCAGTGCTCATTTACTTCTATGAGGAGCACTGCATAGGTTTGAACCAGTGTGGGATATTTTCCTGATGGAGTTTAGAAAATCTGCAATACCACTTGTCATAGGTAAGTTCTATGCATATCGATGGAAGCAGAGATTATTGTAATTAGAGCTAGTCTGAATCTCTTGTTGAAGTTGGCTTGTTCTGATATTGTAGCAAGTATGGGATAGTGTGGGTGCTGTGCATTTTATAAAATATTACATCACTTACAAAATTGGGTGGTTTTCATATGAGTCTTCAGTAGTGGGTATTAATTCACCTATGTAGGAAGTTGTTTGAGGTGTTTCCCTAAGGAATTATTTCATCTTAGAGCTGGAAAATTACTTAAAAGAGAATTTATATTCTAAGCTTACGTTTATTAAAAAGAACTGCTTATGCAACCACTGGATTCATTAAATCAATTCCTATGGTGTCTAACAGGAAATGAGCCATTGCAGTATATCCTTCCTCTGTGTGTGTGTGTGTGATGGTTTTGGGTTTGGAAGGAGCACAGGTTTGTCCAGGAGAACTAATTGTTTTCATAGAACTTGTTTTATAGATCTTTCAGTGGCTGAAATTGATGTAATAGTTAATAGTATTGATCTAGATTTGGAAAATAAGGCAGAAATTCCTTTGTGCTGAGCACACTTCTTCTTACAGGGATAAGGAAATGAGCATCATCTTCTTAATAAGAAATAGCTTCGTACTTACAATGGATGTGAATTAAATTCAAGGTGAAGGTAGTGAAGGAATTTCAAGAGCTTATTTTCCTTTTCTTCTCCTTGCCTCTTTTGTCATATTTGCCATGGAAAAATGTCTTTCTCTAATTTGAGTTTACTATACAACTGAACAAAATGAATTTCATCCTTTTACTTAGAACATTCTAATTTCATAAACTTCCTTTTTTTTGTTGTTTTCCCTGATAGTTTGTGCAGTGTGATATACACTTCACCTACTTGATAGTTTTCAGTTCATGGGATCCAATTTTAAATTTTCAAGATATGCTATTTTTAACTGAAGTGGTAGCATTGTTTTTCCTTCAAATTAAACATGGTATTTAAATTCTGTTGTGAACTTTTATAGCTGGTGTTTTAGGAATGACTTTCAGAATGATTCAGGTGTTTTCACTAATGCCTTGCTTCTTTAGACAGTCTATCCCAGAATTTGACTTGGCTCTTTAGTAGTACAAGTTT
>VYXH01003546.1:0-22606 GCA_013397275.1 Burhinus bistriatus | reverse complement strand
ATTGTTTTATTTCCCTAACTCCTGCTGACAAAAGATAAAAAATTCCATTCTAAATGGCATTGCTTTTGACAAGTCCTTCTTTATTTTAGTGCAGATTTGTCTTGCAAAATCGTGCATTTACAGAAAAGCCCGCCAAACTTTTCTGTAGACTCTTTCAGATAGTTACCTGAATAGTAATTATCTATTAGGGATTATGTATATCACACAGACAGGGAATAATATGCCAATGGAGCAATGTTTATGGTTTTTATATTATAGGGTTTTAGGGGCATGTATGAATATTTAGGTTTTAGTTTTAGGGATTTTGTAATGCTTTCTAAACAGACTGCAGCACTGAATTTTTGTCTTTGTGTACTTTCCTGCAGTCTGTTTGCTAGCTGCTTTGAAAGCGAGACATGCAGAATATGTAACTGAAACATGTATGTTAGTAGGTAAATAGCTCTTTGATATAAGAGGAAATTTCTGCAGTTTAAGCAGCAAGTGTTATCAGTTGCCTTTTCTATAGTAGGACTTTCAAAAGTAAAAGCATGTTTACAATAGATTCTGTCAGGTATGTAGGCTCTGACCCTGTTACCCTCTAACATGAAAGTCGGTGGAAATTTTGCTATTGATTTTGTTGGAAACAGACTGAGGTTTTTGCTGAGGGCCTACAATTCTGCTTTCAAAGTACTAAGTCAAAAAATATAACCATTATGGTTTCTGGTTGAAACGTTGCCTTGATCTAAATGGCTTTTTAAACGTATTTTTATTAGCTGCTATTTTCATGAACTGGTAAAAGTCCTTTCTCTTTGGAATGAGCTGCTGAGATTGTGGGTGCCCCTCCCCCCAGTTAATGTTGCCATCCAAATACCATTAAATTGATCTGTATCTCTTTTGCCTCTTAGTTCTTTCTTTCTTGCTTTCCTCTCATCCCCCTTCTTTTCTTTTTCCTGCTTGGAGACTTGTGAAGTAAGTCCGAGCCTGTCAAACAGTGTGGTGAAATTCTGGATCGTTTTCCATTTTTTCAGCAAGAAGTAAGGGAATAGAAAACGTAGTCCCTAAGACTTAGATGCTTTTTGGTACATGAAAAATATTTAGAAGGCAAGAAATGGAAAAAGTTGGTAATTGTGCTATAATTATTTACTGATGCTGCATAGCCCTTTCAAAAGGATTTTTAGCCTATTTAAGAAGAGTAATCCTATATATTAATTATTGGTGCCTTACTGGGCTTAAACTGCCTGGGAGGAGCTGAACTTGGAAAGAAGGTATGAACTGCAGTAAAGAAATCTCAAGAGCCGCCAGGTTGAGGAAAAGTTTTCATCCTGCGAGTTTATATCACACTGCTTTGGAACTATATGCCCCAAGGAGGCGGTCACTTTGACTTCGGTGAAATGACGGGATTTGTTTGGAGATGGGTAGATTGGTTTACTTGTGTTTGATCAATCCTAAAGGTGGAAATTTGGCAGACATTGTAACTAGTTTCCTGTTCTTTTTTTTTAAAGTGATGTGTTTAGAGGAGTTGCTGACTGGCTGCCCATATGCTCCCTCACTTTTTCTTCAGAATCTCTGGTTTCTGCTCCCTTTTCTGATAAACACACATGTTTTTAGACCTGTTAGCCCATTGCTTGTGCCCACGTAGACCATTTTGCCAGCCAGGGGAAAAAAAGGCCTAAGAGGGTATGTGAATAACACTCTAAGGGTGGTTTCTTTCTGTATTCCTAAAACTGTGTATAAAGAATACTTAAACTTTGGGTTTCCAAATACTGTCAAGTGTCCTTTAAATACAAGAAAAAGTTGGAGGAGAAAAGCATTTTTTTTTTCTTTTTTATAGGTTAACGTTTAAATTGCAGCTCTGGATGTTGTTTAGACAGCTTGCAGCTGAAGAATATGTTTAGAAAAAGACTCCTGCAGTTTTGCACAAGCTTGTTCTCCACTGTACAAATAAGCGGTAGTGCTGCATGGAACTGAAGCAACTGCATATCTCTAAAGAGCAGAAAAAGCAGTGAAATTGGTACAGCAGTTTTCCATGTGCTCCTTTTCGATCTAAGGTTTGACTAAATGGATATTGCCAAAGCTGTAAAAATAATTCTGTTTACATGATATCAGATCCACGCTGGGAGTTAAATGTCCTTTTGCTGTTTGGCTAATTGATAGTACCAACTCTTAGTAATTTTTGTGATTGAAATACTTGTCCAATACCTCTGAATAGAGGTGACAGTGGCATGTGTTTTGCTCAAGTGTGAGCTGGATTTTGAAGCTACCGATGACAAGCAGTTGTCTGACTTTACAGAGGTTACATTACTGGTGGTCTTAATCTTTTTACAATGCTAAGCTGTCTTTGCTATTAGATTTTTTTTTTTTCATTGTATCTTACTTAAATCTTCCATGCAACAATTTTAGCTTGTTACTTCTTGCCGTGTCTGCCAGGGGCATGGAAAATAGAGGCTTTTTTCTTTTCTTTTCCCCCGGCAGCAAGCTTTACCTGCCTGAGGGTACTATAAAGTCCTACCTAAATGTCTCTGCTAAAATAAAGAAGACGGTTCATTAATCCTCCTTTTAGGTTACACTTTGTAGACCAGTTTTCATTCTTTGAAATTGGTCCCTTCTGTCCTCTTTCCCTCATTGTTCTGGAGGGGTCTGGACATGGTATCCCAGCAGGGGCCTTGCTGGTGTTGGGCAGAATGTAAGTTACTCTGTCTTTGCAGTTGAGAACTTGGTTTGTTTACCCCTGTGTAGCTGTTACCCTTTTTGTAATGTTATGATACTGCTGACTCATACCTTGGATCCACAGGAGGCCCCGAGACCTTTAGGTAGGAGAGGCAGCCATTTGTTTCCCATTATTGGTGTACGTAGTGATTCATAGTCGGGTGCGCTTTCTTGCCGTTGTCCCTGATGAATAACATCCCTGTACTTGCCAGGCTCTCCCTCCAGTTTAAGGCCATCTTGAAGTCTAAGCCCGGCCTCCTGTGCACTAATGCTCCAACCAGTTGAATGTGGCCTGCTGATACAGAAAAAAACATTCTCTGTTTCATTACCCAAATCGGTACTAAAATAACGATTATTGCTGTACTGAGGATGGCCCCCTGCAAAACTTCTCTTGATACCTCTTCACATTTTGGCGTAGATAGTTTGTAAATAGGGTTTTCCTCATATTTTATACTCATTTGTTATTTTCATTTAGGCTGTGCTTCCCTGGTTTGCCAATACAAATATCTTGTGAAACAGTATCAAAAGATGTAATAAAGTCAAGATTTTTGGCATCTACTTATTTCCTTTTTTCCTGGAGGTTTGTTGTCTGGTATACAAAGAGATTAGGCTGATTTGACATAATTAGTTCTTGACAAGTCTATGTTCACTGTTAAACATCTTGTCATTCTTTGATTCATGAAACAAAAGCATTTTTATGTGGGAGGATCAATAAGGCTTTCCCTATACAGCATAATAATCTTGTTCCAACAAACAGGTTTCTTTCATCCTTCTGTTATCTTCCTTACTCAAACAGTAATTGCTCTTGGTCTCTTACACCACCAGTTTTGGGAGAGGGTAGTGTGCTCTCTTGGTACACAACAGACCACCTCCTTGCATGCAGACCAGTTTCCCCCCTCATGCTACCAGTCTAGTTGTGGTCATAAACCTAACCTATTCAGTAGACTCCTTTGTGTAGAGCTGTTTGCCCCTACATACACGATGTCTGTGGGGCCCAGACACCTACAGGTCCTCTGCATTTCAGCTCCTGCTAGTTTTCTAGTGGGTAGAGGGAACGGAAGGTAACCCTGTGCCGCAGTGTAGTGCTTTGTGCCTGAGGTGAGTTCATCCATAGGCACTACAGGAATGTGTACGTGCCAAAGCAAGGTCTGCAAAGGAGAGCCCCGAGACACTCGTGTAAATGGTCTCCTGGGGAGTCCTGTCTGCGTTTTGGCCACTGCAAAGGATCTGGCCTGATACTTATTGAATGCTGTGTGGTGTCCATTCTGTCATTCAGGATGTAGCTGAAGAAAACAGTAATGTGCCTGGGTCACCCATGAATCATGATTAAATTTCTCAACCCTCAGACATATCTTTATTCTATGTTAGTCTGACTCAAATGTATAAACTGTAGGAAACAATAAATGGGTCTGTTTTGTGTCCCCCTGCAGACATACTGACCTGATTCAGGATCACTAGGGGTAGGACTAGTGTGGTTTTTAATCACAGGCCTTTGGGATTTTACTATATACTTGCAAGGATATCTTCCTCCCTCCCTCTCTCTCTGGATAACCTGGTGGATTTGTTCTTCCCGAGGAGTCTCTGCTATTCTACATTTTTCCTTTTGCATCAAGACCTCAAAAACTGTTATAGACTCTGTAGATCTGGCAGTGGCCAGTTAGGTATCCTGCAGACTGTGGGGTTTGTAGCTTTTTTTTTTTTGGGGTTTTTTTTTAGAGAGAGGGTAGACTAAAAACCAACCAACCAAAACCAGAAACCGGTTGATTAGCTTGCTCTAGTTTACACAATGTGCCAGGGACAAAGGCCTGGGAGTAGCCTGCTGTACAAGTATGAGCAATTGTATGACTGACACAGGAACAGACTTACAGGGCATACCACTACTTCCTTTCATTCTGTGCAGAGGAAAGGTGCTTTCTCCTTTCTCTCCCCATTGTGCATCTTGCTGTTGTTTTGCCAGAAATTCATCATTCATGCTTCTAATCCCTGCGATCTTCATTTTTAAACCCACCTAACCTGTCCCTTACGTGGGGGAGTCACAGTGGGATTATTGTAAATCTCTTCTTCTGTCAACAGTGGTCCAGTAATGAAATCTCTGATACCATTATCTCTGAAGAAGGGCTCTTCCTCTATTAATTGCACTGCATAAGGGCCATACGTTGTGAGATCTGCTTGCTGTGATGTTGCAAAAGGCAGAAGCAAGAGCAGTTGACTGTCATACCTTAAGCATTTGGCCTAAGGAGAAGAAATCCTTCCCTGACTCTAAAACAAGGGCTCAGTCATATGCACAGCATCCTGAAACATAGCCCAATAACGTAACCATGTGGAGGGATGTGCTGCTGAAAGTTCATGGAAAAGTCCTGGAGAGTTTATATGCACAGGCAAGAGAAAACCAGAGCCAAGTGACTCTTGTGTTTCCTCAAGCCTTAGCAATGGAAAGGGCAAATGAGGAAAAACAGCATCTGCAGCCCCATGTCTGCTTCTCTGTAGTGCTGTGTATCTTACTCCCTACTTGTGTCATCGGCAGATCTTCCAGTTAATGCAGTGGGAACCCATTTAGTGTCTTTAAGTGGGTCGGCATTATTGTTCTAATGGACTGAATATGTTTTGAGTCACAAATGCTGATCTAAATGTGAAGGGGGAAAGCTGCAGCATATTGGGGATTACACTTAATTACTGAACCACACATTCATCTACGTATACTTATGTAAAGTTTGGCATTTTCAACAGTTTATTTTTAAATAGCTGAAAAGATTCTTAATGCTGATGTTACCCAGTTTCAGCACACTGTTCCTGAAAACAAACAGTTCAATGTGTTGCTTTTAGGGGAAATATTTTGCATGGTTGCTCCTGGGCTGGAGCTTTGGGAATATTAGGAAATAATTTAGGGGAAGTTATAAATCAGTGAAAAGGGAATTGTAGATTAAAGAATGCTTCTTCAACCATGACTGTGGGTTATAATAGGATGTTATAATCTGGTCGTGTAGAAATTTCTGTGTTAAAGGTTGTGGGGGGGGAATGTAGGAGGAAAGGACTAAGTGTACTTTTTACCTTGTTCTGTTCAAATTCTGTCCTTGGAAGTTCTGCAGGATGGATCTGCAAACAGTCTCTTGCTGATTTTTTTTTTTTTCAGTGTCTTTAATTTAGGAAAACCCCACCAGAATGAAAAACAATTGTTACCTACCCTAAAATAAACTTTGACAAGTGGAAGCAGACAATGACATCAGTATGTAGGTGTGGAAGAATCTTTCTGATTCAGGAAACTGGTTTATTCCTGTCGTTCATCCTAACAAGTACTTCAAGATCTTCAAAACTGTTTCTGTTTTTTTTATTATTTTCTTTTTAAATAGGAACTGTCTTCTAATTTCCAACCCACATTTATTACTGATTTGTTACTCCTTTTTTTGAAAAAAATTGTGATGACCTTTAGTTTAAGTAGGTTACCATGTAAAAAGAACAACAGGGTGCCCATCCACCTGTGCATAGTCTCCAATATGGGTGTGTCTCCTTGCATGTGGACATGAATTGCAACAGTAGTTCCTGTTCAAGGAGTATCCCAGATCCACCAGCATGATGACAGCTGTCATATCTCTTCAATGTTTTCATTCTGATAGCTGAAACAAGGAAAGCTCTTGCAGTCTCCCTTGTAAATTGAGCTGTCCAAGTCCATGAACATCCCGATACCCCTCTTCTGCACCCATCTAAGTTTGTATTATCCCTTTTTTGAATGTGAGTTTGTTCCAGATGAATTTTTATTCTAGTATTCTATGAGCTGTCTAGCTAGCGTACGCTTTCATGTATCTAGAAACATTAAAGCCTTTTCCTGTTATGAGGTATTTAATTTTTCTGATTTCCTTTCTACCACTCCTAGAAAACAAGTATTTCTAGAAGCCAATTTTCTTTTTATTACCAAAGAAATGCAGTAGATTGCCCAAGTAGTGTGTGGGCACTTTTTTTAAAAAAAGAAATTAATAAACAGTGTTTTACTACTCTGTCGAAAGTTCTTGGGCAGTGCTGTAGGTAGTAAGTCATACCAGGTGTTATAAGCTCTGTCTTGAAGTTTTTAATTACTGGTCCAAACTGCACGTATACCACTGCTGGCCTTTTCAGTTTTCACTTAGAGCACTTGGAGCAGATTCTTTTTAATTGGTTATTTTGATAGCCACATGTATTACATAAACAAGCAGGGGTGCCAAATCTGATCCTTGACACTTTTAAGTCTTTTTTTAAATACCCCAAAGCAGCTACTACTATCCCTGCCACTACCATTCTCTTAGATAAAGTAAATGTTTTTAAAGTCAATTCTGCAGGGCTGCAATTCTTGGCAACAAAATAATTTTGAATACTAGTAAGGAAATTTATGGATTTCAATTATAGCTTGTAGTGTATCATAATTCTAGTTTTATACCCTGTGCAGTTCAGTGTTTTGGATTTTTAATGGGTATAGAGCAGTAATCATAAAAGTGATTCAGAATGCACCCAGTAATTAGAGATTTGCTGTTGCTTTTGCATTAAAAATGATGATGATTTACAATCAACAAAATTGCAGTCTGTGGTTTTACTTCAGATACTTACACTATTACACTGCTTATTAGTTATGGTCAGTGATTTAGAGCTTAAGAGTTACAGGTTAGAAAGCTGTAAAATTACCTATTCTTTAATAGAAGATAACAGTAAATTTAAAACAGACATTATATTAATTATAATCTTGTACATTAAAGAATACATATGTAGCCCTTTGTGTCGTCTTTTGTTGCTGGAAATTAATTATAACTAAAATGAAGCAGTTGGGCTACAACAGCCAGAGTCACATAAATATTTTTTTCTCTTCGTTTCTATTACAGTCCAAGAATTTTAAGCTTATCTGCCAGACTCATTTCTGTCTAGCAAGTAATGTAAATAAGTCTTTTTCTTCACCCCTCCCCATACCCCAAATGCATCTTTGGGTATATTGAGTTATTAAAAAGGTAGCTAATATACTGAAATTGTGAGCATTTAAAATCACATAGAAAGAAGGAAGACATATTTTACCTGCAAATTATTTTTAAATACCTTTGGAATAAGGTCAGAATATGGAGGGGTTCTGCTCACATTTCTCCTTGCTGTGCATTTTCTTCCTTTCCTGAATACTTCCTCTTTTTTCTGGTACCTTCATGCATGAAAACTCAAGGAGAACAGATCACTACCTGTAAGAAGTATTGTTTCTGAATTGGGCTTTGCAGTTGGGAACTAGAGGAGTTAAAGCTATTTTAACAATAACATGTTTCTTTAGAACATTCTGAAGCATTAGCATAAACAGCACTTACTCTTCTTATTAAACCTGGATTTTAACTAAGATAAGATAGCGATCAGATACATTAGCAGTCAAGTCACGAAGTGAAATGTACTGGCATAGTTACTGATTATATAGCTGTTAGAAATCCAGACTGAAAAACGCAAAACTAGAGAAGTTTCTGAACTGTTGGGATAACAGCATTTTGTTTTTACAAGCTGTCATGGAAAGAGTGCCCCTATTATTTTTTTACCAATAGCGTTACTAGAATAAACGTATAATACGTTATTTTAGCTTGTTTTTTATGTGGAATCCATAGCTGACTAAGGTTTCAATCACTATCTTGCATTAACAGGTGTGTTCATGTTACTGTTTGCAAAATATCCTAAAGTGCTGGCCTTTAGAAATTCTCCTTGTCAAAATTCTTCATCTGAAAAAGGGTTTTGAAATGCAGCAGAGACCACCTCAGTATTAGTTGCTTTGGGGTTTGCACAATCTGGCAGACTCTTTCCAGCTTAGTACCTTGTTTAGGTGGTTATGATAATATGAGACAGGGTGCATCAAAAATTTAGAATAGCAAGATTTTCTTTATTTTAGCATAGTTAAACATTTGTAAATGCAAGCAGGAGGGGTGAAACATAAACCCTCACCAAGTAAGAGGTGGGTTTTTTCACCATGGTGTATTTGGGTCTAGAGATTGTTGGATATTTTTTTATTAAAATTAAGAGTCTGAAATGTTTCATTTGGATTCTTCCAGGTTGAGTGAACTTTTGGTTTCTGATGAAACTTGGCCCAGGCTTCCAGCAGAATCTCTCTGGTCTGTAAAGCCTCATCTGCTCATTTCTCCTTCTCATCCTCTTCCTCACTGGAGGACCTGAGAATCCCTAGCTGGTATCTGGCCCCAGTTTCTGTAATCAATCTCTGACATACTTGTGAAGCCCAGGTGTTTTTCTGTTGTATAGCCAACACTCCGGCGTTTGAAGTCCAAGAATTGATTGTCAGCGTGAGGAAGAGTTTGCCCAGGAGCTGTGTATCCTGCAAGCCCTCACAGCTGCTCAGTGGGATTGCATTCTTGCATGACTAAAGATGTCTTTTGCCAAATGAGGTTTCAATTACTGTACTTTCCCTGTGTATAGCTGAAATAGTCTGTATCAGAATTAGGCCCTCATTTTACAAGGAATTTAAACTGGTTTTGTTTTTTGGAAAAAAAAAAAAAAAAACCCCCCCCCCCCCTTTTTTTTTTTGGCAGTTATTTTTATATCTGTGCTACCTTCCTCTTGTATGAGCACACACAAACACAAAACCTCCCCTTTGTATGAGAAGGATTAGTTTTGGCTTGGATTAGTCCTGTGATATGGGCAAGTCCATGGTCATGTGAAGATGAGTGGCATAAGGAGCATTAGGAGACGGAGTAGAGGCAGAGACCAGGATGTGAGGACTCGGGGGCGGGGGTAGGGGGGGGTGGAATTCGTGAATGCTTCTTTAGAGTCAGGGTTTGCCTCTGCTTCCTTAAAATATGTGACCCTCCGTCCTGTGCACTGTAGATTGGTGTTTTCTGAGCAGGATTATTTCAGCCAGGTATTAACTGGAAGGGGTAGCAAGTGATGGATGAGTAGCAAACAGCCCTGACACAGTCCTTTGCTCAGACTAGCTTCTCTTGCATTTGTCAAGAGTTCAAGCCTGCCTGTTTCAGAATAGCTCTGGATTTGCAGAAATAAAACTGTTGGGCAGAGGTTTTTTTTTGTCGATTTGTATAGTGGATTGTGCTGGATGGGTTAATACTTGCTGCTAATAATTCAGTGGTTTCTCTGTTTAGACTCTGTTTTCCATGTAATACAGGAAGGACAGGAAAAAGTGAGACCTTAAGTTCCCAGTAAGTCTGCAAAGCGCAAACATCTGCTGGAGTCATGAACTGTCTATTGACTGTGTTTGGTAACAGGGCAAAGGCAGCTGATCATCATCGTCCTTCTCTTAATTACTTTGTCAAATGTCGGTACAGTTCCATGTATGGAAAAGAGGTATTTCCTTAATGACAAGGAAATAAGATAAACAGCAATCAAAAATGGGGTAGACTGCCAGTATGCTGATGCTTTTAGTCTTATTTAATTGTAACTGTCATGGTCATGTTGAATTCTTTCTTGTTAAGATCTTTGTACCTTTTTTCTACCAAAATATATGGTCTCAAGGTCTAGTTTTAAAGGTGGCTGGTCTTTCGTCCTTCTAGTAATAACCCAAAGTGAATATAGGTCAGAGTTTGGACATTCCTCCTACCACTTTCACTTTCTCTAGCATTATGCTCGTCCACCCTAATACTGATTTTTTTTTTTTTTAAGGTCATCTTAATGAGTGCTTTTACGCAGGAAGAGGTATACTTTGCAAATATGAATGGCTTACCCAAATGTAAAATGGACAGACTTCAAATGAATCTATTACTTGAAGCTCAGCCTAGCAATAGAAATTATGTTTGAGGCCTTTAGACCTTCAAGGGACACTAGTAATCCATAGCTTATCTTTGTTAGCAAAATCAAAGACATGTTAATACATTTTTAACACTGAAGTACTTACATATTCAATCCCTTTTGGAGTAGGATATAAGCCAAAAGTGGTTTATATCATGCTAATTCCATATTGAACATTTAGCTTGTGATGTTTGCATAAGGTATTTGTGGTCTGTAAGGAAAAATAGACCCATGACTCCATTACAATCATGCCTTCTGCCTGCACAAAGGCAAAATCAGACTTTTTTCAGATTAAAAGTAGCTAGGTGATAGCTGTAATATCACAGTTTAGAGTTCAGTGTTGACTGTGAAATTCTGCTGGGAATTTTCTGGGCAGCAAGGCACATACAGTATGTAGATTTGCAAGTTACACTTTCGCTGTCCTGGAGCTGAGCTTAGTCTTCGATTTGTGAAGTGCCACTGAGTCCCCTGAGCATTTCTCTCCGTGGGAGTATAGGACAGCAACAGCTTCCTGTGCAAAACAACCTGCTACAGCTGTTTGTTAACACTTACTATAAAAGTGACTGTTTGCCTTCAGTCATGCTGAATTATGTTAGCCTTTTAAGATGAAATATTCTGAAACCAGCTGCATTTACATGCATTAGCTGAAGCTGCCTAATTAGTTTAATTAATTAGCATAATTAGCTAAAGCTTCATTGTTCTGCAGTTAGACTGCTGGGTAAGCCTTTGGGCTCAAAAAGGGTTATTTGAAGTACCTGGGCTAAACTAGTGTAGACAGGGATGAACTGACTAGTTAATTATTAATCTCAGAAGTAATAAAAGATGATATGGAATTTACTGAAGGTACTGGTGGGGTTAGTCATTATGGATAAAGGAGATTTTTAAGTCTGCTAGGATGTAGAATCTTCTTGTATGAAGACTTACATTAACTTTCTTTGAATGGTTTTTCTTGTGGCAAATATAAAACATGAGTTTGAACTATGTTACAGTGACTGCATATGAGATTGGAGTGTAACTGGTATTGTTTAATATAACCTGTCAACAACAGGTCTAGTCACTTGTGTCGACTTTTTTACACTATAAATTCCATATAGGTTGTTTGGGAGCGTTGTTAGGTGTCTCTGAACAGCAGTCAGGGCCCTGAGGAGCACCAGCAGCGGAAGGTGCTGTGTTCGCCACAGTTTCCGATGTCTGGGCAGACTCAGTTTGCTGATGGTAGAGCAGCATCTTCTCTCTGGTGTCAGAGCAGCACACCCGAGGCTGTTGGAGCACTCTGGTACCCTGCTCTCCACACCCGCAGCCTGAGACTGCGCCGGGCTCTGTGCCCTTTCACAGCAGGTACACGTGCAAAGCAGGTAGGCAGTGGGCTGCTGTGACCATGCGCGAGTGCATGCTCAACTTCTCGGACTCTCCAAGGGATCCGTGCTTTTTTTCTAGGTTGGGTTGCTTCTGGATGTAGATGTATTCTGTCTGTGGACCTGTATGGCTGACAGTATATAGGGTTGGGTTTTTTGCTTCACTGCTCAAAAAACTTGAGGGGTGTGATTTGTCCCTGATGTGATGTTCAAAACTTTTGTGGAGTCATCTGGTATGTTTTATCTTTTGTGTCTTTTCAAAGTAAAACAGTAGTAGCAGGATGAACAATATTCAGTAAAACAAATGTAGGTTTATATTTTAGATACTGTACACTTTAAGGCATGATGTTTGGTAAATAGTACTGTCACAAGATAGATTTGTGCGGACTTTAGGAAAATTGAAGCACTGCATTATTTGCTTTTGGGCTAGTTCTTTAATTATTCTGGAGATGGTTGCAGAACTGCATCACAGCCATTCCTTCTTCTGTTTCTTATTCAATCAGAATTGTCTTTTACTTGTCCTAGAATGACTTCTGTAAAAAATATTAGTGCTTTTATATTAATTTATGTAATGATCTGCAGAAGTGTGAGAGAGGATGGCTCATGCCGCTCTCTTTCCCTCTTACTGGTTTCCCTCTTAATACGTTGCAAATGCTCTCTCTGCGTTGCATGAGCTTCTGCTGTTTGTTTCTCAGTAAGTGTGCAGTACCAAAGCATGCGACGCACTACACCAGCAACCAAAACATTGAAGCTCATATGGCAAAGGTGTGGAAGGGAGGCAAGGCACTGTGTTATACTTTTGTTTACTTAAAAGTTCTGGAAAAATTGTTAAAATAGGGAAATTGAGCAATAAAGAGTACATGTGTGAAATGGCAGCAGCTGGCATGGACTTCGGTAATTTCAAGTGTGAAATGGAAATTGTCTTGTGATCGTAGTAAGTGGTGACATTATTAATGCCTGGTGTACTGGTTCCTACAGCAATAGTCCTATCACTTGCCTGTGAAGTAATATAGTAGTAATAGTAGCCACTTTATTTCAGTGATCTGCCTAAAAGTAATTTTAAAAGGTGCAGTTCTAGGGGCTCAGTTGGAACCAGACAGTTGTGACTGATCAATCCTAGGATGCATTCAGTATTGAAACTTAGCATGAACACTTATTCATTCAAAATCTTGCCTGTGTGAACATTTCCTTCACCAGCACCACTTGTTTCAGAAAACCTTGTAGATAAATGATGAGTGTATACTAGGGGCCATATGGGTGGAGAAGAAGTGTTGAAAGCCAGAGTAATTTATTACAATCAGCTTGTTCCTGGAACAGGTGGGGTAAATCATTAGTTGCCAAGGACATCTCGTGAGTGCACAGAGAGGCAATACATTAACTGAGGAAAAAGCAGACCACAATTTTAATATTCTCTTGTCCCAAGCATAATTGAGGAAGAGGAGAGTGGTACAAACAGGGTATTTTGCCTCACAAGGAATAAGGAAGACATTGTGTTGCATTTCTTGTTATTCTGGCAAATGTATATTGCTGTGAGCAGCTAAGTTTTATTTGTCCTGCTAGCTGTTGCTGATACACAAATGAGCTCTTTGGAGTTTGCATTCCCTGTTTGTTCTTTAGACAGTTTTGTGCACCTTATTATAATCCTAACACTTCAGAAACTTGTGGCTTCCGTTGTCTAAATTTTAATACCAGCTGTTGTAATACTTAATTGGACAGTAGAGCTGGTTGAATTTTTTTTCTGACAATATTTTAGTGAAGCAGTATCTTTTATTAAGTATGTGGGATTTGATACTACAGCACTCTTTTTAATGTTTCAGTTTTTCACAACAAACAGCAACATTTGTTATAGTTTAAAAAAAAAAAAGTTGGAAAGGGTCTATTTAGAGTATTTAATTTTATTTAAGTAAGTCTGTACCTCAAATGAATGTGTTGTGTTTTGGGTTTTGTTCTGTCTTGATTTTACGCCCTATGGAAATGATGAAATTCTTTTCTGGAAAGTGGAAGAGGTGTTTTTTTCCTTTGAAATAAAAAAATCAGTTGGTGCTGATGCAAGACTTGCAAGCTAAGGAGTGTGGGAGACGGAAGTAAGGGATATGACCGGGTGGGGGCCACCCAGGAGGGTCATTACAAGTTTAATCTTTCTCTTTTGGAAACTGAGAAGGAAATGTTGCAGAGTGAAGGGAATTTAAAGAGGGCTGAGATGGAAGTAGAGGTTAGTATACTGTCCTATGCCAAAGTACCAAACCTAGTGTGTGCCTGATCATGGTTGCTTTTTGGGAGAGTTTGCTTCATGTTATGAGAATTAAATAAAGCTGTGGCCTGCCATATGAACGGATACTGTTATCCTTGCTGCTTGTTTGAACAGTGATAGCTAAATGCTGTCAGATAAAGTGACTATTTGACTTGCTTTAGGTAACTGGAGTCATCTAAAGCACATATATGTGCTCTGTATGTTTGTTTTTGCCCTTTAGGTTTGCATGTCGATATGCCAAAATAAATTTGCATCTTGGCATTGTGTGTGACTGGTTGTCCCTCTGCAGACAACCTAAAGCCCTTTTGATCATGATTTGTTGCAATCGATTGCTTCCAGATCCTTTTCCAAACTGCGAGGAACGATAGCAGCTTTTTTCCCCTGTTGTCTTTCTTCCTTTGTACAGCCCAAACTAGGTCTCTCCTGCTGCTAGCATATACGATGCATCGCGCAAAGTTTGCACATAACTGTTCTTGTTATGTTCGTACAACTCTGAAACTAAATCAGACCTTGACTGCTGTATGGGATCTCAAATGATGAGATTTCCATCCTAATTACTCTAGTTATAACAACATTTCAAATTATCCTGCTAACTGATTTTCTTCATACTGTCATGCTGACTTCTGTAGGTGATGTGCAGAGAATCTCTACATGTTGGTCCTCCTCGTTTCAATTGTTTAAGGAATGAGATTCTCCCATTTTATATATGCCAATTTTGATAATTTGTTGCAGACATTTGTTGTTGTTGTTGACATGCTATGAAGGAGTGCAGCCCAGCTGAAGAATGATGCTTCTCTTGGGATTTCCATTTGTCCAGACAAGACGATGACCTTTTCTTGTTCAGGAGGCTATTTGGCTGAGGGTCTCAGGCCCTTGTCTTTCCAGCCTTTGCCCTTTCTATGTAGGGTGGCATACATGGGAAGGGAGCTGACTGGATCCTCCTGTCCCTCTAAGAAATCCGTGTGGAGATAAGACAGCAGAGGAGTTGTATCATTAGTCTAAGAGCACTGATATTTGAATAGCTGTGCCAGTCAATTTAGTCTTTGTCATAGGAGGGGGGTGACTTTTTCTTTCTAACACTATTTTTATCATACTCTCTCTTTTGCTTCCTCTCCAGTTGTTTAGTAAGGCACCCAGATGACTGAGTTAGTTATTAACTTGCATCTTCCTCCTGCTCTGCATACTAATCTAGTTCTTTGCGACTGCTGTGTCCAGTAGGCAGTTGTGATTGGCTCTGGGTTTTTTTTTTTTCCTAAGCTACTTGGATCTCCTCTGAACTGCTCAGCCGGTGCTTTCCTGCTGCAGTAGAAGGGAGGAAATGTAATCTCTGATTGGTGTCGAGGAGATGCAGTGTCCTGCTGAGGGCTCTGTCATTAGTCTCCCTCTGTGTCTCGAAATCAGAAGATTCTTTTCCTAGTGGTAAAATATCAGTGATTGGAATTCATGTACGGCAGCACAAAGAGGTAACATAAGAAACAACTCATCTCCTGATGATGAATTCAAGAAATATGATGTTGCAGATGGCAGAAGGGCTGTAACAGAGATAAATGGACGCAGTTAAATTCTATATTTAAAAAAAAAAAAAAAATCTCAATACCAGACTTGGTTGAAGTCCTCATTGCCATATATGTGAAAAAGCAAGGCATTTGGGAATGAAGATTGTTTCTTGAGTCTTAAAAGTTGACACTCGGAACGTCTGCTGAAGTGGATGCTGCCTTTTTTATTATTACTGTTCTTTACTCCGAAATGTTCCAGGTTTTGTTAGAGAATTAAAAGGCAATGCAATGTTCCATCTTCAAACAACTGAAGGACAGTGATTTAAGTCCTGGAGCTGGAGTCAGGAAAACAGATACATAATTGCAATTGAATGGGATGTTTAATATGTATTTGTGTAATATGGGTTTATAAGTATTTTTTTAATATCTTTTTCACTACTTCAGTCCCAGGACTTCAGAGTTAACCAGTGCACAGAATTTATGCCATCATCTGCACAAGATTTTTCTGCACATTGTGTTGGTTTTCCAACTAGAAGCAGCAGCTGTCGGAAGATAAGAAAATTTTGAGGATGGTAGAAGGAGAAATTGGAGGCTGAAGTGTGGATCCAGCTATTCATGGGAAACTTTCTGGGGTTAAATGGGTTGTGTTCTGATCTTGAACTAAGTGATCAATGTGAGAGGGAGTCAAGTGCCACTTTAAAAAAAACCAGAAACCAAACAACAAAAAACTCCAGCAATAGTCAAGGTAGCATTATTGCAGGTGAATGTCTTACTGCAGTAAATCATAGATAGTTCTCATATCCTTTATAATTTAAATGTACCAAGTTCAGTCAACAGCGAGTGGTTTGGGAGACTACTGGTAAAGAACTGGACTTGCAAGCTAGTGGAGACTTGCTGAATTTATTATTCAATACCTGAGTATCACCAAGGCTCCAGTTCTATGACCTGGGGTGGCAGGCTGAAAAATCTCTGGTTTGGTACTGAGTGTTGTGATGTTTATTAATGGGAATTATCTTTGCACCAGGTTAGCACTTGCTACCGTGTTGCTTTATGAATGTGTTAAGGAGACTATCACTTGAACTTTCCATCTGAATAGCTAAAATGAACTATGAAACAGGAAAAAAAAGGTAAAGGGCAGAGATGATGACTATAAGAACTGGGGCTAAATTTTCTAGGTTGATAACCTGTCTTCAAAGCTACGCTGACCATTGATAGAGGGAAATGGGGACCTTTCTCCAAGCTACTGCTGTCCTTGGTTCAAAAGCCCTGCAGGTTTCCTCTGGGAATCTTCTTTTTGGCTGACTCGTAACGTATGAAGCCTGATGGTTTGTCATGGCCTGTAGTCTGCATTTGGTGGTCTGGTACTGCTGTTGTGCCAAGTGACATAATTTTTTTTATCTTGCTTAGAGTATACAGAAACAAGGCAAGAATTTGCATTTCCCGCTTCAGGCAGGTAGCAATGAATGCTGGATGAGTTGGCTGGCAGCCTCCCAGTTCCTATCTGCATCTCCTTTCACCCCACAAATACTGTCATTTTGCTTCATGTTTCCAACCCTCTCAATGACAAAGCTATTTCTCTCACTTGGCAAACATAAAGTTTTTGAGTGTTATATACAGTATTTTCAGTGATAGAGTAACCTGACCATAAATAAAATATTATAATCAACAAAAATGTCTTTGTTACATTTATGTTTTCAAGTAAGAAAAGAGTTGGTAATATCTCCCCAGAGATGGGAAGACAGTAGTTCTGTGAAACATAATTACAAACTACTTTGCTGTGTGCTACTGTTGGCTTTTGTTTCTGATAGTGTTGTTTGTTTGTTTTGAACACTATTGCTCAGTATCAATGGTTTCAAGTTAGTATTTAATGTTCCAGCAGTTTGGGTTTCATGGGAGTTAAGAAAGGGCTGGTTCACGGTCAGTAAGTTTCTTGGTTTTTCCAACCAGTGCAGTCGTATTTCTGAAGTAGAAAAATATATACAAATCTCAATATTTAGTTTTGCTGAATTGAGACTTATTTTCTTTTTCAAGAAAACTATAGGTGATTTTTGTAATAAGTTAATCACTTTCCAACAAAATGCTTTTCTTACAAAGTGGAAACAATTATTTTAGTAGGGTTTTGGATTTTTTAAAATCTGTATTATCTCAGCAGTGATACTCTCAAGACTGTGGGAATACTTTTTAATATTGCATGTGACAATTTTTTTGTTCCTTTAATCTGTAGATTCTGTAATGTCTTGACCTAGATGCCTACTTAGTGAACTGAAAAATAAAAGTGCTTGATTATGTAGAGGTCTTCATCAGTAGATCTTAAGTGTTTTACAAAGGAAATAAGTACCATTTGACAGGTGATGAAACTTAAATAGTAGCAAAATAAATCACCTGAATGTGCTCATTAGATCAGTTGAAGATCTGTTTTCCTGTGCCACTCTCCTGTTTTCTTTACAATAAAAAAATACCTCCTTGTGCAGCCAGTTTTTTCCTGAAACTTTGGTTTTTCCTGAAAAGAATAGCTGGCATTTACTAAAAATAGTGACAAGTAGCATATGTGTGCACATGTAGTGTTATATATAGTGCTTGCCTGCTCGTGGCTCTCTGCAAACACTAATTATTCTAATTATCTGCAAGGTTAATATAATTATCTGCAAGGTTATATTTTATTATATGTTATAAGTATCATTAATATTCCTAACTATCTACAATGTTAATATAATTTTTAAATTCAATCAGACAAAGCTGTCTCTTCTCCAATGACAACATCAATCTTTCTGGTTTAAAAGAATATAAAAAAAAAAGGGATTTGGTTTATTGTATAAAGTTAGATTTATCTCTTTTTCTATAAAGTTTGGTTTGGCTTTTTAAGACTGAGTAGAGGTCTCGGTATTGCCTTTTTGAAAAAGTTGTAAGACAGGTTATTCTTGGCCTCCAGCACAGATCAAAGGAAGTCATTCTGAAGTAGGATTAAACTTTTATTTCTATCGTAACATAAATTCCCCATATGCACAAATTGGATTTGTTTCAGCTGAAATGGAATATTTCCATTGTATGATTGTACCTTGTTGATCCATCACTAGATTATATTTGCTTTTCCCGTGGGTGGTGTTGTCCTGCTGTTACTCAGTTAATTACTTTGATGTATATACTCAGGTCTTTCGTCCTCTAATTTTTTGCTGTATACTGACATTGCACTCTGAAGTGTTATAGCTGTCTCTTTTCCATACGTTAATCCTCAAGATCCTTTAGTTCTGTGAGTGACCCTCCTGCGTGTTGCTGAACCTCCCCTGCTTTGTGACGTTCACAAATTCCACTTGCTCCTTTTTTTTTTTTTCATATCAGGGAAAATACTAAATAAGATCAGTCTTGGGACTGATCTCTGAAGAACACCAGCAACAACCTTGTTTACATTGCGTAGTTCCCTTTTCATTATAACCTAGCTGCATCTCTGTCTGCTTTCAAATGCATGCACTAATCACCCTGCTGTCCCTGTATGAAATAAGACAAATTTGATGTAAATATGGAGAAAATGTGAGACTGAACAGATGAGGTGTTAACAGTTCACCAGGACCAGATGCCATTCACCAAAGGGGTACTGAGGGGACTCAACTGTGACATAAAAAATTGCTGAGCTGCTGGCCCAGTTGAGCAACATCCAGTTCGGATGGCCGCTGTGCAGACTGCCAGTATAGCTCCCATCCACAAAAAGGGCTTAAGTGGCCATCCTGGAAACTAGAGACCAGTAAGTCTGACTTGTATCCATGGTGCAGTGGTAGAGCCTGTGATAAAGGATTCACACAAGGATTTATGCTTGGACAGGTTTTGATCAGTGTCGTCTTCAAGTGATGTGAAGTGCTGATGCAATAAAATCCCTAATCTTATGGATGATGTTGAGCGCTTTTTTTTCTGAATGTTCAAATGCGGTTGTGATGTTGGGGATCTGCAGGAGGCGCTTCACAAAGCTGAATGGGCAAAAAAAGTGACAGATGGCTGTAGTGCAGAAAAATATGTAAGTAGTGCACTGAGGGGAAGAATAATCCAAACCAGACCTACATGTTTCTGAACTTGGAAACACCAGTTACAACTCGGGAACATTACAACCTGACAGAATGCATTTACTATTTGCAAATCTTCTGACATGAAAAGTATGGTGGACTCAAAATTTGTAGGATGTGGGTGTAAAATGGGTAAAGAGCATGTTCCTGACACAGCAAGTAGAGAAGTTCTAAAACTGCCTGCCCTCACAACAGGGAGGGAGATAAACTGCAGAAAGTGCCTGTTCCCATGCCTGCTCCCTCAATACCCCTTTCCCATTGCTGCTGCTGCTGGGGACAGAATACGAGGCTAAATGGACCACTGGTCTGAACGTGAATTCATCTTTTGTTCGTGTCTCCTGCCCTCATGTTCTGTATCCTCTGCTATTGGAAACTGAGCCAAAGTAGTTTCTGGTCCATATCATAAATTTAAACACCATCCTCCCAAAACTTTTTTAAATGGCTGATGAAAATAATCCATGTTCTACCTCTTCCAGCAGCCACTAGGGCTTGCTGTTATTAGTTCCCTTTTGTCATTAATTTCGATGTGGTAGATTTTGACAACTGAGAACTGTATTAGTGGCTTCTTCAATAAAACACTGTTCTTCACTCATAGCTTCAGATCTGTGTTTAAGATGAATATACTACAGCAAAATTTTGGTGATCTTCTGTGTGAATGTTTGACTTGATGCATGCTATGAGCAGCTCAGCAGTAGGAGTATGTTTATTATGGAAATTTAAGTGTAAATACGAGCCTTCACAGGATCATATTTCTGGATTCCACTTATTCAGTTACTTAAATGCCTAACATAGTCAAAGGAACAAGTCATAGCCTTCAAAGCTACTTACCTTGTGTACACTTATGGGAGAGTTTTCTTTCTAAGATTGTAACAGAATGGAACAGAGCTGGAGAAAAACTCTAAGGGACTGGAGGGCCTTTCAAATGATTATTTTCAAGAGCAAACATCAGGGCTTTATTTTTTTTTTTATATTTCACTTATGTGTTTTAAAAAATTAAATACAACAATGCATGCTGTAGATATCCACTGTAATTTCTTTGAGTTTTACATTTCATCATTTGACTTTTCTCTGTCACTATCAACTTGACTTAAGATAAAACATTTTTTTGTATGTTGTTTAAAGTATTATGGTTCCTTCTTTGTCAATGAATTTCACCAGCAAAGGATGGATAGTGGGGGTTTTGGTATGAAATAACACAATGGCATTTTTGTATTGTATTAAAACATTGATTTATTTTTTGTTTCCCTTAGTTCAGTATTTTAATACTTTTTTTAAATGCCATGAGCAGAAGTTTGAAAAGATGCATGAGTGAAAATCTGTGTGTAATCCATCTAGCGTTTTGTGGTTGCACTACATAATTTGGTAGGATACCAAATCAATTAATAACAGCCTAATAGTTAACATACTGGCACCAGCAGGCAATTATTTCAAGTGTGACTTTTTTTGATCCCTAAAAATTGTTCGTTGGTTTAATGCAATTTACAATAATAGTATAATGAAAAAATTATGACAAAAATATGCTGCTTTGAAAAAACCTGATGTGGTCTATAGACAAAGCATATGTTCTTGATGGGGGGGCAGAATTAAAAAGTCTAAGAATACTTCAGAATATCATAGAATTATAGAATGGTTTAGGTTGCAAGCGACCTTCAAGATCATCTAGTTCCAACTCCCCTGCCATGGCCAGGGACACCTCCCACTAGACCTGGTTGCTCACAACCCCATCCAACCTGGCCTTGAACACCTCCAGGGATGGGGCATCCACAGCTTCCCTGGGCAACCTGTTCCAGTATCTCATCACCCTCATAGCCTCATAGTGAAAAATATCTTCCTGAGATCTAATCTAAATCTACCCTCTTCCGGTTTGAAGCCATTACCCCTTGTCCTATCACTACATACCCTTGTAAAACATCCTTCTCCAGCTTTCTTGTAGGCCCCCTTCAGATACTGGAAGGCTGCTAAAGGTCTCCCCAGAGCCTTCTGTTCTCCAGGCTGAACAACTCCAGCTCTCTCGGGATGTTGGATTGCTTTTAATAGTAAAATAAGGGGAAGGTGTTTCTGACTTTTAGGACAGTAACAGAACATGAGATCATCTAAACAACTTCATATCACTGGCCAAGGAATCTCTCCCAATTT
Source organism: Burhinus bistriatus (assembly GCA_013397275.1). Lineage (NCBI taxonomy): Eukaryota > Metazoa > Chordata > Aves > Charadriiformes > Burhinidae > Burhinus > Burhinus bistriatus. The sequence goes on along the minus strand of VYXH01003546.1, from coordinate 906 downwards.
CATCTGTGCCTCTACTCTTGGAAATCTTTATCAAAGTAGGTGCTCATGTGGACTCCTCCAGAATAGCAGGTTGAGGCACAGACTTATGTTCCGTTTGAACTATGTGTAAGACTCTTAGTAAGATTTTTGTTGGTGCTTGGGAGGTTGTGTGATCTCCTGCAGTGAGGTGAGTGTGGCCGTTCAGTTAAAGCTTGCAGGGAGCACTGGGGGTCCCCTCCCACTCCTGGCCCTGACTCTTCTGAAGGAGATGTGAGTGGAGAGTTGACCCAGGAAGCCGCAGGTTAGTCAGCCTCACCTCTATCCCTGGGAAGGTGATGGAACAGCTCATTCTGGATGTCACCTCTAAGCATGTAGAGGAAAAGAAGGTTATCAGGAGTGGTCAACATGGATTCACCAAGGGGAAATCATGCTTGACCAATCTGATAGCCTTCTATGACTGGCTGAGTGGATGAGGGGAGAGCAGTGGATGTTGTCTACCTCGACTTGAGCAAGGCTTTTGACATAGTCTCCCATAACATCCTCATAGGTAAGCTTAGGAAGTGTGGATTAGGTGAGTGGACAGTGAGGTGGATTGAGAACTGGCTGGCAGGTAGAGCTCAGAGGGTTGTGATTAGTGGCACAGAGTCTAGTTGGAGGTCTGTGACAAGTGGTGTTCCCCAGGGGTCGGTACTGCGTCCAGTCCTGTTNACTACTGGAGAGAGTCCAGTGGAGAGCGACGAAGATGATCAAGGGACTGGAGCATATTTCTTATGAGGAAAGGCTGAGAGACCTAGGTCTGTTTCATAGAATCATGGAATGGTTAGAATTGGAAGGGAGCTTCAAGATCATCTAATTCTAACCCCCCTGCCATGAGCTGGGGTACCTCCCACTAAACCAGGTTACACAAAATCCCATCCAACCTGGCCT
>VYXH01003544.1:343-14113 GCA_013397275.1 Burhinus bistriatus | reverse complement strand
TGGGTAAAGGGGGGGGGGGGAGGGGAAGATAGGGGGAGTTATGCAGTAAAAGGAAATGATAGCCAAAAGCAGTTTATTTTGACGCTAAAAGGATAAGAGGAATTCCTCTGGGTAAAGAGGAGGGAAGGTTGGTGAAAAGTGCTTGTTGGAAAGTGAGGATCTTGTTAAACACGGATGTGAACTACTCTAGTTACAAACACTTAGTAATTAAGTAAACATTAGGAGCCATCACTTCTACAGGTCTTACCAACAGTGAGCTGAAGAAAGAGGAAGAAGAAACTTTAGAGAAAAATATTATGTAGAAAAGTAATTGCCTACTTGTTTTCTCTTGCCCATTTTTAAGATTTAATAGTTGAAGGAATTTGTTGTAAAGCTGGGGTAGAATTGAACACTTTCAAACAGGCTTTGGTGTGTTAAATTTTTCAAAAATAGGTCTTGGATATGGTGCCAGTCATGTTATAAAATTGTACCATTAAATTTTTGTTAAAAACGAGAAGTATAACACTTGGTCTCTTTTAGCCCTACTGTTTATTTCAAAAAATGCCTGTATCTAGTCAAAACTATTATTGCATTTCCTACAATAATTCATTATAGCTAAAAATTGCAATTTAGGCCCTAAATGGAGTCAAAAAATAGTCATGTGTTCATTTTATTAAAGATGTACATCTCTCTACTTCTTCACTAAGATAAGAGAAGCCAATATAATCGGTTCAATTGAAATGCTTAGAGAATTCTCTTTTTCTCCTTGTAAACTTATGGGGTTGATTTCAGCTAAACGCTGTCATTCTGTCAAATAAACCATTTTTTAATTCTTCAGATATCTTATAATAGTATATATTTATTAATTCCAAAAGAATGTTAATAGGAATTTCTATGCTGCGTTAAGAGAAACGGCTGATTCTAAACAGCATAATTTGTCATGGCGATTTTCAAGGACTAATTTTTCTCTTTAAAGGTGAGTCGAGTTTGTCAAAATTAGAGGTGAAGTTCTTCATTCTGTAATTGCTAAGGCTTTTCCAAGGAAGAAATTTTGTTGAGCTGTACAATTCTTTTCTCTAAACACTTAATGTTACCATGATTGCATCAGTAGGAGTGCTCTTTGCGTTGAGGCAAGTCTTCTGGTCTGTACTCTGCCTCAACCTGTGAGATCCCCATCTTGCTTTGTTCTTGAGCCTTTCACTGAAATATAAATTTTAATAACTTTATTCCTGCGAATAATTCCATTGCGCTACTTGATCTTGCTGAATAAAACAAAACCAGCTACTTAGGAACAATGATTAAGCTTGTGCTCAGTGTAGAGCAAGTAGGAAAAGGGGGGGATGGGAAATATTGTTATGTCTTGGCTTAACCTGAAAAAAAGTCTACATTTAACTAAGCTTGCCAGTGTGTGGGGGTTTTGGGTTTTGGGTTTTTTTTTTATTCCTTGAGGAGTTGCCTCAATATGGTTGGATCAGATAAGGTCATACTTTGCCGTGACGCAGCAGGCAAGTCTCAGCTACTCCTTAAGATAATATAAAACTGTACAGTAATTAGAGCACGTAGATGAGTTTATAGAACTCTTCTTAAATATCTGTCCAAAAAGTTAAGATTGGTGGTCTGCTTTTCTTGTTTACATGGCAACAAAATTAAAAAAAAAAAAAAAGGGAAACGAGGTTTTATATCATACAACCTGAGTTGAATCAAGTTGCAGTTTGCAAAAGTCCCAAAGAGATCCAGAAAGACAAGGCTATAAGATCTGTTTCAAGTGTGCAAACACAAACTCTACTTAAACTGTGTGCGCACACGTCGGAAAGCGTGTTGTAGTTTAACCCCAGCCCCTTTCCACTATAGTAGTTTAATAAGAAGTACTAGAACTCAGCCAGTACTGTCTGGCAAACTGCTTTGTCTTTGTTCTGGCATTGACACTGTTGTGACAGTAGTGGAAGAGCTAAAAGATGCTGAGTGCACGCAGCCTCCCAAACACTGTGGAAGCTGCCTTAAAACTGTCCCTTGCTCCCAGCCATGACACAGGGCGTGAAGTGGGGTTGGAGGTGGTGGGCGCCATAGGCAGAATACCAAAGTAGCCTTGAGGCTGTACTAGTTGAGATACGAAGCCCAATAGGACTTAACGCAGCCTGGTTTTTGTAAATAATGACAAGAATATTTGCCCAAGTGCAGGAAATAAGTGGTTGAGGCTAATGTATAGAATACACTAGCAAATTTGTACCGAAAAGGCGCTAGGAAACGCCTTCGAGGTTTTAATGTTCATTTCTGTAGCCAATGTAGTATTTGCTTCAGCTGCTGGAATTATAGATTCAACCTATAAATCAAGCTTCATTCATACTCTAAGTAGTTAAAAAGATTGTGAACATCAAATTATAGATGTGCTTCGTCCTCCTTCATAGTTTGCATTATCAGTTCCAGTGAACTGCTGTTACTGACACCAGCTGATGAAAGCTGCCTGTATTTAGATGAATTGCGCTCCTTATTTTACTGCACTTGATTTTTCTGCAGTTGCTCTGGCTCTGATGGGTTATTGTGAATAAAAATAGTTGGTAAAATTATGCAAATGAACACACAGCATTAGGCATGCAGTAGCTTGTTAGCTTTTTTTTTTTTTAATCACTTATTCTTGAAAATGCACTTCTGACCTTTTCTCTGGCACTGAGAGTATTGCTGTATCATTATCTAATGTGAAACCTGGACAATTTACAGGCACTAAAGAAAAGGGATGCTAAGAGACTGGAATAAAAATTGCAAGACAGTAGAACTGCTATTAGCGTGGTAAAAGCCTCAGTCTCGCGGAGAATGATGAGAATGGATTATTAGAACAAGGCCTGTTGTGCGGTGGCATTTTCTCTGTAACATATACTGTAATACAGAATAATGTATTTTTCTCTGCGGATGAGTTAGCAGTTAGTCAGGGAGCGTAGAAACGCATCAGGGGAGCGGGTGATAAGAATTAAGCAAGAAGATAAGGCTGTGTTCAAAACTTTCTGAACGCCTACAGTGGGGAAGCCTAGGAGGTAAGCGAACGGTGTGGAGGGAGGGGATGCTACTCTAGATTTGCAATAGCTCAGATTTCTCTTTGACTAGGGGAGATTATTGCCTCGTACAAGGACTATGCGTGCTGGTAGCAAATGCGACAACATGTCAGAAAGGTGGACAAGAGCATCACTAAATATAAAATAACATAAATATAAAATGAAACCCTTATGTGGCCACTGTTAACAATTATCACGTTTATAACATGTTTTATTGTGAAACACCTAAATAAAGAACTGAAGTACCACACCATCAAAGCACCACACTTAAACTGGCCAAAGTTGATTACAAATATAAAACTTTTTGGGTTATATAGCAAGTTTTATGTGTATATATAACTTAAGTTACATAGTAGGTTATGTACATAACTTTTTTTGTCTTATTTTTGTATATATAAATGTGGTATTCTGTGGTATATATGTGGTATTCTGTGAACTCCTAGCTCTGTTCTCTTGTGTTCTTGCACAAAATCTTCTTGTGTTACAATCTCCGTCTCGTTGTCTCTGAAATTGTACTCGGGACCTCCCGTGCCCCTTTTGCCAGCAGTACGCACCACGCACAAGGGTGGTCAGCAAATGAAGAACAACTGCGGTTGTGGAATATGACACAGATAACGTTGTGGGGTTTTTTTTTTTCATTCTTTCTTTTTTTTTTTTTCTTTTTTTCATCTCAACAACAGGGAGGAACACCTGCCCTAAGATAAGGCAAGAGGGGGTTTCCTATGGCAGCCGGAAGGTTTGACTCTGGTGTGGTTCCAAATATCATTTCAAAGGTCGTGTTTGTGCTTTAAATGAAACGTGTGGCTGAATTTTATGCTCTGCCAGATAACACCAGTCGTGATGCAAGTGCTTCCTTTGGACTCCGCAGGTCAGGGCTAGCACACCGCAGGGTTGTGGTGTGGTGGTGGCCAGTGTTCCCCAGGGGGAAGAGGACAGTGGTGCTCCCAGTGCCCGTGTAAACACCAAAGGGCCCAACAAGGACAGAAATACACAACTTCTTATTGTCCACTGGAGCTCTCTACTTCCAGACTCAACATTTCTTGAAGTGTGCCTGTACTGAATATACTTAGGTGGAGAAATTAAGTGGGAGACCTCAAATCCAATAGGGGAAAAAGTTAGCTTTTCCTATCCTCTATCACCTCCTTTCCTCCTCCATCTGTTGCACATACCAGTGCTGACAGAGAAATGTGTTTATTCTAAGTTATCGACATGAAGTTCTTTAAAAGTACAGGCTCCTGTCTGTGACTGATACGTCTTGCTTTTTTATACTTATTTAATAGGTATCAATTCTCATGCGGTAACCCTAGGTTTACTGCAGTCTTGTTCCTGGGAATGCAGCCATACCCCAAGGGCACCATTTCTTTCTTGTGAGCAAAGCTTGGCCCGAGGGAGAAGCTAAGGGTGTCCCTGGCCGAAACCAATCTAACATCTGGCTGCAGCATTTTGGCTCTACGACACCTGCTCTTGCACTCCTCCCTGCCCTTTGTACTCACTCTGGCCCTTGTCTAACCTTTCACTCAGCTATACTAGTGTCAGAAACTGGGGGTTTTTGTTTGTTTTGGTTGTTTTGTGGTGTTTGGGGTTTTTTTTAATTAGTTTAGTTCTGCGTTGGGTCAGTGGGCTGAAACAATTCAAAGCCGGGTTGGATGAATGTTAGAGCTGTCTTGGCACAAGTGGGGACACATCGGCAGCTAGAAATTAAATCCTCTTTAGCTGCCAGGGAACTGCTTGCTGGGACAATGAAGTTGTAGAAAAAGCAGCTCGGAGACAGACGTACCACTTGAGGTTTAAAACATAGACAGGTATCATTGAGCAATCTCAAAGAGGACTTCTGTAGGGAAACAGGAGAACGTGTCAGTTACTTCACAGCTACGCTATATTCTTGGCTGTCCCTGTCATGCTGAGTCAATAATAACTCTTTTAAGCAGAATGTGCCTATTCTGCTCACAGCATTGAAAATGTCCAAAAATGAGATTTTTTTTTTTTTTTTAAAGGCTAACAAGACACAAACCAAGAAAGCTTTTAGAGCAATTCTGACTCTTATTCTCCTTGCTGGAAGGAAGCAGGAACTCCCATCTCCAAACTTCTGCAGATACATACAGATGTATGTGACTTTAAAGATGACAACATCCCTTGTTTTACAAATCCAGATTTACTTGCAAGTAGGATGTTGCTCCAGCTGAGCCTGACAGTTCTCCACGTGAAGCTGTTCACAGGTTTGCTATTCGCATTTTAGGCAAAGCTTATAAAATTAAGAGCAACCACTATGGAAATGCAAGATCAGTGATAAAAATGACACGCTGTACAGCTGAACAATGCATAGCATTTATGCAACAGCAGTAGAAACTGGTTTATCAGGTTCACTCCAGACACGTAAAGGATAGATAAACTTTTGAAACAGTACAAAATCTCTTGGAGCATTGGCTGGTTTTCTCGCCAAAATAAAAAAAAAAAAAAGAGTACCAGGACTAATGGTAGCAAAACAAAACCTGCAAAATCTACATTGTAACTGGCGTGAGGTAGTGAGATGTCAGAGCTAGCTGGCTGGTGGGTTGGTTGGTGAATCACAGAAAAGCGCTGAAAAATCTCCCCAGCTGCTCTGAGCCGTGAGACCAAAAGAGGTCAAGGTGTGCCAGGGGACTGGCCTCATCCCAAGCCTCTGCGCAAAGGCAGCACAGATAAAGCTGCAGACGGGCCGCAGACAGACAGAGGACTGATTAGCTAAAATGTGCGAGGCTCTGTTTTGTCCGTGCTGGCAGCTCCGCCGGCACGATTGCAGCCACGAAGCTCAGCTGCTGGTCACGACCTAGGGAAACTGCCTGTGGCTGGGAAACACCTGAAGGAATAACCCTCTGTGCTGTCTCGCAACTCTTCATCTTGGGACCTGGCTCTGGGGAGAGGTCAGGTGAAACAATGATGAAAATCATCCGTGGGGACGGCTCCCAGGGAGGAAGAGCTGCGCCGCAGTCCCAGACTGCGTTTGGTCATCCTGAACCCAAGCCAGCACTCCACAAAACGCGGCAAGCACGTTCCCACTGGGCACTACTGGCAAGATGCGGGGCGCTGTTCTGAGATGCGACCATCAGTCACTTGAAGGCTTCAGTTGCATGAGTTACTCTAGCTGGGCAGAAAGTATCTTTTTTTGGTTGCACCTTGCATTTTTCTGGGCTGCAAAAAATCCCGCTGATTTGCAGGGAGGTAGTCTGGGGCTCCTACCAATTTTGTTAACTATTACCTTGCGCTGGGACTAAGTTGCAGACAGACACGTTGCTCTTGAAACAGCACCCGCCTACTTCCACAGTGGAAAAGTATTTGCCTTTAAAATCTGCTAGTGTTGAATTACGGCCAGTTATGCATTGTATTACAAAACTTTCATATTTTTAAATTACAAATAAATGTGATAGCCTGAGGACTGATGTGAGAGCACAGGCATGATCTCATTTAGTGTTAATGGGAAGCTTATGGCGTTTCCCTGCTCTCTTCCAGAACAAGATGCAGCTATAATTATTTCTGCTGTTTCCCTTCAAAGTATCACTTCACCAATAGTTATACCCTTTAAAAACTGAACCAGTTTTTAACATTATTGAAACAAACCAGAGTTCTAGTATCTGTGGGGCTCAGAACATGAACTGTATTAAGGGATCATATGACACTCCAAAGACTTTTTGGAGACCAAACATCCACCTTTTCTCAGTAGAATTAGAATCACAGAATGGTTTGGGTTGGAAGGGACCGTAAACATCATCTAGTCCCACCCCCCTGCCATGGACAGGGACACCTCCCACTAGACCGGGTTGCTCAAAGCCCCGTCCAACCTGGCCTTGAACACCTCCAGCTTCTCTGGGCAACCTGGGCCAGTGTCTCACTACCTACATCATAAAGAATTTCTTCCTTATGTTCAAGCTTTTTCGGTTTAAAACCATTACCCCTTGTCCTGTCGCTACAGGCCCTGGTAAAAAGTCACTCTCCGTGTTTCTTATAAGCACCCTTTAAATATTGAAAGGCAGTAAGGTCTCTTAGATTAATGAATGCTGAGATTCAAACAACAAAAGCAAGCGTGATCTTTGAGTGGGTTTCTCTTTTGGGGCCACATCCCAGGACTGTGTGCATGCAGTCAAAATCTGCAAAGGTTCTTAGATGCTATCTGAAATGAGGAGTTGTATAGGGAATGGATATTAAAAGGCAGCTCCAAAATCCCATTCTTTCTACCCAGGGATGGAAATACTGGGTGGGTTTTGAATGGAGTAGGCTGATTCTGAGACAGGGGGACTCCCTTGCCTCTACAAACTGTTATGTTAACTTTCTAATTCCTTTATCCCATGGACCTTCTGCAAAGGATCCTGAATCAAGCCAAAGGTCAGGCTGAATTAAATCAAATTAATTGAAAAGACAGTAAATGAACAAGGGTTTGACATATTCTGAAACACAATTTGTGACTTGTGCATAGGAATCATTGCCTCCAGCTGCAGAGCTCAGATAAAGGTTTATTTTTTCAAACTCCCTAAAGGACAGAAGGGGATGATTCAATTAAAGCAGGAAAGGAAAAGCAGCAGTCACTGAAAAAAAGAGAGAGAAAAATTCCTGGAAAAAACACACAATGGGAAAGGATACAGTTTAAAGCCAAAGCAAGGGGAACTGACCTTAAAATGTTGTGGCTCCTCAGTCACTTATTTCCTGTTTATTTCTGTTTACTTTGTTTTGCAACATGCTCCAGACCTTTAATATTTTCTAATCTAAATAAAGAGCTGTGGTTTGTTTTGTCAAATAACTTCACACGCAGCAGATGTTTTTGCAGAAATACATATTCAGAAAATGCTTTGTGTTTCAATAAAGAAAGCGTTTTGCAAACTATTACAGAAACAAAACAAAGATATCTTGTTTTTTTCAACTCATGCAGTTGCACAAAATGACTGCGCTGCTCAAAGATGGTTTTATATTTATTAACTGAGTTAAAACATTTTTGTAAAAAGTGGTTTTAAATTAAATATTACAGGCTATGAAGATTAAAAAAAAAAATCTGTCAGCATCTCTTTCCCACTTGTGTGTTTTAAAGACTAATTTCATGCTGCATGCTTTCCCTCAGCAGTGGCACACGAGCTCTGCCTCTCCTGTCCTGACGGTGCACCTCGTGTCCTGGGACATTAAGATCCTGTTCTGCACCAGTGGGAGGGTAAGACGGCAAGAGGGCAGGGCTCTTTCCAGATTTCAGTAAGAAAAGCTCAACAACAAATGGCCTAATAAAATAGCTATTTTAATACAATAGAATAAAAATAGGAATATAGTTACGGAGTAAACCTTACATCCCTTCAGGTCGGACAGACCCCAGATGGATTTTCCCATGGTGTGCTGTGAAGATCCTGTCTGTAAAGAGTCTCTGCCTCCCTCCCATGCCGTGGTGCCTTTTATTTTGCATAAAAAACCAAAACTAGGTATCTTCTCCTGACAGCCTGGACTGTCACCTCTCTCATAACACCCACCAGTGCACAGCACAGGCCAGCACAGGGCACTCCAGCAGGTTCCCTTGCCGTGGCTACTCGTGCCAATGTATGGGCTGCTCAAGCCCTGCATGCAATGCCTGGTAGGGCAGACAAAGTCACTAACTCCTCAAATACATCTTCCAGGAGGCTCCCAATGCAGATCCCAAAGACCCTTGCCACTTTGTCAATATTGTCCAAAACCAAGCTATGGATTCAAACTGTACTGGGAAACAGGAAAATATAAATGCACAGCCTAGTGACGTAAACCTCAATTTTCTTAGGGAACTTGGACAAAGAAATTAAGCATGTTAAAAAATTAAAAAGTAAAATTGGCACTAGCTGAGATGACAGCTGGGAGAGTGACCTGCACAGAATAATACTGAGCTCCAGCCAAAACTTTATGCCCTGCATAACATTGTCACCTTTATTTGCCCAGTTACAGATGGGTTACAACCTCAGCCATAACTTTTTGGACAGCAGCTGTATTAAATATAGATTCATGGCTTTGCACTAAGAACAGTTTTGCTCATAAGCTCAGGAAGCAGTGAAGCCTCGTGACTCATGGCCATCCTGACTTCATTATCTGCCTATTTCTAAACATTAATTAATGGCTGTAATATCATACTTTGTTTACTCTGCATCTTATCTCAGGGCTTCATCCTGCAGCCCTTAATTGCAGTGTAATCCTTCCGTTCAATAGGAGTGTTTGCATGACGGAGGATAATTCATGTGAATAAATTATTAACGGGAAAGCATGAGTACAAGTCGCCTACAAGTACTCCACTTGGCTGTCCCCAACTCAAGAAGTAATTAGGTATTTGCTAAAGGCCTGATCCAGCATCTGTATCCATCAACGAGTAGCTGTTGACTTCAGTATGCCTTAGTTTAGGTTTTAATACTGTGGTCTCATCCTCTGGGACCTGCTAATGACTTCCACATTGAATGCTTCTTTCCTGGAGAACAAGGGTTGGGAACATCGTGGAGATAGTACTCACAGCTGTCATGGGGGGAAAGGACCCTGTCCTCATCCTAAGTCACCAAAGCCTCCAAGGCCAATGTGAGTGCGTGTTCCTAGTGTTTACTGAATCGAGGACCTTCAGTCCTAAGCGGTAGCAATGGCCAGGGGGGTCACACTTATCACCCTGTGGTCCCTGTTTGTTCACACGGGGGTGTGGTTTATCTGCAGTCACCCTCCCTCCTTAATACCTGAAGCAGAGCTGACACTGTGTTGGAAAGGGGAAGAGCAATGACACATGGGACATCAAAATGTGGAGCCATTTGACTGCTTTCCCATGTTTTCTGTGGAGGAATGCTGGGGCAAGTCCTGCAGCCCTTTTCTTCTCTGGGGGAGTCCTGCCATGGGTGAATAACTCATCTGGCAGAAAGCCTAGCCCCAAAAAGCATCTTCTGAACCTTTTCCCAGGAAGCAATTTAAGAGGTGAAGTCACAGCTTTTCCATCAGCAGTTTCAAATAATTTGATCAATACTGCAGAGGGCTGATGTCGCATGCATAATGCCAGGGTAATATATTCCTTTGATGCTGGGGTTTGCGAAACAGTTGAGCACCTTCCCATCCCCGGCTTCAGACAAAGCCTCCCAACTGCATCAGGCTCGCTCAGCAGAAACCAAGCATGACCTGCTCCAGTGGCAAAATACAAAGCCTTTCCCTTGAGCCCCATGTGCCTTGTATAGATGTCACACACACTTGGGGCAAAGCCTTCGGCTCTGTCACCTTCACGTCAAGCTGCCCATTTCTTTTTCTTCTTCCCCGCAGGGCTGTGTCTGTACTGTGCTACATGCCTCACTGGGAGCCAACCCCAGCCAAGAGGAGAGCAGCTTTGACCAGGGAAGACATGGAAGGGAAAGGAAATTAAGGTAATCAGGCTGAAATGTGCCGGATTATTTGGCACCTTGGGCTCTCTACAATGTTTACGCAGATTAAAGCAGCCATTCTTCATCTGTCCTGGGCAATGACTGGACACGGTCCTGGGCAACCAGCTCTAGGTGGCCCTGCTTGAGCAGGGGGGTTGGCCCAGATGACCTCCAGAGGTCCCTTCCCACCTCAACCCCTCTGTGTTTCTGTGATCTCAGAGCTGGCTGGCGCAGGTTTCCCTTTGCAGAAGAGAAGTCCCAGCTGGTTCATTAAGTCAGAGAAGCAGTGTTTTTCCCATCTGTGCCCACAATGCCAGCAGGGAATACGTTTAGGAATTGAGAACATGTTGGGGATGTGGAGTGGAGCTCTGCTCCACCAGCTCCCACTTTTTATGCAGTGACTTGGGGAGGTGATACTGGTTCTGGGAAGACAGAGTAATTAATTCAGGAGTAATATCTCCTGGAAAAGACAGAGGAATTAATTTCAAAACATGGCTCGGACACCACAAAGATGGGCTACAACTGGAAAAGCAGGTAGAGCTAAATGACCATGTCTTTTCCAGGACACAAGAAGGATGAAAGAAACGGCTGTGTCTAAATTTAACACTAGCATAAGTCGCATTATTGATAATTAGTTCAGAAAACAGAAACAATACATTCCGTTCTAGATCTCTATTTGCTGATGTTTGGGTGCTTCATATCTCAGTGTGCAAACAGATAAACACGAATGGCTTTATGAACAGTAAAGTACCGCTTTTACTGCAATTGTCTGTATTCAAAAGGCAAGAGGAAGTAATTATCATTGTTTACATCAGCTATTGCCTTGCAACTATTGTGTTAAAAGAACATATCCTAGGATAATCAGTGTTTTATAACTGTGTTTTTTCCTTCTAAAGTGTCTAATCTTTGTGTCTTCTGTGTCTTGTGGTGCGACTAAGTCTTGCACAAAGGCAGATAAAATCTTAAAGTTGGGAAACAGGTGAAGAGTTTGGGAGAGCTGAGAGTTTGGAAGGAGCTACATTTGTCTTTAATCACATTCACATTGCAATGAATAGATATGGCTTTATTATTTTCCCAGACAAAATTCCACATCATATTTTGCACTTCTAAGTTATTTAACATAACAACAACAGTATCTTGGATAAGGATAGCAAAGGAAGCATGGGGTATGAAGGCTAGATGATAAGGGAAGACCAGAGAGCACAGATAGAATTTCTTCAAATAGAAGAAGCAGTTTTCCTGGACAAGTTAAGAAAATCATAAGGTCAGTCTCTCAATCCAAAATACATGTGCATTTTCTTACTTCCTTGTCAAAGTGGTGAACAATGGTTAATTTTGAGTTTGTAATGTAAAGAGAATTTGGTAAAAATCTCTGGCAAAAGAAATCACTTGTCTCAGATTCCATGTAATACGTTTGCTCGATAGACAAAGAAATGCAAATGAAATGCCTGATTCACCAGGAGAATGTGTCCTGTGTTTCATCCAGGAGCAAGATGAGATCATTTTAAATCCCAGAGCTGTGTCACAGCACGTGTATGCAATACCAGTTTAAGGACGAGCAGAAGTGCACATCATGCCCCTTCCTCTCAATACTAAACATGCATATTGTTTGCTGTGATGGCACCATAGAGGAGCATACTTTTATGGACTTTAATAGTAGTTTTTACTCTTTTCATCATATTTTCACTCTTTTCACCCCACAGTCAGGCCACTTGCATGCCTTGGATGACTCTGCGCCTCCACAGCAAGGATGTAGACAAACGAAACAACCTGCTTTTCAAAGAAAAGTGCACAAACATTCAAAGGTAAATGGAAAGCTGACATGGCAGCTTTTAGACCCCAGAAAGCTCAGTAAGTCTCATTAGAACCCTCCTAGAAATCTCAGAAGTTGAATGCCGTGCTTGGGCTCTGTGGTTCCAGCTGTGCTGGGCCAGCACTTGAGGGTGGCATGCTGGCCACTGTGCTCTGTGAGCTTAAGAAAAGCAATCAGGGTATGAGTTGTAGACAGTGATGGCCCCTGTTCATGCTTCCTCCATGTGACAGGCAGGCAGATGCATGTCTTGTTTTGCAGAGACTTAGAGACAGCCTCTGCGAAGACTTACCACTACCTAATGGCCCAGGTGGGTTTAACTCCTAGTACAGAGCACTGGTTCACCCCAAGCAGATCTCTGCTGTGCAGCAATGGCACGGATTTTCCTAAGGGACTGCTCTTCTAAAATATGGTTTATAAATACAATCTCCTCTCCACTTAAGGGGCTTCTATTTATACAACCTGTCATAAAAACTGCCAGTAATTTTCTGTAGAGAGGAGGAGGAGGAAGGAAGAGGAATGTTAGCATTAGGACTTCAATTACCAGTTGGAAAGGCTTAGCAAGGAGAAAAATACAGGATTTGATTGCAAATTTGTGGTGGTTGATCCCAGAGCTGCTGCATAAAGACACATTCCTTTGGATACTGTGAGTAACAGGTACATGTGAACAACTGAGAAAATGGTACCTGGCTCTAGGACTCAAGTGTATTGTCAGCACAAAATGCACACCTTCAAATGCCAGTAGTTTTCTGGTGCAACACGGGCAAGTTCCTTCAGCTGCAGGGAAACTGTGCTGACGGCCAGCTAGCGGAGAACCTCCGATTCATCTTTCCTTTATAACCTCAGTTCAGCCTGTCTGCTTGCCATGGTGTTTCTAAGTTTACTGCCTTGACAGTTATCTTGTTTGATCTCTTCCTCATACATCCAAAGCATGAAATAGCTTTTCACCTTTTAAATTCACCAGTCAGGAAATAAATGAGATTTTATTGCCACTTTTAATGAACTAGTGTCCTGGTTTGAGCGACACAGGACTAATTTCTCTTCTAATGCTTGGGAAAACTGCACTTTTAGAAGACTCTAATGTCTGTATTTGTGAAAATACTTACTTTATAGCCAGCTATGGTCTGTGGGTTTCAAAATCTCAGTGGTTTTCAAGCTCGCCAGGTGCAGGGATGAGGAGGAGCAGGGCCTGGGCACTTCACCCAAGCTGGCCAACAGGATTATTTCATACCATGAACGGCACATTCAATAGAAATTCCCTTCCTTCCAAAGCCGTAGTGCTCGCCGTGTCTGACATTTGCTGTCCCCTGCTGGGAGTGCACGGCTTCCTACTGATAGAATGGACTGAGTATAATCCTTGTGTATTTTGTATTGGTATCCGGATCAATACTGGTTCTTTAGTGTTATTAATGTTAATTATCTCATCTTATTCTATGAGGACCATGCTGGACCTTGTTCTCACCAACAAGGAGGGGCTGGTGGGGAATGTGAAGCTTAAGGACAGCCTTGGCTGCAGTCATCATGAGATGGTGGAGTTTGAGATCCTTAGGGTGGCAAGGAGGGCACGCAGTAAGCTTGCTACCCTGGA
>VYXH01003543.1:210803-223042 GCA_013397275.1 Burhinus bistriatus | reverse complement strand
AAAAATGTCTTCACTGAAAGGGTGAAGAAATCAAACATTGGAACGGGTTGTTCAGGGAAGTTGTTGAGTCGCCACCTCTGGAGGTATTTAAAAGAAATGTAGATGTGGTGCTTAGGGCCATGGTTTAGTGGTGGACTTGGAGGTATTAGGTTTATGGTTGGACTTGGTGATCTTAAAGGTTTTTTCCAGCCTAAATGATTCTATGATTATGTGATTTTAGGAGACAGTCTTGTCTTGGAAAGTCAACCTAATGGGCTTGTTCTGAAAATCCAACTAAAGAGAATTACTTCTGCCTGTAGATGCTATGTGCTTGGTTTTAACTTAAAATTAATCTATTGCTATCACAAAAAAATGCTAGAAGGAGGGCATTAAGCATCATTTTGCTATGAAAAGTTTTACCACCTGTGGTAGCTGCCTGCAGATAATTTCTGCATGCTGATGACTTTTCTCTCTGATATGACTCAGCTTTTCCATAGCTCCATACAAAGACTAGTGTCATGCTATCCAGGTGGAAACCTATACAGCTAAAGTGTGAAATTTCTTTCCTTTATTGCATTCTTCTGTGTTACACAGGAAATTAATTCCAAATTTACAGAAATGGCCTCTATAGGAATAACTGATGGAACCGTAGGCTATGTTTGACCTATATTTTCAATATATTTAAAGATGTAGTTATATTTCTGATTAATTTTCTATCTGTCCAGAGACGATTCTTTGTGAATAATGAAAGTAATCCTTCTATTAATTATTAATAAAAATTGCTCATAGTTTTTTTTTTATCTAATAATTGGCATCTATTTTTGGAGGATGTTTATGAAATGTAATAAAGAACAAAGGAGGATCAAATTAGATGCTATTTTAGGGAATCAGTTTGATTCGTTAGAAAGAAAAATTGTATCATAATATATCTCACTGTTAATCATCAGCTATCCAGTGCTGTTTATGAATGCTGACCTCTCTTATGTACTAAGGGATTGTATGATGAAGAGGTGGGCTGCATGCCAACTAGCCTGAAAATTTGTACTGAACATTAGCATTTGCATGTTAAAGACATGTGAATACCCTTCAAAAAGCATTGCATTGAGGTGATACCCTGGAAATACATAGGGGACATAATTATTTTCTGAGTCTTCCAAATATGTATCATTCTTTGCAATGAATTCTACCTACATACCATTCCATTGTATTCAAGGTGCTAGTGAGGAAATGTGTTTCTATTTCCACAGGCATCAGAGATTTCCTTCATCAACACAACATATATGAAGGTGATGCTGTAATAAAACCCCTTTGACAGAGCTGGATGCCAACCAACGTACTAAATGCACTGACATCTCTGAAATTGTCCTGCTAATTTGCTGCTCCTTTCATGGCAGTCCTGCAAATTTTTATTTTTTTAAAAAGGAAAAGCATGACATTAGCTCCACAGTCTTGAGCCACAGCTTCCTTTGGAAGACAACCATTTTCTTCCTCCTTTAATTCCTCAGTAACACAATATCCTGCATATATGGCTGCTTCTGGGCATCTGTTACTATAACTTAGAAAACAAATTCAAATTGCACCAGGGGAGGTTTAGGCTGGACATTAGGAAAAAGTTTTTCACTGAAAGAGTTATCAAACATTGGAACAGGCTGCCCAGGGAGGTGGTTGAGTCACCACCCCTAGATGTGTTTAGAAGTCGTATAGTTATGGTGGTTAGAAACATGGTTTAGTGGCAGACCTGGTAGAGGAGGGTCAATGGTTGGACTAGACAACCTTAAAGGTATTTTCCAACCTAAAGGATTCTGTGATTCTATGATTCTATGAAATGAAAGTAGAGAAGAAAAGTCATACTTTCTCCTCTGATTAGCATGTTTTCATGAAATGTGAGTGACCCATAGGCCAGTTTGAGGACAGGGGAGAGACTTTGGTGACTGGCTGCATTTTGATGATTCCTCTTCTACAGTTTAAATGAGTCTCCACATAAATAACAGGGAGGAAATGGCCAGGGAGGAATTGCACAGGTATACCAGGAGTAAGGAACTGGAAAACAATACTGGAGTTTCAGTGTCTTCTATGTAGAGAATATTTTAGATTACTTTATGACAGACTTTACCAGCAGTTGTCATTGCCCTTCTTTTCCTGGTTTTACGAAATACTGACAAAACTACTTTCTTCTTTGATGTTTTTGTCAGTAATAACTGTAAATACTGCCTGGTTTCTACTGGTCAATGAGACAAAACAGTAGCCCATCTTCACTGATGTAAACTACATTTCACAGAGAAAGCAGATCTCTGGAGGCATCAAATTCAGACTGTATGCTGAAATCCATTCTCTTTTCTAGGGTTTGTTCTTGTTAAAGAAGAACATTCACACTGCATTGCTGAAGAGCTTACACTGATTCTTGTTCTCAGAGCAGTAAGTAATTAAAAGACCAGTTCATAGGTCTCTGGAATTGTCTTTTTTCCTCCAAGCAGCAATTTCTTTTTTTTTTTTTTTTTCCTTTCACATACACAGTCTCTGAACTCTTTGCAGTACTGGTTTCTTAATGTTATGACACATTGGCAACATTCTTTTCCTGTATTTGTGTACAGTCTTTGTCTACCTTTCACAGTAAGAGAAAATATCTTTTTTTTTTACTTATTTATTTTTTATTATAAGCTACCATGGGAAGCTGTGAAACTACATGGTTAGTAGTAAACCTTGATTATAAAATTTCCTTTTTTGCTGCTCATTAATTGAGTAAGGTAATAGTTCTTTGGAGCCCTTGGGTTTGGGCAATGCTCATGTTCTAATCTTTTTCTTTTGCACCAGATACAATTCCTTAAATTGTAGCTATGTTGAGTAAGCCCTGAGAAGACTTGGGCTGTTGGGTAAAGAATTAGAAAGATCTATGCAAGAGTCTGTATGTTCCTATTGTTGGCCTCTGAAATGAGACTCTAGATGTCTGTAACTGACCCAAAGTGTTTGTTTTGGCAAGTCGCTCTGTTTCTTATATTTCATTTTCTCCAACTCTGAATCAGAAATAATAAAATTCATCTTCCTTAACAAAGGCAATGCTAACTTTGATCTACTATTAAGAAGTTTCCCATATTAGCATCTTTCTTCCATGAAAATTATACTAATTATACTCCATTAAATTGAATCCATTCACAATCACAAGTCCCAACTTAACAGTGTGCTCTAGCTTCTTTGCCTTCCTGTCATAATTCAAAGTAACCATAACCTTCTGTTCATACTAATTTATGGCTATTTTGCATAACCAGAGCAGCAAAACCAGCTGAACTGCATCTGTGAATCTTCTCCATATTAAGTTTATACTCAATTATCTGTCTAAGATTGGGATTACAGGGGTTTTCTGTGATGCTCTTTTACATGGATGTATATTTATTTTTATAATCCTGGTTTATGCTGTGTTGCAATTTCAAACAGAATGTTTAAAAATGTTCACAGTGGGAAATGTCTTTACATACTTTGCTTTGTCTATTGCTCAAAAATTCCATTGTGATTTCTCAATGGAATACTGAACTAATTTCACAGATCTTTTGCTTAAATCATCCAAGAAAGCAGTAATAATAATAGCTTATATTAGTCACTCTTGCCTCAACCACTTCTTGTGGCCAGCATATCATATATTCCTGTTTTTATTTTATGCATGCCCTCTAAGTATGGATGATAAATACATTTAAGAACTCTGGGAGTAAATACCAACAGCAAAAGAATGCATACTCTTCAAATTGAATTTGGCCTATCACATTGCTTGTTGGAACAGAGAAAGACATCCTGCAATGACTGTTTAGACCACACAGTCTTTTAGGGTGATTTTGCTCATGGTCAATGATAGCTCCTCAATTAGCCTGAAAAGAAAGGATATACAAATAATTGAGCAAAGAGCATTCATGCATTCTGTTGTTGGAAAGTCTCAGAAGTAATTTTTATCAAACAAGGACTTGAAACTGAGGTACCAATTCTATTCTTGGAGATTTTGAATCTTGAGGAAAAGGAGAGAAGGAATACTGCATTTTCGGCTGGTGTGTGGAAATTGTTGAAGAGTTAATTGCCTGCCTGTTCTTCTGGTCAGGATGTCAAAATGCATCTTTGGGTGCATTTTGGTGCGCTTTGGGAGCACTGAAGTGTAAGTATTTTGCATTTTCTCCTGACAGTACAGCTGCTGCTATAGACAGCTTCGTGCTGTTTGAAACACTCACCAGCTTTGTAGTATGTTGATAGGAACAGTCTTAATTATTTTAATATTTACACAGGGATATCTGTAACATTAGCAATGTGCAGCAGCTTGGGATATGGACATACTAGCTGCTCCACTCCCCAAACCCCAATCACTTTTCTCTAAGGAAAGACAAGGAGGGGGACTGGTACTATGTCACAAGAAAAGTACTCATGCAGTTACTCTGTTTACCAAATTATACCTATAATGCATCATTTTTCTTCACTTTAATTTTCTTTTTGCAAGGGCTGTGAGCTTCCTGAAGCTTAAACATCCCTTGCATAGCTATGGACAATCTGTACTGTCCTACTGAAGATGCATAACACAGTCTCAGCAAGACTGCTTTGCAATACTTTGAGCTCTGCATACCACTCCAATCGAGCTGAATGCAGAAGATGCTCACTCAGTTAGAGAGATGTCACCTGGACCAGTGTTATTGTCACTTCCTAGTGTGAGCTCCAGATACAGTTCAGTGGCTTTCAAGAGCTACCATTGCTTCCGTGGCTTTTCTCAGTGGAGGTTGCCATGCAGATGCAAAGATACTGAGACAATGGGTACCTCACTCCAAACAAAAAAAGTCCTGCTAATGGGGTACTCTAATGAAAAACAGGTACTGACCCTAAATATGTAATCATTGCCAAATATGCATCACACTCCTAACTGTGGGAATAAGAAATCTGATTTCTGGAAAGATCCCTCAAATATTTTCCTCAAATATTTCTTGCCTCTATTATTTGGTAATGACAGATATACTCTGAGCTTTGAGTGTTGTCATTGTAAGGAGATACAGTGAACTAATACTCTGTTTTAATAGTTACTTGCATTTCTTGGTTTCTTTTGCATGACCTGAGTAATTAACTGGTCAGCTGAATATATATTTTGTCACTTAAATGCACCTCTCTATTTAAAATGAATTAATATCTGAATAATCATCCCATGCCTTGATGGACAGAAAAGCTAAGGATTTGAACAAAACTCTTCAAGATAACTCAGTTTTTTGAACTGCTTGCTAGCAAGTTAGCATTCAGATTATGTGGCTGCTTTAAGTGATCGGAGTTATTGATAATGGAGCCATCTTACTGCCTGAAGATGTAAAGTAACTTTTCCTTATCAGAACAAATAATAATTTTCAGCATTCTCATGAATTAGATGTTGATAGGATATAATTCAAAGGGAGCTTCTTTATGATGCTAAGCTAATAATAATGATGCTAATCATAACAGTAAGTGATGGGGAATGAATTCTGTAGTCTGAGCTTCTTTTTTTCCTTTCCCAGCCTTTCTTTTCCATGCAAAGCAGTGGTAGGAGTTGTGCACTATTCAAACTAAACTTTGCAAGATGACTTATACTGGAACATTTCATATGTCCAAAAGAGAGAGGTAGAGTTGGACAAGTCACTGTAGTGTTGCCAGACTCTTTGCCACATGCTTGTTTTGCTTTCTTGACTGCTATTATGTGTTTGTGACAGTGCTTTACTATTATCTATTTCTTTACGTTTTTATCCCTCCTCTCACTCAGCCTCAAGTGCATTACAGTGACAAGTGAATCTGATGAATATCTTTTGTTTGACAAAGTCAAACCAAAGATGTATAATAATTTATCTGCTTTGTAGCAACAGTGGCAAGAGAGTGGATTATACTTCTGTCAATGGATTAAACACTTTCATTCAGTGAAACACGAAAGACAATGAAAACACTGTTTTAAGATAAAAATTAGAATCAAAGAACTATGTATTTTAGACACACAAACTGCCCAAAACACATTGATAGCAATTGGTAGGGTATTCTTGAAATGGTAGCATACCCCCAAAATAAATTATAATTCAAATGGTTTTCATTTAGTTATTTCTTGTTTATAAGTGAGGAAAGTATTCTTTTTCTTGTATCATTTATTCTGATACTTAGTTCTGCATAGAAATTAATTTGATTTTATCTAGACTGGAAAATCTATAGATGTCTTTTTGTTAGGTGGTGATGTAGCCTCCTTTTCAATGAAATTTAGCACACTTCACATTGTAATACTGCAAATAACAAATCCTGAGGTGCTACAGGAAGAAGGAACTTTGACAATGTACAAGGTGTTTTATTGGTCTTCATACTTTGGAAATTATATTTTTTTGAGTACTATTTATTTGTATCTCATCAGTAAGGTGTGCGTTCACATTCATATGTGTATTAACGACGTAAATACTTGTATGTCAATTGGTGAATAGTAATTCTCAATAGCAAAGCACAGAATTTTCACTTTTGGGACAAGGAAACTGAAGTGTGTTAAATACAGAACATTATATGGCTATGACTCCTAGGGGCAACCTATTATGATCACCTTTTTCCCTGTTACTTTCTTCATTTTTCTTCCTTTCTACAGAAGAACGTTTAAGAGAAACCTCTCAGGTCTTCAGCAGTGTAACATGACATCAGGGGCAGTTTAGAAGTATACCCTACTTTTTGGAAGCTGAGCCAGGAGCTTCTTTAAATGCATGATTTATTTGTTTCTAGCACATCTAGTAATAATTTTTGGAAGTCACATGAAGTTTGGGAAGCTCCAATGGGGAGTGATTGACACTTACATATTTCCACTGATATACTACCGTAAACAGTGTTAAGGAATTTAGAGGAAATGTTTATGTATGATCCCACAAGGGGAGAGACACAGTAGCTCTTCACAATTCTGTGGTTAGAAGTCACCATTTTTTACTTAGACATAAAGAGCAAAAGAGGCACTATAACTAAAACCTTTTCTAGAGGCAGAAAGTTTGTGCATTTGGTCTATCTCATATGAGTCGTTGGCAGGAACACCGAGAGGATCCATCAATATTCTCCCTCCTGCTACAGACTTTCATAATTTTGCATTCCTACTGCCTAGGAGAATAATAGGTGCATGTACTCGGTGTAAGTGCCCAGGTACTGGCAGCGAGGGGGATGCAGGGGTGGCCTCTGTGAGAAGAGATTGGGACTGCCCAGTGCCAGACACAGCAGGTTCCAGCTTTCTCCAGCTGACCCCCTACAGGGTATNCATCCAAATCTATTTTAATCAGCAATACATTAAATTAATATTCCATAAGTTGAGTCTGTTTTGTCTGTTATGGTAGTTGGTAAGTGATCTACCTGTCTTTATATTGACCCAAGAGCTTTGTTCCATCTTATTTTCTCCCTCCATCCTGTTGAAAAGGGGGAATGAGAGAGCAGTTGGGTGGGAGTCTGGCAGAAACCAAGGTCAACCCACCACAGTGAGCAACATCAAATTTGGCTGGGTTTATTTCTAGTTCTTTACTTAGTTTCCCAGTCTAAGAAATATGATCAGAATAATTGAAGAATGAAAAATGGCAGATTTTAAAATGAATATGTGACAACAACCATACATTCAGGCTTCTACTTCATCTTGTACAATATTTATGTGCACTTATATATTTAGATGGTCTGGTCATGATTTATGGCATGGATTAGCATAGAAGTTGATAAGAACTATAACACAGTTACTAACCTGCAAACAGCTGCTCAAATGAGCAGTCCCATTGATATAGCTGAAGTGAATTATTTCTCATTTTTCAAAAGTATTATTTCAATGTTTCATGCTATGCAGTTACATCTTAGCTTGTGAAAAGAAGTCCATGTTTACTTTCTTCTGGACACTATGACCAAAAATAAAGAGTTGTGAGTTATGCCTTCCCTTGCAATTGTAGAAGCTAATTACTTCAAATTATTTCATTGATTCTGCAGAGAAGTCATTGACTGGCAGTTCAGTTGTGCAACAGAAAGGGATAAAGTTTAGTTCACTTTTTCCTAAGTGTCTTGTATTTATTATGATCTTTCCCAAGTGTAAAAGGAGGAAAAAAGTATATAAATCCTTTAGAACTATAATCACTTTCCTTAACAACCATGTAGAAGTCAGGTACCTAGCTTGATCTAGTTATCTGGATTTCTTCTGTAGCCAGTAGACAGGCACCTCCAGAAGGCAGTTCTGCTGCTTATCATAGATTCTTATTTTAGGATGGAATCAAACATCTTCTGAAGGTAGGGGAATTTGAAAAAAAAATAGATATGTTGATAAATGCCTACATTGAATTTCAACATCTCCTTAGGCATAGAAATACACTGAAAAAGGTATACCTAATAGCTCATATTTATTAGGCAGAGATTACTATTCAGATTTTCTGCTTTTTTATGGCAGCTGCCAGCACTGTGTTGGACTTCCCGTGTTAGCTGAGGGAACGGCTGTTTCTTGGCACACCAAAAATCACTTGCCATGAGCTAATGGCTCCTCATGGATGCTTTATTCAACCAGTATCTGTCTCAGACTAATTCTTCTGTAATCATAATTTTCTGCTGTGACAGGCCATTATTGTTCTATTTACTCACATTCTGCAATGGTGAGTGAGTGGGAGGAGTAGAGGGCATTAGGTAGAGAAGTGTGGTTGGGTGCTGGTTGTACGTGGACATATTTATTCTAGTTTTAATCTTTTCAGTCTTGTATGTGTGTGCACAAACCAGTATGAATGAAAACAAATAAGTTGAATAGATGCCAAACCTCAGAAATACACATATTAACATTGCAAACTGAGAGGACCAGAGGTGAATCTAATTGTATTTTTAAAAAAGGTATAATATATGCTTATTCCCTGCTTGGGAAACAAAAGCCCCTAAGGTTTTTGAAGGGAACTCAGGAGACCAATGTTACTAGAAACAAATAGTATCATGGATCTTGAGGATTTGTTCCCTTCCTACACTCCAAAATCCTCCTTTTGTGGCCTGCATGTTTTTAAAATAGCATGATGAGATATGATAACAAACTTTCAGACATTTGTTCTTATTTTCCCCTCAGTATTTTATATCAGTCTTTGTGCCTTGTCTCTTTGCATGCCAGAGGAATGTAGATTTCAAATAACTAAATCAATTTTGAAAAGAGCATTGAGGCCTCAAATCCTCTCATGGACAAGTTTTCAAAAGTCTTTAGATGCTTGATGAGCTGACTATGTGATTAAGTTGCTGTGATATAAACAGCATGGGAGCTAGAGCACACTAGGTCTTCCAGGTATAAATGCTAGCATTGTGGCAGATGGGAAGTAGCTCACTACTGGTGGGGTACTGCACATCACACTCATTGCTGTCATTGTGGAGGGGCAGTGGCTCTGTAAGGCTATATCATGCTTCAAACGATTTTGTAGTTAAATTACAATAATAAGTGCAAGTGCCTCACTTGATCATTTTAGCGATCAATTTGCACAGTGTTTTTGGCCTTTGAAAAGGGATTTCACATTTTTTTTATTTTTTTGAAGTTTACTTCTTAGACATACTTATTGTACTTCTTAAGTATGATGGCACTGAAAACGCTGTACTTTAGAGATGAAGCATAAGAAAAAACAATGGAAAAGGAAGTGCGTTATGAACCTTTGGGATTTCTTTTCTCAGTCATAACTGTTTGCATAGTCATGCACTGATGTAAATACGAGGTAATATATCCCTTTCCCTTTCTTTCCCGTCCTTATTGTCAGCTTTAACGGGACAAATATACACATGTGGGCAGCCATGTAAATGTATACATATGTGAAAGTCAACTGAAACAACAGGCAATACAGACTAGCTAATTCAGCAATTTCCACTTTGCTTTCCACAGAATGCAGGTACAAATAACACCGAATGAAACAGAAAGGGGAAGCTTAAGACTTATGCAAATAAATGCATCTTTTTCTAGTGCATAATTATTTCATTTCGTTAATTAATTTCCCACAAGGTAGCTAGAGTTAAACAAGAAGTAGATATTTATAAGGTAATCGGAACATCAAAAATCATCTTGGGTCGGAAAAATAACAGGGATTTTGATACAGAATGTAAAGAAACCAGTAGGTGACTGGAGAAAACTGCCATAAAAAGACAGCTTACACTGTAATTTTAAAGATGGCTCCACAAGCATCTTGTAGTTTGCTTTACAAGGCTGGCCACTGCTAGAAACTTATGCAAACAGATCACTGGACTCATCTCACGTGTTCTATGACTCCTGTGTTGGAGGGTTTGTTTGCTTGTTTAGCAGTTTTATCTTGTCATAACCAAACTGCTGAATTTTCCAGTGTTTAGGTTTGCTACAACCACCTGCACTGCTCCCCTCCCCCCTGCCCCCCCCCGATTAGTATTATATTCGTAGAAGCACTTTTTGGTACAGAAGTAAATATTGGCAGTGGAGAACATGCAGTTTGTTAGTAAAAGACCTGCACTGCAATATGCCTTTGTCTGTGAGAAAGTAGACTTACTTTTCTGAGGCTGACTGACATCTTTGCCAGCTATTTAATTTTTTTCTATAAAAAAATAATAGAAGGTAACAAAAAAGGTCGAGTGATTTTCAGATTGTCTGGGATTTTTCTCTTGATGAAATATGACACTTCAATTTTGTTCAGACCCAGGAGATATAGAAATTGAAAAAACATGGATTTAGCTCCATTGAAGAAGTTTTTTCTCTAAAAAGAGGTCTTTTCTGCAGAACTGTAAGAATGTCAATATTTCAGAACTATATAATTATGAAATTCATATGCATGTAGGAGCTAATCACCTTAGCTTCCATTATCTAACATAAGTTTTTAACAGAATTTCTACTTCTCTTTTTCCAACCCTCCTTCCCCCAAAAAGGAACAACACTGCAAACCAAACAAAATTCTCCTGCATTTTCAAGATATCTGGAATGATGTGGAAAATTAATTGTTATATAATGAAACTGTAACACTGATGGGTTTAATTTAACACCCCTTGCAATTAATCTGGTTCCTGATTTTAACCATGCATAAGTGTTCTAAGTCAAAGTGTATGGGACACAAGTACTTTTTGGACCACCACATTTTTACAGAGAGATGGTGGAAAACTCAGATGTAGGTGAGCATTCCAGATTTTCTTTGCCAGCACAGCTGTATTAATGTCCAACACTGGCAAAGTGTTCTCAAGTTCAATGTAGTTTTCAGCGGCAACTTGTGCTTTTTCTGAAATAAGTTATTCTGGAATCTTATTCAATAACAAAATGCCCATCAGATCATGGTATTTTGGTGTAATTGAGGACTTTGAGCAGCTGAAGCTATGGTGGTCATAAATCAAACCACTGCCCAATGTATCTGTAGTGATTAAAACACTACACTGTAGATCTGGAAATTGAGTGTTCTGGTCTCAGAAACAGATGAGCGTTCTAATAGACCTATGTGGTTCCTAATGCTTTAAGTCAAAGAAAACTTACAGTGAATATGTCTATCCACTACTATGCAGCAAAAAAAACCCCTTGTTAGTCATTGTTACACAAAAGTATTTTTCTATCACAAATAATATGTAAATTAAACTTGCATCAACTTCACCATCTCATACTATGATTTTGCTGAGCTTTTCTGCCCTCTGCTGATTAAATAGTCATCCCTAATAAAGACAGCTATGTATCCAAGAAAAATGGACTATTACAAGGAGTGTTACCACCCAATAAGGCTACCTGGACCAGCAGCATTAGTTGCTAGATTGAGGACTGCACAGCTAGAGGTCGTTGGAAACTGCTCCACTCTTTTGGTTGGCCATTTTGGTATGGATTTGTTGAATGAGACCGCTCCTGCAGAAATCTGAAGCAACAAGGTGAAATGAGAGTTACTGCCTAAGTCCCAGAGGGCTGGCAAGCTGGTGAGTTTTACATCACACAGCTGTACTGCAGTCCTTCTCTGTGGCATGTCAGGAGAGGACAGAGCTGTAAATACATCAATGCATTAATATATTTATTCTCAAAAGATTCTTTATTCTTTTATGCTTTACCTCTTAAGTATACTTGATTTAGAAACCTTTTTTCTAAGATTTTATCTGTTTTCTTTCACTGTTTATATCCTTTAAGACTTACTTAAACTTTAAATCAGTTTCCAGAAGCTTGCAAATGCTGGGAAGCTGTGGAGAAATGCTGTAACGGCCTGGGCATTTACTTTGTGTTTTTCCTACTATCACAAGGACTAGAGTTTTCATCTAGAGCACCAATGATGCAACTAAACTCAAGCAGGCTTTGGTCATGTGAAATTCAGCATTTGGATATCTGCATA
>VYXH01003543.1:190147-210788 GCA_013397275.1 Burhinus bistriatus | reverse complement strand
AGCATTTGGATATCTGCATAATGGTGCTAGCAACCAGGAAGAGGAGCTTAACTTGGTTCATGGTATAACCATAGACAAAATAAAACTAATTGAGACTGAGCTTGCAGTGCATAAATTCCTGATTCCTGTGTGACAAAAGACCAAGACTGGTCATTTTATAGCTAAGCAATGTCAAAGATAAAATGAAAACCTTTACAAGAAAAAAGAAGAAAGAAGGAGTATTCTAGAGGTCCCTTCCAACTCTAAAAATTCCATGAAAAAATTCCGTGAAGTCAAGAACTCTCTAAGACATACAAGCATTTAGGAATATTTTCCTGAATCCTTAAGTTCCTAAAAGCTCATAAAATCAAGTGTGTGTTCTATGTACCCAGTGTCTGCTTTTATTAGATACAAAAGAGTTATAGTCTGATATTTGCTCTAAAAGGTACAGAAAATGCACAAAGGATTAATTTTCTATTTATATTAAAGGAATCCACAGGTATCAAGCATATGTTCTGTTTAGCCTTAGAGCTACAAGTTAGGTAAGTAAATTTATCCTGTAATGTAGTGTAGATTTTTTAGCTTTCTTTCTCCTATGTAATTTCTTTAGCGTTTTTAGATTCTTTTTTGTCAAGTGATACCCAGTTTAAGTTGCAGTTATTACTGATACTGTAATCATCACATCTTGCATTGATACTTTTCCTATATCCCACTCAAATCTGGATTTTAACATGGATGGGTTGTCTTGTATTCAATGACAGGTTATGATTATTTTTCTGTTCTGTCTGTTTTCTTAGACAGGTATTGAAAATCAGTTCTTGTGATCTTAGGATAGTGTTGGCCTGCTCAGCCCTGCGTTTGTGACAGATGGTGTATATGGGTCCTGAACAAGAGTCCAACACAAAATGTAGCCCATTTCAATTCTTTCAGTAGTATCGTAAGAACTCTTTAAAGCTAGAGTTTGCAGAAATATTGTTGAATGAAGTACAGATGAAGGATGGTGAAGTAAAAATAAGTTTAATATTGCCATTCTAGTTCAGTGTTTATTGACTGGGTTATTCAGGCCTCACTGGTGTTTCCGTTGCATAGATTACTGTACGACAACTGCCTGGATGACAACGAACAAGGTTTAAGACTATTCAGCTTCTCTTCCGATCTCTGGAAGATCTTGACTTCTGGCTACAAGTAAAGTCCTATTAGATAGGGTTTAGGATTACATGTTTTCATTTTAAGATAGGCGTTCTCTTTTCATCTGTTAGTAATTGTTTTCACTTGACATAAACCCTGACACAGCCTATGAATTACTATGTCTGTTTCCACAGATCAATTTGTTTCCTTTCTGGGATTCAAATGAAGCTTTCTCATAGGACAGAGCTGCTAAAGATAGTTCTAACATATTTTGGTGTAATAAATAAAACATCCACTTCATTTTACAAGATTATGTAAAACTAAAAAACAAAAATCCCCAAAATGTTTGTTAAAAAAAGAGTTAACCTCCCCCTCCCAACTCCTTTTCCACTATGGCATGATATATCAGTTGTAGTTAAAACTGCTCTACAGAGGAGACTATTATAGGTACAATGTGTTCACTTTAACTTGCCACTAACACAAAAATCACTCATCTCACCTGTTTCTTAAAGGTGTTCACTGTTATTTCCCAAGTCTTAACACATCTGGTATCCATGTCAAGTAGAAAGCACCCAGTTATAGCACTCCCTTTCAAATTACTGGTTGACCAAGATCACTCTGATGTGCCAGAGGCAGAGAAGGGCTTTTGGGTGCTATAAAACAGTTGTCATAACTAAGGACTGTACCTGTCTTCTTATAAGCAGGCAATCAGTTTAGATAACAACCTGAATGCTGCATGTATGCAGTGCAGACTTGAAGTCCGTGCTGCAGTCTGGTGTAGAGATGCCCCAAGTAGATTTAAACAGATTAGCACATTTTCCAGCAGCCTTCCAGCTGCTCGGTATTGGCTACTTTGTCCTGCTTATCTCCAGCTGTTACAGTTTATCATTGCTTCTGGTACCTAAGGAGTGCATTTGAAGCCAGTTCAGTTATCCTATACAACCAACCAACATGCAATGTAGATATCCTACTTTTAAGTATACTCGAGTGCTGCTTTCACTTCTAAGGCTAACGATAGCAGCAATAAACTCTCTTATTCTCTTTCCCTTCTACTGTCCTTCTGCAGCCTCTGGAGTCTGTTCTTCTGACAGGTACTTCTAGAAAACTTTCAGAGTGCCAGCAGGTTTAATGCTGATACCGGCAGTCTTTTCACTTCCTGCAGTGCTATAGCTCCAGCTGCTTCTGTTCAAGTTCCATATCTGGAGAGAGAAGTTCTGGAAGACAAAACCGACTTCTATTTCATAATTTGTATAGAACATTATTTTGAACTACTTACTGAGACAAAAAATGTTAGTGACACCTACACTTCTTTATCCTAGAAGATTGCTGCAAAAGCAATTCTTAGAGGGCCTGTAATCTCTACCTCTGCAACGCATAAAAGAATTAATCAGTCTTTCAGACCTTGAAGGATATAATAAAGGAATTTAAGGCATTACTTCTGTTGAGAGAATAAATCTAGCTTAGATGCTGCCAGGTGGGCATTTAAGGGTCTGACTGATATGAAGAGATAGTAATGCATTAGAATTTTTAAAGCATAAAATTAATCACTGTATCCTCTCCAAAGCAGGCAGACCTGCTTGGGGACATGTAGCGGGGATGAAGATACCCAAGACCTTACAGTTATGTCTGTACTAGTATGTTAAATAGCGATAGGGAAACCTCCCAGGCAACAGAATTCAATCCTGTCTACTATTGAACTGTTAGAAAAATCCCTGCAATTATTTCTTTCTTTATTTATTTTGGGCCTGTGTCACCTAGGGCTTTCCTTTGTCTTTCTGTGTATGCGTTAGAAGTCAGTTTGGGGTAGGAGGCCATTTCTGGTAGGCAACTGTGACACCTTTTTAAAAATAGTTTACTAGTACAGGCACAGGTTGTTCCGCGCTAGTTGGCCTCAGTGCTAGGTAATGGTCCTGTGTTAGTTTACTAATGCATCTACTGAGTTGGCCACATATGACTGAATATCTCACAGCAGAGCACAAATGGCAATCTTACTGCAATTTGTCACACCTTCGCAAGAGAGTACAGTGGTGCAAAATTTTCTCCATAGGGGACAATTGTCCCTGGAATTACAGAAACATCTAATCACAGAAAGGAAGCTACACCTCTTTATTCCAATTAATTGAGTTAAACATTCAGTTCTTGAAAATTGGTATGGTGGTATTGTGTGATAAATGCAAAGCTGAATTAGATTCACCTTTCTACATTGGGATTGCCTAGTAGCTCTGGAAACGGGGCTGTAGACAGGGCAAATAATGAGAGGTGCTTGGTTTGGGTGCATTGACAGTTCCAATATGCCTGAGTCCTTTATGAGAGAAAAGGTCAGCAATGAAAGGTCCTGAGACAATGGGGGCAACACAAGAACTGAAATATCTCACTGTAACTTTCTGAAGCAGAGCAGGAGATTGCTACTGCCTGGTGCTGGAACTTTAAACACTTTGGTATAAGGCAACGGGCCTAGACAGATTTGATTAAAGGTTGTCTTAATTTGTTAGTAAGAGAAAGCTGGACAGTTTGAGGGATGTTTTTTCAGCTTAGGGCAGACCAGTAAGGAGACTGTTGAGAGGAGAGCCTAGATAGAATAAATGTTTCTTTTTAATTACAAATATTACAATTTGATAAAGGAGTTAGTTACCGTAAGAAGAATTTGTTCTCTCATCCTCATGGAAGAGTCAGTTAGTTCCTCATAGCATTTTGGTTTGAGAACCTGGCAATCTTCATATCAGGTTTGGGCTATCATGTGGGAAAACTGAGGCAGTGTGGATGAGTTGTCAACAGTTCCCAGAGACTCTGCAATAGCTACAGAGCAGTCACCTAAACTGCATTTGTGTTTTGTTACCAACCTGTTACTTGAACTCCAATAACCAGTGCTGTATTTAGTATTCCTGGCAATGCCTGCTTGAAAGTGTATGCTAAACCTTGTGCCTGGCCTTTTTAGACTTGAATTTAGTTTTTTTTAGATGGCTGAAGTTTGTTCACTGGATTTATAGATGCATTTTTACATATGTATTTCTGAATATGTTCCCCCATTGCATCTTCCCAATAACGGAACAGTATGCCTTGCTGTGCTGTTGAATACAATAATTTTCTTTTCAGATCTTGAAATTGAATTCAGGAATGTGGAGCTATATTATTCTTTATGTGTGCTGGTTAATATGCGGTATAAAAACAAAAATCTTTTTCTAACTCATTTGTATATGCTTCATAAATATTACATTGCCCCCCGCCCCCCTTGTGCACCATCCAATCTGTAGTATATTTAACATGCATCATTGTAGTGTTTTTTACATTTACTGCTGTTTCTGTGAAGCTGATATTCTTAAGCATGTTTGATATTGTGATCAGTGACAGGCAAATAAATTGCCTTTGGAGGATCTGAGCATAATTGATTTTTGTGGAATTCTGCGACACAGCAAGGAAATGAGAATTCCAACAGCCTGCCCAAGACCCTAACATATACACTTGCATTTAGCCTGGTTAAACCAATAGTGCTAAATAATTAGATAATTTTTTTTTATTCATGAAGAGGTAGTGGTGGGAGGAAAGCTGATTGTTTTTTATATACATTTTGGGTCTTCAGTGACATAATCCTAGGATAAGTAGTGCATTTAGCTGCTTAAATCACAGAATCACAGATCACAGAATCACAGGGACCTCTGGAAATCCTTCTAATTTCAGTATATACTCAGAATTAAGCTTGGCCTTCAGCTGTTTTCTAAGTGAGTGTCTCTTCAGTTAGTAACACTTTTACCAAGTTAATATCCACTTGCTGATTGGTTAATGGGTTTCAAACTGGAAAAGAAATAATGAAAAAAATGTAAGTGGCCAACACACCTCACTATCCTTAAAAATTATTTATGCATACATATTTTTAATGCATACAGAAAATCATGTCCTTGTGAAACGAGAAGTTGCTTCTATCATCATCATGAAAAATGGAAAGAAAAAAATTAAAATCTCATCAGAGTGAAATTTGAGTTCTGTTCTGAACAAAACAATGCCTTTCTAGCTTTGGAATTTAGCAAGAAATTTCTATAATCCAAATGTTTTTGAAAAGTACAGCAAATAAAAAAATATTTAGAAAGAGAACATTAGCTTGGAAAACTACAGGTGAGAATAGCTTTTCCACTTCCAAACTGTTATTCAGATTTTAAAAATCTAGAGCAGCTGGTGAATGAACCGAGTTTTAAACACAAAATATTTACATGCTCCACTGTTCTCAAGTAATACAGACAGCAATTTGATAATTAAGATACTCATGTAAGATATGAAGATTTAGGGTAGAATCTAATTTTTAAGACAAAATAAATAAAGGAATGCTTTGATCCTGGGATCTGTTTTTCACGTGCTTGGCAAGTTCTCCGTTAATCAGTAGGATTTTGATGAGAAGGCTTAAATACATTCACTACTAGATAAAATCAGTATTTTCTGATGGACTAGGGAAATCTGTATGAAAAGTTTGTAGCCATCTCTTTGGCTGACAGATAAGGAAGGAAGCTTATAGGCACATGGCAATGCTGAGAAATCTTTGAATACCAGATTTCTGTCTGCATCCATAGAGTATCAGACTTACTAGTAAAAGCCCCAGATTTAAAGCCTCGGAGAACCACTGAATTGATTTTTTTTTAATCTATCATTATCTGTCAGCTTCTATACAAACAGTAATTTCTGGAAAACAAACAAACAGGGAAACGTACATCATTAAAAGAAAACTAAGACTTCCTACTGAAGCTGAAAAAAATTAACAACACCTGAGCATGAAAGATGTAGTGGAGCCAAAATAAATTAAATAAGTCTGAGTAGCTCTACAAGGAATACAAATTAACTTACTTCTATTTAAGTAACACTGGAAGAAATTTAACAAGGAAGAAATTCTTGAGTGTTGCTTTTAAAGCAGCCTGAAAATACAAACTTTAGTTGAACTGTTTATAGAAGGAAAAAAAGTCAAACAAAAGTTAATAATATTGATAAAGGAATGTGATACTTACCTTTGTTGCAATTCAGCGTGTGTTCAACTCACAAGAGATTTTTAACTTGATGGAAGGCATGAACTGGTTGGAATACAATGTGAATCCTCATTATAAACTAATGTAAAGTTTGTCTGTCTGTCTTTTTTTGATTAACTTTGGACCTTGAAAAACCATTCCAAGAACAGTTTGTCTGCTTTGTGGAACTGCAGTATTATCAAGCTTGATAACCAAATAAATTAATACAGAACTCTGGTTTTATTTGGTTATTTTGAATGCATTATGGTTTCCCGTCAGAAGTACCATTCTACAACCAAAGGTCATTCACTTCTGTGGTCTTTATGACCAGACTGAGTATCAGGCATGCTCTCATTTACGACTGAGCACTGAAATCTCCCTAATACTTACCACTTTTGAGTCTGGTGTACTCCATAGACTTCACTGGAATAAAACTGCTGTTCTACTAAGTGTAGGAAAGAGAGTTAATGGGATCAGAAGTGGGGTTAAAAATGTACTCAAGAGTGTTTCATATATAAGAAAGCTACATCTCAGTTATATAAAATGTTGAATCTAAGTTACCAAAGCTAGCATCAGATCGAAGAAAAGCTGCTTAAAGTGGAACTTACAGGCAGAGTGAAGGTATCAAAGTATAAAATTATTGTCTTGGACACACTGCTTAGCTTCTGTGGTGATTTTGAGCATGTCCTCCCCTGACTCTGGTATAATCATTTCTGTATGATGACAGTTTCAGCAGAGATTTTGCCAGTCCGAGTAATACTGTCAGAGCATTGTCGCAAAAGCCCAGAGT
Source organism: Burhinus bistriatus (assembly GCA_013397275.1). Classification (NCBI taxonomy): domain Eukaryota; kingdom Metazoa; phylum Chordata; class Aves; order Charadriiformes; family Burhinidae; genus Burhinus; species Burhinus bistriatus. The sequence goes on along the minus strand of VYXH01003543.1, from coordinate 203,909 downwards.
GTCTGTTTGAACTCCTCAAGGTGAGGAGGGAATTCAATCCAGATCTCTCTGTCTGGGTGAGGGCTTTACAAAGGAATTGTTGTATGAAAGGGGGTACTTTACTTCCAAAAGCAGACTACACTGTAGAAAATTATGATTCTCCCTCTGTTCTTTGAAAGAATGGCTGGAGATACATTTATAGCATATAGATCACAAACAGATTCTGATTAGCAGCTTAGCAGCCTTTCTGGGGTGGTTCTTGCTTGATTTCCTGTGATGAAACTGATTTATTATAAATAAATTTAACATTTGTTAAGCTGGAAGAAGAGGTTGCCTTCAAAAACTTTCCAAGGGGACAGATTCCAAAGTTCCTATTCTCACCTTTCCAGTTGATACTGGAATATTTTGGAATTTTGTTTGGGTTTCAGTTTTAATTTATTTTAAGGCATTTTGCTATTAACACTACATTGATTATGTCACAAATAGGTGGCACAGTTCTGAAAAAGTTGTTTCAGTGAGTGACACATCTAAACTAACATGGGCATAATACAATATTTAAATTAATATCCTACCATGTAGTCATTATAATAGTGCATATATTTTATATCTGTTACGATGTAATTGAATAGTTGAAAATTATCTATTAAAATTTAAGATTTTGTATCCATGCTGATCTCATAAAACATTACCATGCAAATATTCTGAAATAAAGCAGAAATTGCAATGTGAAAATTGTGGCTTTTGAAATTCCATTTCATGAGAAATTTTTAAATATTTTTATGTTCTGGAACGAAAAAAATGAAACCTTAAGTCTGGCCAAGTAGAAATTCTGAATTTTGGTTGACATTTTAATCAAGAAAAACTCCATTTTTTAACAAAGTTTTTTCTCAATTAATGAGTAAAAACTTCAGCCAGCATGAAATGTGCTGTGAAAATAAATAAAAAACACTTTAAAGAAGCTCTAATGATTAGGACACTTATGCCATTCTTATACCAGTATTCTTTCTTTCTTCTTTTTTTTCTTTGTCTTCTTTCTGTCTTCTTCTTTCTTTCCCTCTTTCTTTCTCTTTCTTTCTTTTCTTTCTTTCTCCATTTTTCTTCTTTTTTCCTCCTCTTTTTTCCTCCTTTTTTCATCCTTCTTTTTTTCCTATTATTTTTTCTTCTTTTTCCTCCTTTCCCCTTTTCAGTTTTGCCCTTTGGTTTTTTTTTCCTTATTTTCCTTTTTCTTTTTTTTTTTTCCTTTTCCCCCTATGAATTATGATTTTTAATTTTACATTTGGTCCTTTCTATGACACAATAAACTTTCCCTCTTTAAGTCTCTTCACCTATGATTCAGTAGTTGAATATTATTGAATCTCGTCTAAAACTACTTTTAAAATAGCAAATGGGCTATGCCATCACATTTTAAGTAAAATGTCACTGTCGAGTATTGGTTGGTATTTAGTGGGACAATATGGTCCAATCTTTGTACTTGCTTAGGCTTTCAGCTATTGAAGGTAGTGGATGATTTAGTAAGGGAGCATTTATTATTTTTTACCTTGAAAATTTTTTTTATGAAATTCATCTTAACAGTATTTATATCTCTGCATTATATATTGTTGCTTTGCAAGAAATTTATTTTTTTCCCAAATAAACCTATTTTAATTTAAGACAAATTGCTACCTTCTTTTTCTTTCTGTTGCTGTTGAGTATCTTTAACTAAATTGGTCATTAAATCCTTTCATTTAAATAAAAATTAGTTTGATTTTACAGTTGTGGGTAACGCTTAACTTCACCAGGTTTCTTTGGCTGACTAGGTATAGATTTACATATAATGCATGAGTTCTATTGCTTATGCCTTCTCACAGTTTGAAATAATAATTAAACAAGAATTTTAATGGTACTTAGTATTCAGTAAATTGGGTAATCTAAATCACAATTGTGGAGTACAGATGTGGTTGATTGTCGGAGTGGGAGACAGACACGGAGTAACGACAGAGTCTCAATATGAGCATGATCGTTCTCCCTTTATAACCATCCCCTGCTACCAGATGTCGGAGTGGGAGATGGACACGGAGTAACGACGGAGTCTCAATATGAGTATGATCGTTCTCCCTTTATTCAAGTTTACACAGAGTATATATAGACAAATAGCAAAAGCACGCACTAGCGATACCTATACGATTGGATTACAGTCTTTGTTCACACGCTTGAAATGCTCACATAATTGGTGGGAACCTTTTGTCCGTGCCAAGCAACAATTCCTCATTACTCTGAGGTGGTTCCGCTTATCTTGTTCACCAAATGATAACTCCCTTATCCTTAAGCCGTTCAAGGACAGTTCACAGTCGTTTCGGGGCCTTTGTTTAGCTCAAAGACTGGATTGCTCATTGCAATCAAATCATGCCCCTTTTCACTCAGCCATTCCTCCGCAGTTGATCGTGTGCCTTTTATCAAGCTGAGATGTCTTTATTGAAATTTAAGTATTAGTTGCAGTATGCTTGCTTATTAAACAAACACAAAATTGTCAAAAGAAAATTAACAGGATTTCAGAATTAATTTCTTGAAAGTCAGGAAATAGTAGAATGAGTATTGACTATGGAAACTTAGTTTACCTGACAGAGTGCATATATTGTATTTTTCACAGGACCTCCTACTTCATCCGGTGTTAGTAGTAGATACTGTTACTAAATGATCTCCTGTTCAAACTACGCTCTGTGGACAATGTTAATAACTTACTCTTGAAATTGCTGTGGTATTTATCCTTATAATTTCAATGTTAATTAATTATTTTCACAGCGTAACTTTGAGGTGAGGGAGTGACACCATTCCCATTTTGCAGAGATATCGGAATTGGCCACAACATTTAGCTACCAAGGTTGAAGTGCTAGGACCAGAGTTTTACCATACCATTGTGCACATGTATTAAAAGTACAACTCCTGGTGACTTCAGCAGTGACTTCTATAAGTGCTTGACACTGCAAATCAGAGTCTGTACACATTGAGTTCACAATCCTGTTTCAAGAACCTTCCGATCTCTTTCCTCTTCTTCTCCCCTTTCAAAAATATTCAGGGTGCCCCCCGACGCTGTCCCTACCACCTACTGTGAATGGCCTCTGGCTTGCGCTGTCTCCTTGGCACTGACAGAGAGAGCCTTAGTCAGCCCATGCCAAACCCTACAAGGTATGATGCCAGCAGTCTTTTAAGACGATGGTACTTCAGTTCATGCCACAACCTTTGGAATCTGGATATATTCTGTACTGTCATAGCCACAGGATCTTGACTACATTTCCCAGGAAATGAGGTGGTGCTTACTGGAAGGAACCCTAAGGCCAAGGGAAGAGTAGGATCTAGGTTTCCAGGGCAGTTTTCAGTTATTTTAACCAGAGCTTAGCCCTTCTCTTGCCCCGTTCTCACACAAAATATTCTATTTCATTCATTCTGTTGTTCTATGAGACCAGGACACACCAAATGAGATAGGAGAAAAGATTAGGCAGTAAATAATATGCTTTGCATGTCCTAACACTATGGGAACAAAATTAAGGTGGAAGCAACTTAATGGTTATATTTCCAAGCTCTAGAGTGCTTACCTTGACAAAAACAATAATATTCTCTCAATAAGGATACCATTATTTCCATATTTTTGCTATGATGATGGAAATTGCCTCCTGTGACAATTGTGAGTTGAAATAGACAGTGAAACAGCTGCTGGAAGCTGTTTCTCTGTCTGATGATGTTTTGATCCTAACCTAACTGCTGGTTAACACAGCTTCAGACTATCATAAATTCTGGTAGCTTGATCATCCAAATTACTTTTTTTCAGAGATAAGGATGTAGCTATATTCTGATGGACTTAGAGAAAAGATAACCTGCATCATATCTTGTACTGGGCAACTACTAAAAAACAGTTCAGAAGACATTTTACAATATTTTGGGGATGTGCAAATTACATTTACATATATAAAATGAAGTGTGCAGGGACTGATATTAATTTTTTTAAAATATGTTAAATGTCATAAAATGTCATAAATCATTACTCTTTTCAGATTTCTGATGGGTAAACTGGAATTCTTGAAGGAGCTTTTATTAAAAATCTTTGCTCTGTAATGGAACATTGCAGACTTTGATTTCTTTATTAAGAAATCATTTCAGAGGGATTTGGAGTGAATGGAAATAAAATTAAAAGTCTTTTAAAATATATATTTTTTTAATCTTTTTTCAGATATGTGGTACATCAGCACTGCAGGGGATCACTCTCATAGTTGCTGCATCTGTTTCTTTGTTGTCTTTACCTCAAAGGAAAACTCCTTACAAGCCCCTTGCATTCTATAAGCATTGAAATCACTGGTTTAATTCTTAACTTATGAAAGTGTGAGAATCAGCAAGGAAATAATAAAATAGACATAAAATGGTTCCATTGTACTCATTTTAGCATAGAAATGGAATCAAGCTTGAGCACTGGCAGAGAGATTGTGATTAGCTTTACAAAAAAGAAAACTTTATGCAACTCTAAAAATGGGTACTGGCATAAGAATGGTGTCAATGTTTAACTTGAGGGGAAATGTGGTTTCCTGATTCTCTACTTAGTTTAAACAATTCCTTCATACATCATAAATCTGTGAATAATTATGGTCTTGCCTGCCTTGTTTTGGAAACTGTAAGCCTGGTGACAGCTTCAAAAGTGAGTTTCCTTCATATGAGGCAACTTGTAGCTAGTTGGGTTTAAGATAATCATCCAAGCTGTTACAGCACCATTTTTTCTTCACATTTATATGTTAAATTTTGTATGCCTAAACTCAAACAGAAAGAAGGAAGTATTTGTCAAAATCTCCAGAGAGCCTTCTAATCCACCAAAAATAGGTACCTCTCCTCTTTTTAACAGACTACAAGGCATCACAAGGTATCTGTTTCCATTTTGGATCCAGTTCTTTGTTTTGTGCAAAAAAATTTAAGACACCATACATAGTTATATATGCATACATATGTGTGTATGCAACTTCATATATATGTATGTACATGTATACATAGCCTTATAGCTTTCAAATTTCAGAGTTGGTCTGGAAATAAGAACAAATCCTGCATGGTGCTGACTTTAAAGTGTGGAAAACAGGCAGGTCATGGGAGATGATGACACTCCACTATCTTGCATAGATACTTAGAACCAGACTAGATTTGACCTTAAACAGGGACAAGAGATTATGCTATGTTTGAAGGAGTTTGTTTTGGAGTACTAGCATTATAGATGTTATTTTATGAATAACTTAGATGTTAATGCTATAAATATTTTTCTGTGGAGTAGGTTCCTCCCAAATAAGGGTAATCCTTTATTTGATGTTACAGGCTTGCTTATCTTCTTATGTTTTCTACTGTCATAGTTTTCTGCTGTGTCCACAGCAAGACCGGTAATTTTTTATTAATTGATTCTAGCTGGAGTGCACGTTTACATTAGCGTCATCTGTTTTGCAGGTAGTAGGATGAAGTTAGAGCGGTTATTGCTGGAAGAGAATACTGTGACCTATACAAACTATATGCAAATGTATATTTTGCAGAGTAAGATCAGATGCTCTCTGTCCTTTATTTGGATGGACAGTCACCATGGAGAGGGGAATCCTGATCTGAAGGTAGTAAATGAGAATTTAGTATTGATGTTATTCAATAAGGCTGCCCTGTGAATTGAATATAAAGCTCTAGAGCAGGTTTATTCATGTCAGATTATTTTACTTGTCCCTCTTCCACTTACATTTCTTGTTTTTAGCTGTCTTACTGACCCTGTATGCTTAGAGAGGCCTGGGCTGACTGTGAGACTCTTCCAATTCTTTTTGACAGATACAGAATCCTTGTGGGAACAGTCCTTAATGCTTGTCTTAGGTCTGTCTGACTTGATTCAGCCAGGTTTGATAAATAAGGGAGCAAGTTTATGTCCATTTTAAAATAACAAATATACTCCAATGCTCTGACTCTGTTGATAACTTGAGCTCAGGCTGAAGGACCCTTTTATTTTAGGCTTGCCTGTTATCTGTGTGGGTAGCATATTGCCTGTCGACTCCGCTAGGCTCTGTGCTTATCGGCTTTTGAAAGCTTAACATATTGCTAGTATTTCATTGTTCTTCTGTGGAAGAAGAAGGATGAGAATTTTTGTTTGTGTCCTCCACAGAATGCAGGGCTGTATTTCTTCCCCTACAGGATACTTTAAGCCTACAAAATGTGGGAATCAGGAATGCAGGACATGTTCTCTTAGCTTTACAGTGAAGACAAGAGCTGCCCAACCACATAACACACTGTCCTGCAAAAGTGGGCTGACAGGTATCTTTGCATTCTTGGATATTCCAGGCTGCATGGTCTAACCTAGTGTTTCTCCACTCTAAAATTATGCCGTGTTAGAGAGGGGATTGCTAAATAGAAGAGAGGTGCAGGCATCAGAGTGAAGGGATGCGATGTCTAAAATCTCTTCTATATTTGAACAATCTAGAGAGCTGCCTTACAAGTTCTCACCCCAGAACCACTTTTTATGAGGAAAGAGTCTAAGATGTTGTCCCAAACTAAACAGTCAATGGCACCTAATCAATGCCACCATCTAATGAATGAAATTAGTTAGATTCATCTGATCAATGAAATACACAGTAACAAATCCCAAGTGTCCAAAATGGAAGAGACATTCAAAAGTCAGAAAGCAACTCAAATACGAAACTGCAAAATTATTAGCCATAGTGTGTAACTGTGCTGTTTCACAAAGCCTCAGTAGCGGAACAGAAACAAAACTGTATTCATGAACCTTAAAGAGGGCTTTAGGAGGATCATGGAGCAATGTATTTTTGAGTCTGGTTTCCATGCTAGGCAAAAGGTTTGAAATGATAGCAAAAAAAGAGGAGAATTCATTGCAGTTAAGGAGGATCGAGATACTGTATTGCTCCTATATTAAAGCAAATTTTAACATACCCATCACTAAAGGCACTTAAGAAAAAACTTACCTTTCATAGAATATAAAGATGATCTTCTTATGTATTAACAACCGATCAGGAGTCATTATAAAGCTGGAAATGTACAGTCAGTTTTCACAAAAGGATGTTCCCTTGGGGCTGTCCCACTGGTCTCTGACATTTCAGCCCATGCTTTGAAATTAATAGGATCTTTAAAGGAAGTTGAAAGTGAGCCAGGTATGGTGGGTTGGCCAGGGCCGGGGCTGGCAGCAATGCCCCAGCACAGATGCTTTCTCGCTGTTCAGGCCCCTGCTCTGTGGGCAGGGGAGACAACTGCAAAACAGCATTGAGAAAACACGAGTCAAAATAAAGGCAGTGAGATTGTTTATCAATTACTGCAGAGGGCAGAATGAGCTTCACTTTAAATTTATTGCCAATTCATATATTTGGTTACTGATCAGGGTATTGGGAAACAAAACCATAAAAACAAGTAGGGAGAAAAACACCTCCCATATTCCCAGGCTCAGTTTCGCTCCAGACTCCTCTCCTCATCCCTGCTAGTGCCACAGGTTATACATTCAGTCCCTTCAATGAGGCTGTGAGTGGCGCAGGGTGCTTGGGGTCAGGACGTGGCAGTTGGTCTCTGTTGCTTTGTTTCTTACCGTTGTCCTCTGCACTGTTGTGGGTCCTCTGGAAGCTGCAGTCCCTTCGGGGGAGCACCTCCTCCTCCTCTGACCATAGAGGTTCTGCCAGTGTTTCCCAATCCTACTTCGCTTCCTCTTCCACTCTTTCTCCAGTGTTTTTTGCCCTTTCTTAAATATGTTTCCACAGAGTTGGCACCACCTTGGCCGAGGGGCTCAGCCCTGCCCTGCGGCAGATGGGTTGGAGCTGGCTGGAACCGTCTGTGTCCGGCACAGGGCAGCCCCGGCCTCTCCTGACAGAGGCTGCCCCGCAGCCACCTGCTGCCGGCTCCTCACCACAGACACCCAGTGCAGGGACTAAGCTGGCTGCTGCTTCAAAATTATTCGGAAAAGACAAAACAAATCTCTACAAACAGTTGCAGATACCAGCTGACTACAAGATAACACGGCACGTGAAATGCAGAGTTGATAAATGCACAGTGATGAACATAAGGAAAAGCATAAGGGTGCTGGTTTGACAACGGAAAACTCCAGATTAAAGGGTATTTTTGCGAGCCAGGGATGGTAGTGGGCAGCTCAATGCTCAGTCCAAAACCCTATGAAATATTAAGGAAAAACAAAGAATAAACCAGAAAATATCACTATTGTACTGTCACATCTTGAACACCATGTGCAGGCAGGCCTTGTAATCCTATTTCAAAATACTGAAATACAAAAATACAGAGAAAGGTAACAAGGGTGACTGAAGTTATGGCATGACTTTTACAGGCAAAGAAACTAATTAGGCTAGGACTCTTCAACCTAGAAAAGCAAAGACAGAAGCAAGAGAAGATAGATCCCTGCAAAATCAGATATGGTAAGGAGAAGGTGAGTATAGACTGTTCATTACTCCTTTTAGCACAAAAGCTGGCAGGCATCCACCAAAATGAGCAGACAGCAGGTTTTTCCTGGGCTTTTTTTAACAGGAAATGCTTTTTCACAGTGTCCTTAATATTAAACTGTGGAATTAATTTCCACAGAAGGTTGCAGAGGCCAAAAGTATAACTGAATCTGAAAGATTAGGCAAATTAACAGAATTTAAATCCATGGGGACTATTGAATGCAAACACCTGACTCAGAATCACAGGATCACAGAATCATTGGGGTTGGAAGGGACCTCTGGAGATCATCTAGTCCAACCCCCCTGCCAGAGCAGGTTCACCTAGAACAGGTTGCACAGGACGGCGTCCAGGCGGCTTTTGAATGTCCGAAGAGTCGGAGACTCCACCACCTCTCTGGGCAGCCTGTTCCAGTGCTCTGCCACCCTCAAAGGAAAGAAGTTCCTCCTCATGTTTAGATGGAACTTCCTATGGTCAGGTTTGTGCCCATTATCTCTTGTCCTACCACTGAGCACCACTTCAAAAAGACTGGTGCCATCCTCCCGGCACCCTCCCTTTAAGTCTTTATCAGCATTGATGAGATGCCCTCTGAGTCTTCTCTTCTCCAGACTAAAAAGACCCGATGTCATGAAACCACTGATTCCTGGCAAGGCTTGCCAGCAGATGCATCACTTTGTATTTGCCTTAGAAAGCAGGCATTGCAAGACACTGCTGAAGGCAAGTTATATGTATATGTATATATGTGTGTGTATATATATATGTGTATATGTATATATGTGTATGTATATGTTATTATGTATATATATGTTACATGTATATATGTAAGTATATATGTACTAAAGAAAATGGTCTTTCAATTTTACCTCCTTTTCTCTATCTTTCCCCTCTTGATAAGTTGTAGGCCTTAGTTATGCATTTAATTTATATGAAAATAAAATTTCAGTACCAGCTCTACAGCTACTTGTTACTGACCAATAAAACCATATTATGGACAAACGCTCAGAGAATATGGGCAAGAGTGATGCGCCCATGTAGCTCTGAGAATAATGCACAGTGTGACTGACCACGGCTGTTGTGAAGAAGCTGACTTTATCCNTAATATTAAACTGTGGAATTAATTTCCACAGAAGGTTGCAGAGGCCAAAAGTATAACTGAATCTGAAAGATTAGGCAAATTAACAGAATTTAAATCCATGGGGACTATTGAATGCAAACACCTGACTCAGAATCACAGGATCACAGAATCATTGGGGTTGGAAGGGACCTCTGGAGATCATCTAGTCCAACCCCCCTGCCAGAGCAGGTTCACCTAGAACAGGTTGCACAGGACGGCGTCCAGGCGGCTTTTGAATGTCCGAAGAGTCGGAGACTCCACCACCTCTCTGGGCAGCCTGTTCCAGTGCTCTGCCACCCTCAAAGGAAAGAAGTTCCTCCTCATGTTTAGATGGAACTTCCTATGGTCAGGTTTGTGCCCATTATCTCTTGTCCTACCACTGAGCACCACTTCAAAAAGACTGGTGCCATCCTCCCGGCACCCTCCCTTTAAGTCTTTATCAGCATTGATGAGATGCCCTCTGAGTCTTCTCTTCTCCAGACTAAAAAGACCCGATGTCATGAAACCACTGATTCCTGGCAAGGCTTGCCAGCAGATGCATCACTTTGTATTTGCCTTAGAAAGCAGGCATTGCAAGACACTGCTGAAGGCAAGTTATATGTATATGTATATATGTGTGTGTATATATATATGTGTATATGTATATATGTGTATGTATATGTTATTATGTATATATATGTTACATGTATATATGTAAGTATATATGTACTAAAGAAAATGGTCTTTCAATTTTACCTCCTTTTCTCTATCTTTCCCCTCTTGATAAGTTGTAGGCCTTAGTTATGCATTTAATTTATATGAAAATAAAATTTCAGTACCAGCTCTACAGCTACTTGTTACTGACCAATAAAACCATATTATGGACAAACGCTCAGAGAATATGGGCAAGAGTGATGCGCCCATGTAGCTCTGAGAATAATGCACAGTGTGACTGACCACGGCTGTTGTGAAGAAGCTGACTTTATCCCAACAAAAAGGAGACTGGAGGGTGGCTTTTGTTTTAGGTAAACAGCTATCAGCAGTTGTGTGGATCAACTGGTTGTGTAAATGTTTCTCCCTGAGTTCACCAAAATAGTGCGAAAGTCTCACCGCCTCAGCCAGACCAGTGTGGGAGGAGTATGTGGCTCAGTGCAACACAGAGTGTTAAAATCAGGCAACTAGCAAAAGAATTTTGAAGAGAACAATGGGCTTGAGCTGGCTTCAACCCACGTATGCCTTCCTGGTGCCTGGGAAGGCCCAGCATTGTGATAGTGAGCATGTTACAGAGGCCGGTAATAGGAATCACATTGGTACTGTGACAGAACTGTGTGTTGCAATTGCTACATCTTGCTAAATGTAACTTACATTTGTATTGTGTTTTCAGCATATTTTGTATCACTCTGCTAAATCAGAACTACCATGTAACATCAACTACATTCAAATAAGTAAATTTGATATTAAAGATATCACTCCACATGTGGAATATCTAAAGAACCTGGTCAGAGAGTATCAGACTCTGACACTACTGTAAATCAGCACACTTCCTTTGAAATCATACAATTAATGAAACTGTACTAAGGAGCCAGCCATACCTGAAGAATATTGCAAAGCTTCTGTTTGCTTCTCTGCAAATGATCTGTTCTGGCGCTTTTCAGTTCCAGTTTGGATGTGCTTGTAGATACAGTACTGACTGCAATGGTAGGCTTTGGTTTATTTTTCAGTATGCACTCTGATGGTTGATGAATGTATAAACAAGATAGCAATAAGGAATTTAATACTTTTCTGCACACTTATTTTATCATTTACGGCACAAATAGAGCTCAGCTCACCCTATCTACTTTGGACGTCTTTTCCTTGTTGTTGATTTCATACATTTTATCTCTCTAAATATTACTCAGCATAATGAGTTTCTCAGTCCTCTCCATTCACATAGCTGCACTCCAGACACTCATAGCTTATTCTTAATAAATCCCAAATATACCCATCCCTTTTTTTCTGAGTAATTTCAGAGCTAGTGAAGTGTTGAGCTCTCTGATAATTTTACCATGTGTTAAAAACACATTCTTTCTAAGCTGTAATATTTTTCTCTGGCATTAGATGTATGTTAGTGTCTTCTGGATTCCCAACTTTCATTTCCACCAGTTAATGAGGAACAAGTCATTAAATTCAGAATGCATACCTTACTTTTACTTTTAATTGTTAGCTTCTTCTTGACCAAACAAGTTGATGAAACCACATAAGTTGAAAACACCTGCTATTTTGTTACTTTATTTACTTTTGCGTAGCCCAGCTAGTGTGCAGTTATTGCTGAACATGTGAACTGACTCAGCTGTTGTATTCATTTGGCTGCTAATACACTGTTTCCATTGAGATATGCTCAGGTTATCATTATTAAATACGCCATTTCATGGTGATGACCAATCTGCCTAAATTTTGGTAGCACTAGCACACAGAGTTATGACAATAGTGAAATGCAAATTTTGATTTACAACTCAAGATTTCATTCTCTCACTTCTAATGGTTGGCAGAGATATTAACTTCATCATGAGAGAAAGTGTGGGCATGTATAATGTTCATGTAATAGAAGAAAAGCTGTAGTCCTTCTAAAGTACACAAAATACATATATTCTTTCTTGTCTTGTAACTGTCAGACTTTCCGTCAGCTAATGGCAGACACAAATAGTAAGAATGAAAGTGTCATGCTGAGGTTATCACCTGTGTTCTTGTTAAACTGTTTGCTTACCTCTGCACTAACTTCAACTATGCAAGCTGTATAGCTAAGTGACATAAATATACGGCAACATGCATACAGATTTTTCTCTTTGGATTACAATACCATTCCAGCCGGCTCTACAGCAAACTGGAAATTTTTTATTGACACCCGTCTTTGGATGATATTTTTCAGTGTTAATGGAGCATGCAAAGCCAATGCGTGCTTTCTCCTAAAATTACTTACCCTGTTTCATTCTGGAACAAACTGGGAACGTATATCCATCCTTGTAGGGGCAGTGCTCTTCTGAGGCAAGTCCTGACACCAGATGTACTGCTGTTAGAGCTCTGGCATCCTGGCTTTGGCAATTTACGTTGCATTTTCCCATTATATTTGCGATGGTTGTGCTCTCCAGGGTTGGCATTGATGCCTGCCATTTTTACAGATAAAATTGTTGGTTCGAGCTTGACAGGCTTTTGTAAGTTGGTAATTGGTCTCATAATTTTAGCTGTTCAGTTCATACCATCATCAATTTTATGGCTTCGACCCAGTTTAAAACCATTATGCTCCTAGACCACGAGAAATTTTTCTGCTTTGGAAATTGTAATTAATGCTGTTTTCTTTGAGAGAAAACCATCTTACCTTTGTAACTCCATTATGATTTTATTCTTTTTACTTCATTGTTCATCTCCTATTTCTCTACATTAATTTACCCCCAAAAGTTTGACATTATAGTCCTTCATGTTTTCTGTCTGCCTGTATGCCTTCTGTTTCTGCAGACACTGGTTTTGTGTTCCAGAAATCTGTGGAGTTGACTTCTCCTTTAGTAACTGATCCCTTGAAGGTCTTTTGTTATTAAGGTTCATCAGTCCAGCAAATTCAATGTCAATCTTTTTTTTAATTATTTCTTTGTAGTTTAATTTTACTTAAGACAGGCTTTTGACCTTTCACTCATTCTCCTACCTGGGGAATCAGTGAAATCTTATCTTTTTCTCTCTCCTGCCCCTGCCAGCTTGTCATTTGTGTGCATTTCCCTATCTTTATTTTATGAAACTGTACTTTCATTATGTGGAAATTTCATTTGTATGATTTCTAAACAGCCTTTCTTTTAAAATAACAGACTGCAATATTCTAGCTTGAGACAATTGAATGTTTTCAATCAAAAATTTTTTTGATCCCTGAAAGGATTTTCAACTACTTGGATTCTCTTATGAAAACTATTTGCTATTGGAAAAATATTAGCTCACTGGCAAAGAAATTAACACCTTCATTTTTGGCCTAACACTGAAGACAATTCCATTTGAAAATTACTCTGTCATTGAAAGTACCTGTGAATTATCTTTATATACTACATAGTATTTTTTTACTGGACTACATCTTTCATGGAATAACAGAAACAGACTTTCAGTCTGTGACCCATTGACTAAGTGAGATAGAGTATGGTACTACCTAGCAGGCACTGTCCAAGTCAGCATATTTTGACTATGTGCAACAGTAATCCGCTGACCGGTAACAAATAAAGAGTCCCATCAGACACTACAGTAACATTTCCAAACTGAAATTTT
>VYXH01003543.1:177759-188634 GCA_013397275.1 Burhinus bistriatus | reverse complement strand
TTTTTTTTTTTCTTTTTTTTTCTTTTTTTTTTTTTTTTTTTTTCCTTTCTGTTTTCTATTCAAACATCAAAGATTAAATATTGTCTAGATGGTATGACCTACCAGAAGTCTTGTCAGTCCGGTGAGTCCATGAGTGAAAAACAGAATGGAATTTCTTTTTTGCAGTTATTAGACAGCTGAAGCTCACAAATGGAGAGACCTTTCTCCTTTGCCTGTTTTACTACTTTGAAGGGTAATAATGTCATCTGCAGACATACATAATCTTTTAGTATAAGGTTGCAATTTATTGACATGGCAATTCCTCATTATCAGTCTAAAAATTAATAATATATGTATAGAAGACATATTGAAAACAAGGAAGGATGGTATTAAAGAATTCAGCAGTTCAATAAGTCTGAAAAATCTACCCTGTTCAGAAAATTGTTATCCTGTGAATGACTCTTTGAACTAGGTCTACATAAGAAAAAGAGCAAAAAATTGTGCAAGTAATCAATTCTAACACATTAAAAGTAAAACACAATATACAATTTAACAAGAAGCCAAAATGTTTTAGAAATAGATTGAAAAAAAGATGCATGTGGTAGATATTCAAAAGGACTTAGTTATTTTTGGCAGAACAGTTCAAACATTTAAATGTTCAAAAATTATGTTTAGACTCTACCTAAATATGAAGTTACTAGGCACCTGTACACCTTTAAAATTCACCTAGTTGTATGTTTTCTGAGTTATTACTCAGAAATGGACAGGGTTGTAGTTCATTTGCATACTAGAAGATGAGGTATTTCTCTTGATTTTTAGGGTCTGACAGATACTCCCTTTCTTGGAAATCATTCAAATAAAAAGCAGTATTACATTTTAAAAGCATCCTATTGCAGTATTATCAACATACCCAGTCTACTTTTGTATTTTTTTCATTTTGAATCTATAGTTAGATGATGGGATTAACTTAAACCTAATATTTTGGTTGCATTTCCTCATTAGCAGAAATTTTGCTGAAATTAAGATGCAACAACATAGCTTTAGAGCATTATTCACCCTTCGGTCTTTAATCCAGGCCCCAAAGTCCAAAGCATGGCACAGCAAGTTGACCAGGGCCGATGAGTTTGTGCGTAGGATGGCACTAAGATAAAATCCAAGCAAGATACGAGTTGGTTCTGCCCTTTGCAGATCATGTGGTAGGAGTGGGCGCAGACTGAGCCAGCTTCTGCAATGTTGGCTGTGTGCTGCTCTGCTTTGGCGCTTTGACTTCTTGATGGATTAATTCAACAGCTTGTTAAAACTTTCCATGTAATGTAGAATGTTGCTCACATATCTGCACAGTGAGAGTGAATCTTGTCCTTCTTTAAATCCTTCCAAAGTGCAGCCTTTGAAAATAACGTGATGACTGTAATCTCCTGTTTATTCCAGTGCATGCATTAGACTTTTTTTTTTTATCACAGAACTTGATTATGGATTTTAATGCTCAAAACACCTCCTATATTTGGCATTTCTCTTTAATCTGTATTTATTTCTATAAATATTAGACCATGTATGTAGCCTGTTAGTAATTTTAGACTGTGAATAGAACTATGCCATTTTAAAAGCATCTCCATCTGTTCTTAAACGTACCAAAAAAATAGAAGAAAACATAGAAACATACAAATAATATCTGTAAGAACTAAACTGTATCCTAATCAGGGTCCTTTAGTCTGAAATCCTTCCAAACGTTTTGCAGTCAAAAAAAGCCCTACCCAAAATACAAAAAAAGTATTATGAATGTAATTTCTGAAGTAATACAGGGTAAATGCAGCCCGCTACATACTGCAGTGCAATGCTTGGGTCTATATTCCTTTATGCACCTGCTATTTTGTAAGTATAGCCAAAGGTCTTGAGAACATCCCCTACTGAAGAGGAAATATGTCTGATTTTCTTTGCTACCTGCAAAGTGTGATTGAGTCTTCTCTGAAGAAGTATCTTATGCACCACTTCGAGTTGCAAAAGAAGACAGGAGCTGTCATACTGTTCATAGGCCAACTATAAACATCAGTAAAGAACATTCTTGATATTTACACATGAATGACTCTATATAACGCACTTGCAAGCACTGGTCAGTATATAAAATCTAACTTCAGTGTCTGATAAATGTTTACACGTCCATAAATATGCTGTTACTCTAATGCCTAGAGATAAGTAGGTAGGTCCACAAAGCCAGTCATCAGGAAATGACTTCTAAAAAATCTCTTTAATAGCCATTGCATGTATCCAGGGGAGCGGTGGTACATTTTTTCCCCCTTCTTACTTTATTTAAATGAATCTAATTGCTTTTAGATTGAAAAGCCTTGAGAAGCTTCCCTAAGAATCCTAAAACATGAGGTGAGAAAATGGAGGTGACCAGGGTAATATTCCAACCATGTCAGCTTTTAGAGATTCAGTTACTGCTCAGATAAAAATGTTACAACAAAAGTAAATCTGTGCTTTAGTATATATAAAAATCTTACTTAACAGGAGAATGGATTTAATTTTTTAGATGGGCCAAAGATAACTTAGGCACATTAAAGATTATTTAGTGTAGGATATTTCCTAAAACAGAAGTTCTTTTCAAATGGTGCTCTATCTTTTGCGTGGCAAGCTGATTTAGGTCTACCAAGGGTAAAAATTATTGGGATGGACTCTGCTCTAGCAAAATATTATTTTGCCTAAAAAGTTAACACATTTTGAACCCCTGAGTGATAGAATAGCTCAACTGACTACCAAAAAGCAAAATGCATCCAGGAAAAAGAGAACTTTAAGTCTTGGCTCTGTAAAACCCTGAGAACTCCAACTGAGTCCAAAACTTCTTAAAATGGGCTCATCTGCGTGCACAGTACCATCTTAGGACAACACACATGTTTTAAATTAAGGAGAATGGGACAATTTTTTCTTAATACTTTGCAAAATTGAGATCTCCATTTTCTCCTTTTGACTAGGCAGCCCCTGGTGCATAGTGTTTTTTCAGTTTATCACTGTCTTTATTTGAAACCTATCTCTTGTCATTTAGTCTTCTATAATAAACAAGTTAATTGTAGGATGTATCCTTGTATATCTACGGGTCCTGACAAACAACTGATTCTGCATTACTACCAACCTCAAATTCCTTGCTTTTTTCATCAGCAGTTTTTTTAAAATATCACGTTTTTAATGTTGCTTTTCCTGATTGTGCGATCTATTGCCTCTTGTCCTGCACACCTTGGCATCTTGCTTTGAGAACAGTCCCATTTATTGCACAGACAGCTTGTTTCAGTCAGTGATTTACCCTTCTATGCTTTTTTCTGTGATATCTATTTTTAATTAGGTGGAGTTTCCTCCTTCATCTGCTTGCTAACAAGAGCATTTGCAAAGCACAGTTTTCACTGGTCCTGGAGATATTTGCTGTGATTTGCAGAGGAAGTCTCTTTCCTGACACTAACTTTGTATGTTGCCTTTTATGTCACGCAGAATGTGGTCACTGACTAACTTCTGACTGGGATATTCAAATACATATGACCTAGCTATATTGCAGGCTTGTAGAAAGATGGGTCTGCAGTTACACGGGGCATCTTGCAATTTCCCCCAAAACCAACCCTTTATACATGGATCAAAGAATTCTTTAAATTTTTAATATCTTAGTATAGCTTTTTTTCCTGATCCTTGTGCAATACCTCATGGGTTCCTGAATCTTTAAATGTGTAGGATTTCACACATCCAATTTCTTTACTTTGTGATTTGCTTCAAGAAGAAAACAAAAGCTTTACAGAGGCTCAGACTGACAGTGTGGGAGGGACTGTGGAGGCTTTACTTCACTTTTGCTAAGAGTTTGTTTTCTTTCTCAAACCATGTAATGGAAATGTGATAAACACAAGTGATGGCAAGAGGAAAAATTCTAATTTGCTGGGCTTTGCCAAATGCCTTGTGGCATAAGGTGTTACCTCTGTTACTGAAAACTGCTGAATTAAACATCTACTCCTACAGATCTCCTTAGTCACATGATCCAGAAACTTGGTGAGAAAGGTATCTGAAAGATTGCCTTGTTTGGGTACTGAAGGACATCACTGGGAATTGAAGCAAGTTTAAAAGAACAAGGGAGCTGAATTTTCTTTTCCACCTTCCATTTCCTGTTAGAAGAAGGCAGAAAAAGCCCAGATACTCACTTTGGCTGCTGCTGTGAGACCTCCCCTCCCATTTCAACCTCATTTAAACAGCTGAGAAGACCAACTGCATAAAGGTAGGTACAGCTTCAATCAGGGACTCTGGTTTTAAATTGTTTCACTTCTCAGATACGGAAACTCTAAGGAAGGACATCATGAACATACAAAACAAGTTACAGAGAGACTGGCAGACTTCTTTTACTGCATGAGAAAAGGCAGAGCAGCCTTGGACTGACTGCCCACAGTACAGCATTCCCACAGGACACATAGAAATGCAGTGGCTAGAAGGAGAGGGCAGGTAAGCGTTCCAGCAGAGCTACAAACGTGGTAATTGTACAGGGCTGACTGAAGTGGTGGCTTCAGTTAATGTTCACTCGAGACCTGAAACAGAAATCGAAGGTCTGGTTTACTTAATATGAAAAGGGAACATACCAAAGTAATAGTTTTTAACCAAAAAGTAAAAAATTACTGAAATGACAAAGGAATAAGTCTTGCAGTCTTACTTGGTTAAAATGAGTCCTTCCTGAGAGAGATGACCGTAGTCAGAATATGGAGGAACCCATTAAAACGGACAGCTACAAACCTGCTAAAACTTACTGGTCCAAGAAGAAACTTGGAGATAAGAATGAACAGTGCTTTGATACAAGGATTGCAAGTTCAAATTGGCTTAAACAATAAAATCCTGATCAGGAAATGTAAATATCAGAATCAAGGAGATAAGACATACAGGTTGTGCCAGTCAGCAAGCCAGGGCATTACCTGGCACACGGCAAAACAGGTGCAAGAAATGCAGCAGGGTTTGCATGGGCTGGTTAGCACCTACAGAGCATCCATAATGTGGGCAAAGAGAAAGACTGCTGCAGAGCAAGCTGAAATGTAGTATTTTCACTTCTACTTTCATGTCCCTGGTGGAATATAAGAGTCAGCTATGCTTAAATACAGGACTCTTCTGTTAAGCAGTATTATTCAGCATGGTTATAAAAGCTTCACCTTATGAAAATGCTGCTTTCACTTGAATGTTAAAGGATCAAATTCGTTTTGCCAGAGTTTGAAGACATTTCCCAGCATTTAGGAAGCCATCTATAAGGCAAAATATAAAGCTGAAACTGAGCAAATAACACACTATTCAATTTGTTACAAAAACTTCCTATGCTGTAGAGCAGACAAAGCAAAACAAATAAGCAATGCAGTGGGTAATTGACTAGATTTGGGGAGTCAGGACAAAGGAAAAAAACATTCCATACACAGACCCAAAGAACTGGTAGTCTGCCAGAAAAGATGTATCTATTGAGGACAAAAAAAGGAGCGTTTGTGTGGTGTAGGATCTATCAGTGGAGAAAGAGGTCTGTGAACACACAACAATGTTTCATCTGGAGAGAGTCCACTTCCTCAAATTGCTTTTTCGGTTGCCCTATAGAACGAATTTTGCAGGGGAATACAACAGAATAACACAGCTGGAATAAAAGTTAACCTAGCAAAGAACAACTTTTTTTTGCAGCAAGGCTGAGCTCATTCATCACCAACTTGCTTGCTTCCTCAGACTGTAAAAGTCCCCTGCATAGAAGCATGTTTTTCCTGAAAATCATCAGCCTGAACTCTAAAATCATTGCCCTAAGAATGCTGCTTTGTAAGATGTACAGCTCAAATCTTGATGATCTGAGATTCTGACAGAAATGCTGAGTCCTATATGTGAGACACATCCAGCATTAAGTTGTCCAGACAAAGACTCTGAGAAAGGTGCTGCAAAAGCCCATTTGCAATGATGTGGTCAAAACAGGCTAATGCATCACAGATGCTTATGAAAGCTGGGTGTCAATACACTCATACTGAGAGATACTCCCATATTATACTATAAAATAGCAAGCCATTGATTTTTGGAAAGCAAGTGCCACCTGGAACTCATCATAAATATTATATTGCTATTGCCAAAAGGGCCTCCTCAGCCCTTGCTCATCCTGAGAACACAGAGTATTTCTGTGCTCTGTACCAGAGCCTGGACTGGTAGAACCTGACTCCAAAGCAACTTCCAGTCACTGCCAGGGGAGGATTGACATAGTACACTACACCTCTCTTCTTTCTCCTCTTCCCTCTCCTTGGAATTTTTGTTTTGATGCAAGGGCATAGAGAGGAAGCCCAGACCTAGATGTGGTACATTTGTGCTTCGCACTGTGGAAATTCTCCACTGAGAGCACACAACCAGACTACAGCACTTTGCAGCAGCTGAGCAAAATCATTTCACATGACCTGTTTCTGGGCACAAATTTATATTATTCACATACTTTTGTCTAGCCTAGGACAGATTTTCCCACTCTTCAGTCAGCCAAAATAGACATGTGAAAATAAGTTCTCAAAATTCTGCCCAGGTAGGTGGTGATTTCCTGTTCAAGCACTTCAGGCTCGGATTTTTCCCTTCCTCTGTAATCAGAGAATATTTACATCTTGTGACTTACAGCACTGTATATGTGTGTGTGTGTATATATATATTCCTTTCCTTCACAAATTATTTTATTACAGTCAGGGCTGAACCAGTGATTTCAAAACCAAACATTCCTTTCACTTGAATGTTAAAGTTCACAGTCTGTGATAAGCTTGGTAAATCAAATTTACTTTCCACAACATTTCTCTGAACTCTGAACAAACAGTGATTGTGCTATTTGTTTCCATCAAAAAATGGATATTTTTGATTTTGTGACATAATTTCCTTTGAAAAGCACTGAAACATAAAGTATTCTAAACAAAAATAAAAAGTTCTCTGCCTTTTAATTAATGCAAATCATATTTTTAAGTCAAAAGAAAAAGTCTCCAAAGTTGATACTGTGCTTATATTTCCTCAGATGAAAAAGTCTTACCATTGAGAAGATTCTAAAGGACTTCTATAACTCTGACTGGTTAAGATTTTGTATGTTTTTCCTGAGTCATCAAAATATGGAAAAAAATTCTCTCTATATTGTCTTTGAGCAGACTACAAGTAATAGAATTATATTATTAATGTAATTTCTATGGGATACATTTGTACCTTTTCTAATTTTTTAAACTTTTTAGCCTAAAAGATAATATTTAATGAAATACACTACGTAAAATAAGGGAATATGTTTCTTGATATGTTCTTTTTACATTTAGTGGCTTCCTATTTTGAGTATAGGACTGGAAGGTAGGAGAGCTGAAGTGATATCCTAAACCTGCTAAGTCAATCAAAAATTTAGCATCTACTTCAGCAGAATCAGCAGCTCAGTCTTAGATATGCTTCATATGTCTGTCCGTGGACCTGGGTAACATATGGGAAATCCCATTTCCTTGTGGGTTTTTCTTACCCTGGTTGGTGTCGGTGTCTTCTGTGTGGACTGTAATTTCTGAAGTAGGATTTCCCATGGGAATTTAAATACCTAGGACCCTGATCATCTGTGACTGGAATACCAAATCCTAGTTTGTAAAAAAAAAAAAAAGGAAAAAAAAAAAAAAAAAAAGAATATTACTGCATTTTTGAGAATGACTTGCCCTGAAAAGGCCACTGATTAATGATCTTACTTGGAATGTGGTAGACGAGGGTTTTGTCCTGTCTTAATCTCTAGGCAACGGTGTAAGCCTCTTCCTCTCACTCATACTGTAAAACTGTCATTGACAGCTGTCATTAAAAATTAGTTTGATCATAGGAACACAGGCTGAGAGTACAGCTTCACAAACAAGTTACCACAGCAGAGGGTATACTGTGAACTTACAGTGTCTGTTGGTTGTTATACAGTAACAGTTTGTGTGCATGCTTTTGTCTGCAGCAATTATGAAATCATGTTGAGGTAGCTCAGCTGTCAACAAAAAGGGCTTGCTTGTTCATCTGCCCCTACCAAGTCTATAAGCTGCTGATGAAGACAGCCAAAAACCTTCTCTGACAGGGATTTGAGTCCAAATTCTTTGTATGCCAGGTGAGTCCAGAACAGACTAAATTGCTGGTAGGTCTGACCTCTCCCACTGACCAGAAATTTGATTTTGAACATGGAGAACATTTCCTTTGTTGAAACTTATAAAGACACTATAAAAGTGTTGTTGAATTACAGTTTTTCAATTAGAAAAAAAAGGGGAAAAAAAAAATTCACAAGCTGTAGTCTTGATCTCAGCAAATGCCTCAAAGTATTGCTGTCAAAGAGATAAGAAAATATAGCTGAAGGCATATGGGAAGCTCTTTTGTGTGACTTTATCTAACACAAAGCAATAAAAGTCAGGCAATTTTGTGGTAGCTATCTATACACAGCTTAACTACCATTAAATTCAGCAAAATTAAAAATAGCAATAATAAAAATGGGAATTAGTTCCCAAAGAGCGAAAGGCTCCTGCTGTGGTTTGAATTCAGACAAAAAGCTTCTTTCCCCACCTCCAAATCTATATAGCCTAGGTGGGTTTCCTGCTGGAAACTATTAGTAAAATGATGGTTCTCACTGGGAGACCATTCACAGTTATTAAAATATAGCAGAACCTCACAAATCCACTATATAGCTTCTCAGAAAATCTCTTTCCAGTTCTCAGACATGGAAAATTCATGCAGTAATCTCTCATATTATATTTTCACTACAATGTGTTTAGGAAATACATTACTCTACACGCAGTAATGAGTTATGAAGTGTTATAAATAAAAGAAACTAAAGCATAGCCTTTCAAATAAAGGAAGAAGTCATTTAATGTTATATCTCCCTTGCTTTTATAACCATGATAACTCACTTGGAAACAAAAAAATCAACATGCAAGTTCTACATTAATAAATGTAAAGCAAGTATTATTATGTCTTTCAGATACTTCCTTAAACTTCATTTCTGCAGTAACTACTGAAGAGTAGTCTAATAGTAGGTGTGCTGACATATGTCTTAACTACAATTAATCATGCTGTTCCCTGTTTTGTGCTTGCCTACTGCCTCTTACCAGAAAGCAGAACTTAACATTTCAGGCAGACACAATCAACGTTCCTTCTGAATAAGTACCTTGGTGATGTATTTTGTGCATTGGTCTGGGCTGCGTGGAAACAGGTCCCAGGTCTTTCAGCTCTGGAAGCTTGCCTAAAGCATGGAAGAACAAAAGAAAAAGATTGAGCTTGTTCTAAGCCAACCTGGATCTTTTGTGCCATGTTGAATGAGTATGCAAGAACAGAGATGATCTCCCTGAGTCTGATCTCACTTCCTATCTTGGGAGGCCTATTGGAAACACCATAGGACCGATATAGTGCAGATAGTTTGGGGTCTTCCTGATGTCCCATGTAGTAAGGGACTCTACTGGCATCACTGATCTGAGGACACCTAAAAACAGAACAGACTCAATGCAGCTGAGTTAAACCTAACCCTAACCATAGCCCCTAACCACCAAACCCTAGCACCCTAACCATAACCTTAAACTCTAATGACCATAACCTTTCTGCAATGTGGACAGCTCAATTAACATCATAAGAAGGTGTTCATAGTCCTCTTAAACTCTTAGTAATTTTCTGTGACTCATAAGGAAAGTCTCAGTGGGGCTGGACAGTAGTGAAAGTTTTCTTGATTAACTCTCAGCAGTCTTACCTGGGAATACTTAAACTGTTAGGGCTAGGTTCAGAGTCTGAATGAAAAGATGCCTTGTTGCCTTTATGAAGAGAGGAGTTGGAGGTTTGGTATAAACAGACAAAGGAGTGCTTTCTGCAGTTGTAATAATTTATCTAGTTATTATTGAACAGTGCTTGTAATTTACAGATAGTTAAAATGCAAGGATGGAAATATGGCCAGAAATTTTCTTGACTTTCTTTTATTTCACCAAAAAGAAACTTTTAAGTAAACAGCAGTCTCCTAGCTAAACCATGCTTTACATTTCAGAAAGATAAATTCTTCATTCAGCTTCGAAAACAGAACTGTATCTGAACAGCAAAGTGAACTTAGGGCTTGAACACAGGCTTGGGCACATTTAAGCAAGGGAGACAGCCATTTTGCTCTCACATGAAGGACAAATCAAGACAAAAGGCAGACACAACTGTAGCATTTCTTAGCACAGCTTCTTCAGTAGGCCTGAGTTAGTCATGCTCCTCCATTCAAGTAGTTCTTTGTGTATTCTCTGGACGCTCAACTTTTTTCCCCATTTCTTTTATTGGACCAGATAAAGCTGTTTCCCTCTCTGCCAGTTCCCAATATCTTAATCCCCATCCTTCTTCGATATCTACTTCCTCTTCTTTCATTCTCTTCTGTTAGTTTCCCAGTGCTCTCTAATTCTTATTTCTATTTCCTCATTTTTTTCTGTTCACTCCACAGACTTCCAGAGCACAGACTTTGGCCTGTTTAGGAGCCTGGCTGACGCAGTCCCTTGGGAGGCAGTCCTGAAGGGCAAAGGAGTCCAGGGAGGCCGTAGACACTTCAAGAAGTAAATCTTAAAGGCACAGGAGCAGGATATACACATGTGCCGAAAGATGAGCTGATGGGGAAGAAGACCAAGCTGGCTGAACAGAGAGCTTTGGCTGGAACTCGGGAAAAAAAAGAGGGTTTATGACCTTTGGAAGAAGGGGCAGGCAGCTTAGGAGGACTACAAGGATGTTGTGAGGTGATGCAGGGAGAAAATTAGAAGGGCCAAAGTCTGGACTAGAGCTTAACCTGGTTACTGCTGTAAAAAATAATAAGAAATGTTTCTACAAATACATTAACAGCAAAAGGAGGACTAAGGAGAATCTCCATCCTTTATTGGATGTGGGGGGAAACATAGCGACAAGGGATGAGGAAAAGGCTGAGGTACTTAA
>VYXH01003543.1:133611-162428 GCA_013397275.1 Burhinus bistriatus | reverse complement strand
CATAGCATATTCAGTTATGGTACCCAGTGATGAGAGGGGGAAGTTTGGCATGCTTTTCCCTGAGGAAGCCACATGCAGCCCCTTATGATATGTATTCCACTCTGATGCCGACTAAACAATGTGCATTCTTCTTTCACTTTTGCAGGCGGTTTGCTATATACCTTTCTTCCCTGTCACAGCAGTAAGAAGCATCTTAGCCGTAAATATTTTTACACTTAACAGACCTATCAGGACTAACTTAAAATGTGTCTAGCAATCTCCTAGAGCGTTCTCATGGTTAAACTAACTGTTCAGCCCTCCAAAGTACATTACGTGCACTGTGTAGACCGTGAANAGCAGTGGAGAAATAATTTGTGAAACCATTAGTGTACAGCATAAAGACATTTCATAAAACTTATAATCACCCATAAATGGCCGCTACTTTTGTTTCTTATGTCAGCTTTACACCCATATTAGCAATTTTAAAATGCAGAAAATATTTGATAGTGAGTTTTGCTTTGTGCAAGGACTGTTGATCAATGGTATGTCTGGACCTAGTTGGCTGGCAGCTGGAATATTATGGTTTGCTATTTGCTTCGTTGACCATGGGCATCATCTCTGGCCATCTTATTTTTGCTCAGGCTCAAAGGTCCTGTGAATTCTTGGCAAGGCCAGGCTCTGATAGGAGTCGGTGAGTGAAAAAGCACGTTCATCAGTACCCCATGGGAGGATGAAAAGCTTCTGTTGGGTTTCTGGTGTCACAAGATGCTATCTGGGACTTTACAGCCAGAAGAGGCAGTCTAGGGAGTGTAGCAGCTCTTTTGGGAGGGTGACAGCACTTTGGAGATGTTAACGCAGACATTAGAAGAAAGAGCTAGACTTTCTGTGATGGAGGTGGAACTGATGGGTATTATTAATTACTTGAGAGCGTACCAAATTTGCTGCCTTGCCAGTCACGATTGGTCTAGTGGGAGAGGGATTTTTCCAACTGATACTACCTTCTGATTGCTGACAGCTTCTTTTAAGAATAATTGGTAATTCCTGTACCTAAGGGAAGACGACTGCTTGCTTGGCTCCCCTTCCATCTGAATGATTTCTGTCATGAAGAAAAGAGAGAACTCACTGTCTGCAAGGTTTTGTGTCTTGTCCTTTCTACTCTCTGAAGCAGTGTGAAGGTTTTCCAGTTATGGAAATTAGGGAATTCAAATTGTGTTGAAGGCCATACTTTCAGAAAGGAGAGATGTGGCTGAGATGGTACAAATCTATCTGGGAGAGCCTTCCAGGCAGGACTGATGCCAGCATATCTATGACCTGTGTGAAATGACCTACAGTCTGACGTCTCAGTGTGTGACTTTCTTCTTCCAGTTATTTTTGATTAAATGTGGTCATTTATGTTGGAAAGAGGATATGAAGGTTTCGAATTGCAGGAAGGCAAAATGAAAAAGACGTGTCTTAAGGATGTATGTATCTCTTTGCAATGTAACAGAGAACTCGATGAGTGGAAATTTCCTGTCAGAAAAGTGTGAGAACTTGTAAGACGTTAACATCATTAAAAAAAAGTGCAACTTCCTCTTTAGAAAGGTTCAGATTATTATCATTGTTTATCTTTCAAGTTAACATGAAACTGTGATGATAAGTCCCCGAAGTGCAAGCAGTAAATACTGCACTAGCAATTGAGCAGTACAATTGCTCTGAAACTTTTGGAGCAACATTTTGGGGCCAGTTGCACTGTCGCCGTCAGATCTTTGTCTCTGAGACATGCAAACTGGGGCTTTCTAGTTCTGGTTTAGTCATAATAAACCTTAAGTGCTTTTTGCCTCCTTAGACCCTTGCCTCAACTGAAAAGTCAGTGTTCACTGTCAGTTGGGGTGATTAACTCCTTTGACTCCTTTCTTTTAACTCTGACTTGTTTAACTTCATAAAGCAGTAGTTGAGTCACACTCTATTTAAAAGCCTTCTTTTCCTTTTGCATGCCCACTGAAGATTTGTGCCTAATTAGTACGTGCTTCAGCTGCTGAAGTGACCTTTCTGGTCGAGGGAGAGTGGGGTGCCCTGAAGGGCATGAGAAGGGCTAGAATGGGGACAGAGCCAGACAGCAGCTTCCCGCAATATGGCATTTCTGTTTGTGTGGTCCTCCATGGGCTGGGGAATGCCGGGAACCTTTGCATTGTCAGTTGTGGTTAGGCATGTTTTTAACAAACCCAAATCAGAGATTGGACTAGATGACCTTTAAAGTCCCCTTCCAAACCAAACTATTCTATGATTCTAAATGCTGCTTTCTATGAAGAGGTTTTCTTAAAACTCCCTTCGAGTCTGACTAAAGCCAAACCCAGCACAGGTGCAAACACTCGCAGTCCCCACTGCCTCCTCAGGAGGCCAGCAGGAGCTGTAGCTGTAGCCATCTACAAGGGCAGGCTGTGACCTTGTGTTACCACACAGTTTGTTCTTGGTTTATTTTGCTTTTCAATTAAACTAATTTAGCTTGCAAAAAGTATGCTTTACCTAGGTTGTAGTCCTTGGTGATTTCAAAGGCTGAGAGCCACCTTCTGCCTTCCAACTGGGGAATGTGAAGCAGCGTCAGGACTTGCTAGGGTTAGAAAATCAGGTTTTTTACGGACCTGCGTGAATCAGTCAGTGAAAGTCTGCAGGAGAGCAAGAGAAGAGGTCAGAGATCTGCAACACATGACCTATTCAATTAAAAAATAAGAGTTTAGAAACAAGTTTGATGGCTTCTTAGCATCAGGTAAATGAAGGCTGTTGCCAAGAGTAAGGAATAGCCTGACCTCCACAGGCAAGGTATAAGAAACAAGAACAGGCTTCAGTTGCTGTGGGAAAGGTGGGAGCTAGCACAAGGAATATCGTGCTGCTGATAAGGCTAGGGAAGCACTGAAGGGGACTGTGTGGGGAGTTTGCTGAGTCCCCGCCATGGGAGGTTGTGAGGAATAGATTAGATAAATGTGGGCTGGGGATCATGTAGGTAAACGCACATCTTTAGTGGGGGCAGAGTGTGGACTAGGTAGGCCCTTAGTCTGTCTCTGTTTCCATAATGTGGTTGCTGGTGAGTCAGACCATCTTCCTGGGTACTGAGCGTGCACCTCAGGGGCTTCCCCTCACAGTTGGGGTCCAGACAAGTCCAGATGCCCCAGCAGCGAGGATTTATGGCACTGCCTTGCTTGAAAGGAATGATTTTCCCAGAAAGAGTGTTGGAGGTCATATTTCAGTGTTCTTGACAGTGTCTGAAAATATAAATTTATTTGTAATTTTAAAAGTCAGATGTTTTGAGTGATGTGTTTTCTTTCCTTAATCCACACAATTGTGAGGCAGATGAGGGAGAGTTTGGCATTGCAGTACAAAGACTACCCTACAAAATAAAACCAGAAAAATGCACGTAAGTAGAAAAATGTCACTATGTTGCCCCAGAGCAATACACATGTCTATAATTTGGAAAGCTTTTCAGAGACAATGCTGTCTGTTACATGTACTTTATCAGATAACTGGGAGTTCTAGTTGGTATTTAAATATTATGAACATCTGTTTCTGGTTATCAAAGAAAAACCCTAGGTCAACCACAGGCTGTGACACCATGTTTCTATGAGTCATGTAAACATGTTGCAAACAGCTGCTTGACTTCAGATAAGAGCGAGACACATCTGCCTCACCTGCCCACAAAGTGCTCGGGCCACACCCCAGATACAGTTTTATTCATCAAAACAAAACTTGAAGACCACCTCAAGTAAGAACCGTTTCTTTACACGTTTTAACTTAAGGTTGCAGAACACCTTTGCTTCAAGGTTTCCTGAAAATCATGCTGTTTTTTTCCTTGCTCTAATTGAGCTTAATTTTGAATTTTATATGCAGCTGGATGTCGATTAGCACTTATTTTAAAGTATTTTGTCATGTCTGTTTAATCAGAATAACCTTGTTGTGCTATTTTCAGTGCTCTTTGTGGGACAGGATAGAGGTTTAAACAAGTCCTTATTATTAGCCAGCATCAGGACTGACTGAGACACTCATGTATGTACTTTCAATTTTTGTCATATCCCTTAGTAAATTTTTTTTCTCTCAGCACTTACGTTAAATGGGAAGTGCTTCTGTCCCCATGGTACAGATGAATCAGTAGCACAAAGGAACTTAAAACAATAGGATGAACTATACATTCTTAATCATATTTGTTTCAGTATTAAAAGATATCTGGATGCAGTCAGATGAATCAATTAAAATATTTTAATGTTATCATTATTACACATCTCTTACACAAGGATACTTACATATACTGTAATACCTGTGCATACAATTAATTGAATATGCTACTGACAACTTCAGATAAGAAACCATTTTTAAATATGTGAGAAGATACTAAGATTCAGTGACTTTTGCCCATCTCAAAATTTTATTGAAAAATAAATTCCTTAGACATTTATGAAATTTCAGCTCTCTTAATTTAAGTGGCTGATTATCTGAATGTAATTCAGACCTACTTAAAACCCTTTGGAGGACTTCCGTGAGTGTATGTAAGCACATAAATACACAAATAAGCGTTGACTTTAAGTAACCAAGTTAATAATGGAAGCCAAAGTGCTTTTATTTTTTTGGCACTGTTTGCATAACTTCACTGCCTTTGTCATATGTTTTAAAATAATACACAAGATAATCTATTCAGGCACAAGTGTTGCTATTTGTTTGCTAACAGAAACAGTGTTAGACCGATTCATTCTAGTATCAGGGGTGGGTGCTTTAAATTACTAAAGTGAATATTCTAGTGATCACGTGTGACTTTTTTTAGTTAGAGCCCTAGGTTTCTGTACATTTCACATAATTTCTTTTGCTTTTCGAGGCTTTGTGGTCACCCCTTCTCATGTCAGAGTGCGTGTGAAGTGAGTCTCTGGATAGCTTGGCTGATGCTATTTATAACTTTTGATGCATTCATCTTGTCTTTTAAATCCACAGCTCTGGTAATTCTGTTTTTGGGTAATGAAGAATTTTAGTTATTTTTCGTACTGCTAGTTTGGGCAATTCCTTCTTTTTTGGTCTTTTTCATTTTGTAGCCATTTATGTATCTATTGCAGAGCACCCACAAAATTAAGCTTATCAAACCCATGGAGATTTTAAATCTGTTCAATTTACAGGCTGCAGTTAAGTCTTCATCTTCCTTTTACAGAAACTTTGGACACTCGGGGTTTTAACATTGTCTATCTTGCTGCATTATTCTGAGTCCCTCATACGCCTCAGCACAAGCTGTCTTTGCTCTGATGCAGCTTCATTTATACATGACAGCTGTAACAGACAGCCCAAGACATTCTTTCCCCTTTTTTTTTCCCCCCTAGTTTAAGAAATGAGAGGAAACACTTGAAAAAATATTTTTATCATGTTTCACTTCCCTTATGGCTTTTAAGGTCAGTTCCAGGGTATGTATTTTGTGTTACTGGTTGCAAGGTTCAGACATATTCTTCCCTCTTGGGGCAGTGACAAAAGAGCTAGCTGGTGAGCTTGGTGTTCCTATAGTTCATCCCTTTTCACTTGTGGGGGAGTATTTCCCCTTTATGTTTCTCAGTGGGTGTTGCAGCTGCCAGAGTGGCATCTCTAGTTACCTTTTCCTGTTTTGATCTGCTCTAAGGGAGTTCTGCTCTAAAAAACTTATTACGTAAAGATAGCATTCTCTTACTCAATGTAATGTCTATTCTGGCCTGAATTCCACCTTACCTGCTGACAGCAGTGGAAAATACAAAGGTTTTTTTTTTCTTCTTGTCTGGTTAGAGTTGCAGAGGCAAAAGTTTCTATTTGAATTTACATGTATTGAACACCCTGCCCCAGCTCAGCCCTCCCTCTCTGTTCCCTAAGTGTGTTGTACTTACAGATGTGCTTGACTTCAGATGTGATTTTTATGCCTCTTTACAAATGTACGTGCTTTGCAGAGCAGGGATGGACACAAGCTTGTAAGGCTTTGCTCTTTTGCAATCCTGAGCTACTGGTGGCTCCTGCAGCTCTGACTTGGAGTCCTTTCCAGCTTTTTATATCAAGGATAAGTGTGTACTGAAAACTGCTCAGCACTGCCAGTGCAAGTATCAGTCATTGCTTAGTTGCAGTCATTAAAAGTGTCGTTTTCTGAACTTATGTCTTGAAAGTGTGTCAGTCTTGAAAGTGTGCCCCCACCCCCGTAAGCAGGTACAGTTGCCATGACTTAACTTCTTCAGCTGACATTTAAGCAGACATTCTTGACCTGTTGCTTGCTGTGTACTGTGAGTAGACAACTGTTTGATGACCGTAGTTCACTTGACTGGTGGTAGCTTGTTAAACCCTCATATCTTGGTCATGTGTGTCTGAACCCGGCTAACAGTTTAAACAATTAATTGCAGAGAAGCAAGGTAAAGGATTGGGCTAACCTGATTTAAAGCAGTAACAGAGTTTATAAGTGTGTGTATGACCTAGCTAACAGCTTGACTAGACCCTGAGCTGCAGTAGTTTAATTTGCAGTAGGTTTTGAAGCTGATTCTGTTTAAATTGTTACAGAAGACTGTGGGTGTTCTTATTTCAAGTTAATTAGGATAACTTCGGCTGAATTCAGTTAATTAGGAGCAAGTTTATGCTAAACTGAATATCTTATTCTTATGCTGAAAGAAGAATCTATAAGAAAACATGGCCGTTCTGAACTAAGCTGGTTTGCGGGAGATGAGATTGTAGTGAAGCATTTATTTCCTAAGTTATAAATACCTCATATATTTAACTATGTTTCTATGAAAACAAACAGCTCTGGTCCTTTTTCAAATATGTGTTTATTCCAGAGTTTTGTAAAATACTCAAAAACAGTATGCCTTCTAATTTCTGAAGTCATCTTCCCTTGGTCTCTCAGTGCCTTTGTCTGTAGGAAGTCATTAAGCTCTGTCACTGTAGCATTTACATGTTATATTGTAACCAAGATTTGAACTCTGTCCTAACAGCTTTGCTCTAACTCCATCCTAGAGCATGGGAAATGACCTTACTCTGTCTGATACTATCTGCCCTCTGCTTTATGTTGTATGGTCTGTACAGTATTACTACTAGATAAACTCCATGGGAGCAGCAAGTGTTGGGTTTTATCTGTGCATTTTTCTGTCAACGCAGAAAGAACATTCTTCGATTCTTGGATGCTGAGAGAGATGTCTCAGTGGTCAAAAGCAGCTTCAAGCCAGGAGATGTAATCCATTATGTACTGGACAGACGTCGCACCCTAAACATTTCTCAGGATTTGCACAGCCTTCTCCCCGAAGTTTCCCCAATGAAGAATCGCCGATTTAAAACCTGTGCAGTTGTTGGGAATTCTGGCATCCTCCTGGACAGTGGATGTGGAAAAGAGATTGATAGCCATGACTTTGTAATAAGGTAAGTTTTCACCTGCTGTTGAAGATACAGCCTTCTCTGTTTCTTGGAGAAAAGCTGGGAGAAGTGTTTTAATCTGAGATACAGATTTCAGGCATTATCCAAAATTAATCTGAAACAGTATCATTCACTGTGTGATTCTCCAAATTTAAATACATGCCAATATTGTTGACAAGAAGATTATTTTTACAGTGAAAATAAAACAAGGGCCAGAGGAGAGAGGTTTGTGCTCCTTGTTTTTGCTGTTTGTTGTTTTTATTCGAGACAAATTAAATATGCTTATGGAGGCCTTGGTAGAATAAATGCAAGATATTTTCTCTTTCAAAAATATTCTTTCTTAGCTTTTGACCAATAAGGATGGCCTATGGTAAATTACTACATCACTTATGTGGAGCACGGGGTAAAATTTCAGTGCGAGCTATTGATGTTGAACCAGGTAGCTGCCATTAAGGTAACTGGAAGTCACACATCTAAATCCCTTCACATTGCTCTAAAAATATATCCTTGCAGTTTGGGCAAAAATGTTGATATGCTTCACTTTCTATTCATTCTTCAAACACGCATAATAGAATAACTTTGGACTTCACATATCAATAGGAGATAAAGAGGAATAGCAGACCTCATTTGACAGCCTGGCATATGGATATAGAGAAGGCTGGGCAAGAGATAGGTCCTTTTGCTTTTGAGGCAGAAGTTTCAATTGGTTTGGTTTGAGATGGGTGAAAGGGCAGAAAACAGAAGAGCAGTGAGAGAAAATATCAAAATAGTCCTTGCGAGTTATTTGCTTTTTCTTTTCTCACCTTGAAGAAAGATGGTGGCAGAAAAAATATCAAAAGGATATGGAAAAGAAAAAAAAATATATTTTTTCAGTACATAAAATAGGATTTACACAAGAAAGTTGTATTTTATTTGAAAGGTCTACTAGCAAGTGGCAACTGAAACAATAACACACCACTCTTTCATTTTCCTTATTTGTTTTGCTTGTACTACTAGTGTTTCAAATTAGCATCCTTATTGCAGAAGGAATCCAATACTAAATACTACATTTTTAAGCCACAGTTAGCCTATGGCATGCTTTTGTGCTCTGTCACAGATTAAATGTGATTCATTTAACAGGACCGCAGAAAAATCTAGATGAAAATTTTCTTTCAGAAGGCAAGGTGCATACTTTCACTTAAATCATGTGCCAAATTTCTTTGAAGTCATCTCCATGCTCTTCCCCATGTTTTAACTAGTTGTGAAACTAGATGATGATATCTGATAGGAGATTTTAACTAACTCAAGCCATAAGAGGTAAAGATAATATTCTTAAAGATTTGTGTATGAAGAAAAGAACAGTGAAGCTTAATAGGAACATCAGGAAGTTACTGTTGCTAATCAGTTACTTGGATTGGAGAAACATTTCTCATACGTTGTATGGCTAGTAAAGTGATCAGTATAACAACTGCGTAGTCTGACAATATTGTGGATAATAACCTTTATAAGGTTCTGTGAATAGAGTACTTAACCCTTCAGCCTACAGAGAGTTTTAATACAGTGAAATTTTTGGATTTACAGATTGCAGTTAAAACACTTCAGAAGGTCAAAGATTGTCTTCTAGGTTAAACTACATGATATTTATTTATGTATGTGTGGATGGGTGCATAGGTACATAACATCCATTTAAAGTAAATAGCCATGAATTCATTTCTATTTAGAGTTAAAGGCAAAGCATTCTTCGGAGTTACAGTTTCCTACATTCCTCTTCTTCCATTTAAAAGAAGTTGTACGCAACATAATATGTAATTCTGTGATCTAATGGTATTGGCATACTTGGTAACCACTCACGTCTATTGCTATTAGGATTCTGGTATTAAAATGTACCATGACACTCTTTGCTTTCAGCTGATTTCTCTAGAAGTAAAAGTCAATCATTCTACTCGCCACCTGACAGTGTTCTGAAAAGCATTTACTTTATGTACTGTATGCAGCTAGGTGTATAGGCTGATGAATGACATTTTTGTGGTATCTCCTGATGCTGAGTGCATTATGCCTATGTGCTGTGACAAGTATGTCATACGACTCTGGTCAAATATATTATCCAGTTGATTTTGATAGTACTGTATGTTCTTTTTGAGATCTGAAACAAAAGTGTGGTTTTTTGAGAGTTACTTCTTAGCGCAGTAGTTCTAATGTTAGATCTAACACCAACAATACCATTAATTTAATGATAAAACTGATAGTGAAGATCTGTGAAAGTGAAGAGGACACAACAGACATCCAGCAGTATTTGCATTACAGTACAATAAACTCAATATCCTGATTTTTAATGCTCCTATAAAGGTGATATGAAGATGTTAGTAATAACTGGTAAAGACACAGAAATATACACTTTATTAAGGGTAAAGAAGAATGTTGGTACCTAGCACTTGAAGTAATTTAAGTTTGATAGTATCTGTTTATGTCTTTGAAAGTCATCCAAAGTTACTAATAACTGTCCATCTTCCTTTGAGATATTCCAGAATATTCAGGCCTTCTATATAACAATGCCTCTCAAAGAACATTGATCCGAGACACCAGAGAATTAGAATACGTCTATGATGAAAAATGTTTAAAAATAGGCATGTAAACTGAAGTCAAGTAATAAGCATGCCTGCAAGCCAAAATACAATTCTGTCAGCAAATTTTACAAATAAAACAATACAATTCGTCTTCTTTAGACATCTCTGAAAGTGCATAAATAACGGTCATTTCTGCAAGCAAGGTAATATCTTGTCAGCATAAGCAGATTTACTGTATTTACTGAACATTTTAAAGTGGCTTGGTTTTAATTACTTGATCACATGAGGCCTTACTTTGTTCTCATGGCATCAGAAATCAAGAGTCTAGGGACATATCTTCTGCTAGCATAAAATGGATTAGTTCCACAAGTTTAGTGAAGTCATGCCTATTTTGACAATAGGAAATGTGACACATCTAGTTAAAATGGGAAGCAAGGAGACTCTTTGCTATTAAAAAAAAACCTGTGCTGAGTATAAACTATTCCCTGTTTCCTTTATTCTTTCCTTTTTACCTTTTATGTTTTCACACCCTGTCAAGTGAGTTTTAAGCCTTGCACCTCTGTTACTGCTGTAGCGGTGAGCTAAGACATGCTGCATTTTGATACCATACCCAGAAAGGATCTGAAGCATTCCAGAATCTCTGATTCCATAAAACAAATTGGAATGAAAAGATGAGATAGTCAACCAGATTACATTTAAAATTTATAAGTGGCACAGTGCTGTTGCAGGAGCTGTTTTTTTGCATGGCACTGTTTTCAGCTGTTTCTCTAGCTGTTGGGTCAGATCTATGGTGCTCACTCCGTGTGAGATTTAAATGTAATACATCTTATTCCCCCATTGTCTACACTTTCTCATGCTGAAATTCTCATGCCAGGCCCGTGTTAACAGTTACGACTCACAGAACAGATGAGCTTGTTACAGTAAGTGGTATGTCTTTTGGATAAATGCAAATGTAAAATAACAATACTAAACATTGCCAAGTGATATGTTTCAGATTCCTGGAATGAATTCTGGCAGTACCAAAAAGAATTCAGTTCAGCTTTGTGTTCAGTATTTGNAGCATTCATCATTCAGCATTCATCATGAGAACTATTCAGAAGCAGAGGCCAAGTAGAGTTTTGAAGTTATTTGGTTAAAAAACAAACAAACAAACAAAAAAAACCCCAAACCTAGGAAATAATCTTGTGTTTTTTCTCATAGTGACACTACTTCTGGAAAAGTCCCTTTCATTTCAGTTGGACTGTATGGAGGACAGGCCTTTTGAGTGAAGCTGTTTGACTAGCTTAGGGCTGCTCTGACAAGGAACAGTCGTGAGAGGATATTAATTGCTTCTTTCTTTGGATTGAAGTGCCTAGTTTATACGTTACAACTCTTCTTTCTCCCATTGGAGTGTTTTCCTGCTAACTCTGTCAGCATCTAGGAATCAAGCTGAGTATTTTTGCCATCATTGGTGATAAAATTTTGCTGGGCAAATGCAGCTGCTGTTTTTTCAGTGTCCTTTGACTTTCATTTTTTAACTCGGCAATTCTTGCGATTAGTGAAGTTGACATGGAAAAAACTTTAAATTTGTTGGTTTATCCTATGCACAGAGGAGGATAATCTGTTTGATTTCCTCCCTGCTGTCTTGGTTTTGTGGGCAAACACTTGCAATATAAGCAGAAGACAGCATATCTGTTCAGGAAGAACAAAAGAACAGACCTTCTAACCATACCATGGAGATGTAGTTGCTCATTTCAGCAGAACAACTCAAGTTTCTCTGCTAATATTAGTATGTAAGCAGAGGGTGGTAGTAGCTTCTTTCTTCTATGTTGTTCCTTCAACTGATAGAAAAAAACAATCATAAATTTGTCTGAATAAAGAGATTTAGGATATAAATGTACTTATATTCTGGAACTTTTTTTTTTGTAACTTGGTTCAGTTTTTATGTTCAAATATTTATTTAATACACCTTGCTTGGAGCATAACCACCATGCCAGTAGAGCTGGATGCTCAGAGCTAGCAGATCTCTTTAAAGTGAAGTTGCCAATTTAACAGACTTATTTTAAAACATGGTTCTTCCCTTAAAAATTACTTTTTAATACATCACGACTAGCTCATTAGACCTTTTTCAGCTCTCAAATGTGGCAGCTCTATTTTTGTCCTCTGTCTGTTCCTACAAATTGTTACACTACATTGAAACATTAAATGAAAGCAGAAGAAAGCCAGAAAGCCATCATCTTCAGATGTTCTTGCTCAGTGATTTGGCTGCTGGAGAAAGGGGGAATGCCAGTGTAGCTGTTCAGTGTTTCAGGTCAAGTTAGACATGGGTTGCCTCCACCTCAGGAGAACCTTGGAGAAGGCCTGACTTCCTGTGGCTACATTTTCCCTTTTTGGCTTCACTCACAACTTCTTCAGCTGCTGGAAGGGTCCTTGCATGACCACTACTCCAAGCAGCCTGTCATGGGGCAAGAGCTGATACAGAGATGTCTTCTGATGGAGCTGAATCTCTTGCTCAGTTGGTATGTAGCACCTGGTGCTACGTATGCTCCTGGGCCCCAGTACTGGGTAACCTCCATAAGCATTTATAATTCCAATTTCGGTGCAACTTCCGATTCTTTTTTTTTTTTTTAAAAAGGAAGTTAATTCTTAAGTAGGTGATATGGGAGGAGATTTAAGGACTTACATTTAGAAGGCTAAGGAAATATCAGTAAGAAGAGACTTCTGTAAACCCATATACAAATGATCAAAGATTCCAAAGTGGTTTCTTAAATAAATAGGTGTCCTATGAGCATCCAAATATAGAACACATAGGCTTAGCTTGACTCTTTTTATAATTATCCTGAGATAAAAGGATAAAATTATTTGAAGTTGCTTACTCCTATTGTTGATAATACAGAGCTTTTAGTTCAGTAGTTTTCTGAACAGTTTCAAGTGTAGTAAGGCTTCACTAATCCATTTGTTGGCAGAGTGTTTCAATTAAGAAGTCTGACAATGTTCAGAACAGTCTTAGTCTAAACCTAGCCTTTTTTGCTGTTCTCCATTTTTGGATGTTCAAACTACTGCTGTTTTCTACATTCCAAACTCACGACCCAAAAGTGCTTCTCTGAACCAATGAAAATGATTGTTTTTGCAAGGATAATGAATTTTTTTTAACGCTTTCTGTCCTCATGGCGTTGCAGAACTGTTCTAAAGTTTTCTGTCTTAGTATAGTAACAGTTCTGTGGTATTTTGATAATTGCCCTATGTAATATGACCTTTATAGACAGTAATGTGTGAAGGTATTTTCACATAAAAATGCAAAGATACAGGTATTCAGGAATCTGCTAAGTTCTGTTTCTCAGGCTTTCTTACATTAAAATATCATTCTCAATATTTCACTGCTGTAGGGTGGGTTTTTTCCATATGCAACAAACTTTCAGTGATAGAAATTGCTTTCTTTATTTCAGTGTCAAAGTAATGGTATTGGAAAGAACAGTAAAACTTGGTAATTCATGGGTAATGTTGCGGCAAGGACTCACAATAAAGAGGTAGATAATGTGTTTTGCCACTGTTTCTGAAATACCACTTAGACCTTTTCTGTCACTTAACTGTGCTGTGTCAGTTAAGGATAGCTTGCATTTCAGTTGCTGGTGTTAAGGAAGATGCTAGGAAAAAAGAATTTAATGATTATCAGTATAGGTTCTAGTTTGGGCAACAAGAAGTAACGAAGTTTATTAGCAGCTGATGTTACGAAAATGTGTCTTTCAACTAAGGTGGAATCAGTCATAAATTCAGGATTCTTGTGGGCTTGTGTTATGAAAGGGGATATCAGGTCAATAATGGTATATTTTACATGGCACATCTTAAAAGACAGCTGTGATTTCTGTGTGTGAATAGAATCCATAACTACACTGTACCTGAGCCTCTACACAGCCTGCAGCTCTCATGAGACATTCTCTATTGTGCCATGCAGCGGATAAGGACTGGGATGAAGTGGGATATGTCGGGGGATTCCGTGGTGATCCAGATCCCTATAGTTAATTTGAACCAATTTTCCTTTTATCAGGAGCCAAACAAGTATACAGAACATGTAAGAATCCATACATTTTACTAATCATTAGATTCAGCAGGGGGACATAAAAGGTTTGTGTGTGTTTTTTTTTGTAAACCTCCCTTTTTTGGGTGCATGTGTATATGAAAGTTATCACAGTGCTGCTGTATACCTTTATTTGAAGAACTGGATGAATAATGGGCTACATAAACACAGATATTAGCGTGATGTGCTTCCTGCAGGTAGATTCAGTAGAGAGTACTCGTGACTTTTAGGTTGTCTGCTGCCTTGAACTTAACTTTTTTTTTTCCTCCTGTGTGCTTGAGCCTTGAATTTTACTTTCATATCCAGGTGTTTCTTAAAATGTCAAGAATCTTTGAATTGCAATTTTGTTTCTTACAGGAATCTGGATATAAACCTGAATATAAAAGCTTGCAGGCTATTCATGAAAGAGTGTATGTTATTGATACTAGTTTAGGTAATGCCTTATGTTTCAGAGAGGTTTAATATTATCTCTTCCAGCAACAATCTAATTTTCATTTTTTGGCTTCTCAAAGTGTATGTGGTTAATATTGTATGATGGATATTTTTGGCTTTGCTCTACAAGGAGAAGATATTAATGAAATAAAGCATGTTTTTACCACACTTCCGTGTAGCTTAGGCTTTAGAGTGGTTTCTAAATATTTATTTTGAATTGTAAACCTCAAGTACACAGATTGTTAAAGGTTTAACAAGTGTACAGTTTCATGGCCAGTTCTTGCATTATTACTGTATGAAGAATATTCTTTTAGTTCTCAATGTCAACTAAAATGGAAATAGTAATTGCTTTTGTGCACGGAAATTTTTAGGGCTTTTATTTAAAATCAACTTGAAAATACCAATACATGGCTGATGAATATTACGTATTGGACATTTGCATGCATATACGTGAGCTGTATGTTTATTAGTGACCAAGCAAGTTCAACTGAATCTCTCTGGAATAACTGACTGCTCATTTGAGTGTATTTTTGTGAATATGAGTTCATTATTTTCTTTGTTAAGCTCTGCTCTCTAGAAGGCTAGGTGTGTTGTGGATGTGTTTGGGCCAGAAAGGTGTCACAGCAAACCAAGGGTTGGTTATTTTGATGTAAGTGTGGTGTAGCAGCGCTTACTCTAGTCTTCAGTCTTTTTTCATGGCATCCAACTCCAGCCATTGGCTGGTTCTTTTTTCCCTACTCTTTTTCTTAATATATCCCACTGTAACTAATACATGCAACAGACATTTGTGGAAGAAGCAGGTTTTCAGTCACTGAGACTTTTTGGTCTGTGTATCTTAGGATCTCAGTTATTCTACAGATACCCAAATACCATGTGATATTTCATGAACTAGTTTTTCCCTTTTACCTCAGATTTCTTTTTAGTGATAGCATTGCAGTGCACATTCCTGTTGAAAATCTTCTGCTATTGCACTAAAAGCTCATGTGTGGGAACCTCTGCTGTTTTACTATGAATATTTTCTATATATACGTTTGCTTTTCAGTGTCATGATTATACACCAATACTATGCAAATTAGGTGGCCTTGTAAACTTCCTGATTGCCTAAATTGTGTAACTGATGCCTGACAGTAAATTTAGACTAACTACCCTGTTGAAATGGCTGTGCTGAGGTTTTAGATATGGTTTGGGCTGATGTCATGGGAAGAACAGGGACTGCAGCATTAATTTGAGGTATCTTGCATATTATTGCCTATGATAGTACCAATTACACAGATTATGAATGTTTACCACTTAGGTTTTTTCCTAACCCCCTCTCCCAAATGTACCAATCTTTGTCTTGTTGGACCAGTTTCTGAACACTTCTAGTGTAGATAGTGCTTAGAAGAAGAAAGGGAGCTAATCATGACTCTGCTAGTTTAGTGCAAGGGAAAAAGGAAGGAACTACAGCTTCTGATTAAACAAGGTTATATAGAAAAAATAGGATTGTTAGTTTTAAAGAATACACTTACAATGAATTTTCGGGGGGGGTGTGTGTGAAGAAACCAAAGGAACTCATGAAAGCCATTATTTTGCAAAATTATTTTTGCTGGGGCAAGCTGCATTTCATCATTTTCTCTGGAAATAGTCTATAGTTTGGGCTCAGGAGAAGGATGTTTACAATCTTTTATGTAATGCAATGTATATTCTCAGTGCTCATATTTGCAGCTGTTTGCTTAATTGCTCAAGTCAATCTTCAGTGCTATGTGTGACTGTTAATTACAACCTGTTCTCATATTCTCAGTGTTAGTAACTTCATAGCAAGTTTGTCCTGCTCAGCTTTGACCTGTAGCCCACTTACTTGCAGGTTGACTAACATGAAGGCAATACTGAAGTTTTTTTTAATAGATGATAGTATGTTGCAGAAAATTGTGCAATTGTGTTTTGGAGTCAAATTTTAAGCAGTCGTATAGTTGCAAGGTATCAATAATGCAGCATGTGAGAAAGAGGAAACTTAGTAAATTAGTCTTCTATTTATTCTTCCTGATGGATTTGATATAGCAGTGACAACATAAAAAACAAACAAACAAACAAAAAAACCCCACAAAACATGTCCTTTGTTGTGTACAAATTCCTAGGCATGTAATGATAAAGCTCATGGTAAAGAGTCCTCCTCACCTCCTCATCACTGTTGTGGCTATATTCAGCATCCTGTGCCTTACAACACATGAGCTAGAATTAAAGAATGTAACGAGGGAAAGATATTGCATTGCCTGTTTCAAAGTTGTTCAGTTAATAGGCTTTTTAATTTAACTTAAAAGAAAATAAGTGCGTGTGTCTCTGAATACAAAGTTTTCTTGAAAGAGTCCTGAGAATTGACAGATCATTGATATCTGCTAACAAAATAAACTTAAAAATTCCAACAACTGAATGAAACCGTGGCATAGCATAAAGATGCATTAGAGGTTAAGATAGAAGCTCTGAAACAGGAAACAAAAGCAATTTACATATATTCAAGTCTATATGCAAAGACACGTAGCTAGTTTTATTAGCCCTGAAACATACAAGAAAGATGAGGACAAACTTTTTAGCAGGGCCTGCTGCAATAGAACAAGCAGTAATGGCTTTAAACTAAAAGAGGGTAGATTTAGACTAGATATAAGGAAGAAATGAGGGTGGTGAAACACTGGCCCAGGTTGCCCAGAGAGACTGTAAATGCCCCATCCCTGGAAACATTCAAGGTGAGGTTGGACGGGGCTCTGAGCAACCTGATCTAGTTGAAGATGTCCCTACTCATTGCAGCAGGGTTGGACTAGATGACTTTTAAAAGTCCCTTCCAACCCAAACTATTCTATGATACCTTTCTATAAAATTCTCTTAAACTCATCTGGAAATATAAATTATCTGGTACTAGCAGTTTAGGGTATTACAGTTCATTGCTAGCACATAAACTCTTGAACTTGTATGGAAACACTTTTGACATACCTGCTCCATTACTCGCTACTGAAGAATGTTCTGATTTTAATTGATGTGTTTTAGCAGGTGTTTTATATTTTCCAACTTTGTGGATAAGTACAGAGTAAATATTCAATATTGACTCTTCTAATTTAATGAGCACGAGAATAATTCTTTGAAGAAAGTAACATCTAAGAAAATGAGAAGTGGCTTAATGAGGGTAATATTTTTATAACTTGGTCAGCTACAACTAATTTAGTAATGTTTATTTCCTTAACAGGGCTAGAAATTTGTGTAGAGCTTGTCTTACATTCATGTTCTACTAAAATAACAGTCTTAGCAGTGTACTGCTAAGAGCATCTAGTTACTTCTTTGAAAAGAGAGCCTTTCAAAGTGCAGATGTACTTATCACATTGTTACAAACTTCAGCACTGCTACTAATCCGTATTTATATAACTGATTTTTTAAAACATCAAAGGTTAAGATCAGGTGTCTAATTTGAGACACTAAAGCATGAAAAATATGACTAATATTTTAAATAACTTCATAGACAACTCCATTGTTACTGAGTGCATTTGGATTGCTCATTATTTTCTGAAGTTATACTTGAAAAATCTGAATATGCAATATGCTAAGAATTTATACTGCTTCTGCTGTGTACCTTTCTGAAATACAGTATTTGATATTAAGTATACTACTGATGAAGCAGTAATGATGTGCAAGGTAGGTGGACCTTGTATTTGGTATGCCTATGATGATTTTTTTCAGGATTTCGGTGAAATTCCATTTATATGCTGGTTTCAAGCTGTGTACACTTTTAAGATTTAGGCACTGATGCTGTTGGCAGATCAGAAAGGAACTGTCAAAAGACATGGAATCATATTAGAAGCATAAGGCCTATGTTGCATT
The DNA here is from genome assembly GCA_013397275.1 of Burhinus bistriatus. Classification (NCBI taxonomy): domain Eukaryota; kingdom Metazoa; phylum Chordata; class Aves; order Charadriiformes; family Burhinidae; genus Burhinus; species Burhinus bistriatus. The sequence goes on along the minus strand of VYXH01003543.1, from coordinate 144,230 downwards.
TGCACACTTTGCATCTGGCATACAGCTTTTTAAACAAGGTACTGTTGGTGCATAGGTGCTTCTCAAAGTTGGACACAGAGAGCAGGTTTTGCAATGTCAAGCTCTGTCTTATGTTTGTAAGTAATAGATGTCATCATGTGGCTATACGTGTGACTTCTGAAGAAAACCCTGCTGTGCATGAATCCTTCATTATGTTGTGCAATCTGCCTATAAGAGGTATTTTCAAGAGCATTAGTAATTCAGTGGATTGGTTGATTGTAAGTAGTTGGTTTGATATTTTTTTTTTATTTTATTTTATTTTTAGATTTTGACACTCCCAGGTTAGAGGTTCATGCATTAAGGTTTTTAGAAACAATTTTCAAAGCCAGTATTCAAATCAGTGGGAGTTTTTCTTGTGGCCTAACTACCATTTTCTACAAGATAATACTCTTAGCAGCCTGTAATACATGCAGATGGTTTGTGGAATAGATGTATAAAATACTGAAGAATGTAAATCTGTTTCCTAAGAAAGCTTATCTCTGCCCACGTGGCATCAGAAACTTGGACACTTTATCTCCTAAGAATATATAGGCTTTACAGTCTTCAGAACACTTCTTTCTGAAGAAGACAGGACTGCTTCTTTATTTGATAATTGCAGAATGAAAATTATGTTCTGAGGGATTAGTATTATCAGTCAGGATTACGTCATCAGTTAGTGTTAATCAATATTGCCCTGCTGACTTCAGTTATATTTATATGACATTGGAGACCTGGCCATTTGAAGATGCTGGGGGATAAGCTTAGGTAAAAAGTTTACTGTACCAGAAAGGACTTGCAGAAATGATAGAACAGTATTTCTGTTAGGAATTTAATAACACGCAAATGTTTTGAAGGACCTAGTTCCAATACTGCTTTTTTGCATCCTTTGCTTCAACAGAGCAGTTTGTTAATATTGGAAGTTTTAATTTTGTTAACATACTGTGTTGGGATACTTACTCAGGGCATACCAGCTACAGGCTGATTCACTGAGGATGTTGTGGAGGTGATTTGTTTTAGTCAGATCATGGTGGTCACTGAAATCACAATTAATTTCTGAATTGCATTTTGTCACCTGCATCCAGTGCTGCCTATGGAGAATGCTGCCTCTGTGTGATTACATACACATATATTTATATAACTGAGGTAAAAAACTGTTGAACAGCTGACGACACCTTTTTCTCAAGCCTAGGAAAAAAGCACAAAGCTACTGCAAAATTAAACAAGGTCTGAAAATGAGACATGAAGGAAAAATGGAAAGATTAATACTTTTTAAAAAAAAAATTCTAAATGAAATTAAAATGCTAAATTTCAAAACATCTGACCAGCTACAGTGGTAATACCAAAAAACAAAATACCAAAACCTCATTTAACATGGAGTAAAGTTCATTTGTAAATCATATTTAAATTCTGTATTGTAAAAAAAATGCAACGGCTAACCTGCATAAATTTTCCCTTAATTGGCTGGCATGGCTTCTTTTAAGACTGTAAGCTGTTGGTAACACGATGACAACACTAATGAAAGGTAGTAGGTGTTAGAAAGCATACTCTTATTTAAAGTACTACTCTAGCTTTTGGTGCATTTTAATGCATGATGACATGGTTTTCAAATCTACAAAGAACTTTTGTTTCCTCGCAGCATTATGTACACTTAATGTTTTTAAAAAATTTGTCTAATGAGTGTCCAGGTTGGGTAAAATGCTAAGTGTTATCACACTTACTATCACTGGTGTTTTTTTTCTCATGTTAAATTGAAATGGGCTTGCATGTTCATTCCCTTCATGCACACGTTTTTCTGAGTTAATGTTTCATATTTATTTTCATTTTTCCATTAATTTCTTCCTCTTCAGGTGCAATCTAGCTCCTGTGGTGGAGTTTGCTGCCGATGTGGGAACTAAATCTGATTTTATTACCATGAACCCATCAGTTGTACAAAGAGCATTTGGAGGCTTTCGGAATGAGAGTGACAGAGAAAAATTTGTGCATAGACTATCCATGCTGAATGACAGTGTCCTTTGGATCCCTGCTTTCATGGTCAAAGGCGGAGAGAAGCATGTGGAGTGGGTTAATGCATTAATCCTTAAGAATAAATTGAAAGTGCGAACCGCCTATCCATCACTGAGACTTATTCATGCTGTCAGAGGGTAAGTGTCTGGAAAAGACTGGTCTGTCCTTGGCACAATGAAGCTCATAAATAGAATTCTTAGCTGGCAGAAAAAAGCTCAAGGAAAACATTAAAAGGAGTATGATATTTCCATTATTGTTGTAATGGCTTGCATTTATGATAAAACAAGTTTGTTTGGTAATGAATGTCATCCACTGATTTAGCCTGCTCTAATGCAAACAACTGAAATGCCTTAGCACAATAATTTTTCACTTTGACTTTTATGTACAATTTTTTTTATGATCATTATAGTGATAAATTAATGAAAATATAGTCTGAATTCAAAGGATATCTGTGAGTCATCAAATCAGGGGATAATGAAAGTGGTACGTGTCTTCTTTTGGGCAAGACTATGGAGATAAAAAATATAATTTAAATAGCATAGTGGGTAAGCTAACAACCACGTACATAATGAAGTCTGACAGATCTGAAAATCATGAGCTCCTTCCTAAAACGTCTAGGACTTTGTAGCAATCTTTCTTCTTTTGAATTTGGCCAGGTGCTTGGGCATTGCAAAAACATACATCAGAATCACTGAAAACATTGATGTAATCAGTTGTTAAAAAAATAAATGCTTTGTGCAGAGACTTGGGTTTTGACCCCATAATTAAGCAAGACTGTCAGATGAAGGCTCTGCTGCTTTGTCACTACAAGTAAGAATATATAGGGCTATGCATGAAGAACATTCAGAAGATGATGGTAGTGCAATATCTGTTTGTGCAGTGAATTAAAACAGTATGATAATATTCAGGTTGAGTTCCTCAAACTGTCTGTTGTCTGTTTGTGGGGTTTTGGGAGATGTCTTAAAGTATTGGTATTGGCTTGTACACCAGTTACTAATTATGTACCTGCCTAAAAAGTTGTCTGTGTTACAGCTGCAGAGATAAGATCAGAGGGGATGTTTGAACTGTTAGCCCAATCTAATATAAGAGTATGAGAATATAGCTTAGAAATATGTTCTTCTTCAGGGTATTAGGACTTCTGAATATGCTTTTCTCCTTCTGCCGTGTCTCAAATAGTTTAACTACTGTATTCTTCATGTGGTACACTTCTGGCACTGGAAAAAAAAATACTCTATTCCCTTTGGAATTTGGAAATCCTTTGGAAAGCCTTTCATTTTTTACCAAGTTGCTCTTTTTCCATGGTTATTTGGATAGTTGTTTTGTTATACAGTTACACTTCAGCTATTTATAGGCCTTGATTGTGTTGAATTTTCAAGTATTCAAAATGCGTTATAGACTCATGGATAGGTGTAGTAGTTTTTGTAGGGGTTTTTGTGTGTGTATAAATCTGAATAAATAAGATTACTTCAGTTTACAAACAGCTGGTCTCATTTCCATCTACTAAATCTGGGCATAATTACCCAATGTGAATGGTAATTCAGAGTATGCAGTCTTCTAGTTGGCGCACTTGAAGATCCTTTAGGGGGCTTTGTCTTCAAAAAAGAATTAGCATTGTCTTTCTGAAAGAAAGGCAACAAAAGCAATGCCAACACAAGTGATCTTGAAAATTTAGACTATGCTGTATTTCAGATTATACCTAGCAGTGTCATGTGATATGACTGCATAAATTTGTCAGCTTGTTGAATCTGTGCTCTAAACCCGAGGTCCTCTACTCAAACATTGTTTAATCTCCTTGCTTCCCTTTTTTGCTCTTGTGGGAAGTAGCTGAATATCACTGTGTAGTCTTTACTGGATTTTTTTGTAATTTGAGTAAGAACAAAACAAGAAGTCAAATTTATCTTGGGTCTAACTCTTGGCTTTAGGAAGTAAGGTGCATGAGGTGAATATGTCTTTGTGAGTCAAGTTTGGAAGTGATACTGTCAGCAGTAATACATTTGGAACAAATATTCTTTAGGTCATGAGGTTTGTATTACAGCAAAGTTAAACCTGGGGAAAGAGTATAATCTCTTATAGGTTGCATTACATCTCTCAGAGATCTGTTAGGTTTAAATGTCAAATGGAATACCATGGTAGTATGAGAAATTAATAAGCAAAAACTGTCAAATTAAAATGTGCCTAAGCTAAAAATCAGTATTTCCTACAAATGAGTGACTTCAAAAATAAAGTAAAATTTAAAACTGTATAATGTGATTATCAAATCAGTCCAATTTGAGCAGTAAGACTTGGGAAAGTTTAAGCAAGTTACAACTGCTAACTTCAGTTTGCAACTAATGGACAGCTAAGTCTGCTGCCATTTAAAACAATGTGTGCAACTTACATACTTAGTTTTAATGAAAACCTTCATAATACTGTGTTCTATCTATTGTGCTCGTGTTTATTTCAAATTCAATGTAAACTGATGATTTATGAGCCTCTGAAGAGACCATACCTAAAAGGAACTCCTATAAAACACTCCTTGTTTTATGAATTGGAACTATTTTTGTGATTTATTTATATATATATATATGTATATTGATGTATTTGATGCTTTTGCAAGCTTTCTGCTTGCAAGTTTAAGTCTTCGTGGCCATGTTAACAGTGGTGACCTCTCCTTCATAGGGTGCCTAAGCATATGTGCAAGACCATGAGAATGGAAGGCTTATGCTGCATCTTTCAGCCTCTTAAGCCATAAGAGGGAGATGGAGTTTGATTTATTGATGAAAGCATGATAATGAAAGCTGAACTGTAAGAAGCAGTTTTTGTAGACTGTCTTACTTTACACAAGGAAACTGCTTGCATCTGCAACCTTTGTTTTGTAGGCTCTGAGCATTCTCAGGTAGTTATATCTTTGTGCTTGAATGTAGCTCAATGATTTCCGTTAAAGGCTACAGAAGTTTAGAGCAGACGTGTGAATGTAGCATTTGCAATCACTGTCCTGTATTAATATTTGTAACATACCCAAACTCCTCTTAACCTCCGTACAAGTAAGTATTCACTTCTTTAGTTTCCGGTTTCTTGCCTTGATAATTCGAAAGCATTCGGGCTTTACTCTTTATTTGAGTATGCATATTTTGCATTAAATAATAATTTACATGAAGGTAGTTAGAGCTGTTTTAAATTAGACTTTAATGATAAGAGAATCAGTGAAGAAAGTCAGTGTGGGTCTTATGTTGCTTTTTATGTCTTGAAACCCTCCCAAATTCGTAACAACCTTAACACGGTGACATTTTTGTTAGGCTATGCCAAAAACATAATACCAGGAGAGTTTGCTGAAGAACTGTCCTCAACTTGAAAGCATATTCTTATGGAGACAAATAAAAGGTGCAATTTTATGTTTAATAAGCGAAAAGATTCCATTAAGCTGTTTTGGAAGACTTAATGCACCCATACTGGTTTACCTATACCACAGATATGCCTGTAGATGTGGTATACCACAGCGCTATACCATATCCATATCATTCAGCTGGTTGAAATGAGGCTTTTATTTGACAATTTAATGTATTATATTGCAACTACATGTCTTCATAATCTAAAAAATAGAAAACGCTCTGCTACTGGCCTGAAAACTGCCTAAAAAGAGATGTCTGCCTTCAAAAGATAAAATTATGAAGTCGTCGTTTTTATTGGGGAAAAAAACCCCAAATTTCCAGTGTAAATTTATATTGATACCAAGAGTTCTTTGATTTAATGCACCTAAAATTTTATTAAAAATACGGAAATGTAGTGTATTGTGGGCTAAATAATTTAGTAACTAATCATCAACAAAGTAAAGTTATAATTCCAACTGGACATTATGTACTAATAGAGACATTTAATGCTGAAGTGTACAGGCTAACGACCACAAGGTTTGGAAAGTATTGTCTCTATTCCTTTTTGTGTCTATTACACTGCCAAATTGTTCAGGCAAAATAGGTTTTTCCTTCATCAGTCTGTAAAGCATAAGGCATAGGCAGTTTCTAAAGGCAGAACATTAACTTTTTTAGACTTCTGTTCTGATCTAGTGAGGCCAAATTCTTTATTCCTATGTACTGTTTTACATAGTAACAGGACAGTTTTGGTGCAATCGCGTACAGCACTGAAATTCTGTCTCCTATTATTCCATCTCTTTCAATGAAAGAAACTTCCTGAGCTCCCCTTAGTATTTGGGAGTTACTCTTGATTAGATAGTAGAATAATGACTGCATTCAGAGGTAATTTTGAAAAACTTTCTTTTTTCCTGTCCATTTGTGCACTTTTTGGGTCACAAAAAAGGTAATGTGGAGTTGGAAAAGAAATTACTTTCTTGCAGATTTCATGCCTTATTAAACTTCTGTGAGTGATGGGCACTCCTCTAAAATCTCAGAAGGATTTGAAGTTTTAAAAACAGATAATGTAAATACTAAGTCTAACATGGTAACCACTTTTTTAATCATTAGCATATCTTAAATGGCTATTGGATTCAAATTTTTTACTTCAGTAGATTTAGATCAGGTGGATTCAAATTTTTTACTTCAGTAGATTTAGATCAGGTGGTTTCATGTGATAATTTATTTTCTCTATTTTGGTTTTCTACTTGATCAACAAGTTTGTATTTCAACTTAGAATATTGGATTTGGAAAGTGATTTGGGGGCAGTTGCATGATTTTTTTCAAAATATTTCTAAAAGCTGTTTTATGGAACTTTTAATGTAATTGTGCACATATTATTGACAAAATAATTGAGGTAATCAATACATAGCAGAGTTCAAGATGGAAGTAGAATCTGTAAATGAAGAGCTTAACTGGTTAAAAGGATTTATTTGCTCTCTAATGCCACTGTCAAGAAGTTTAATTATAAAGTAATTATAATGAGCAAAACACAAAACTTTTTTTTTTTTTTCCCAAATTGAATTTAACAACAAATTTCAGAAACTTTGATTTCTTAGTAGGCTTGAGATTTGATGCTGAACTCTTTCATTAGGGTTACTTTCAATAATATTTTCCAAGTGATACGATAATCTTTGAGGTGTGGACAGTGTCTATGTAGAGTCTGGTCTCAGTAGCAGAGCTCTAATGGAATATGCATTAAACAGTAGGCAAACAGGAACTGAGCCTGCTGGGATTAGAGTCCAGATCTTCTTGTTTACTTCCAATGGTGGCAGACAACCAGACCTGAAAGTAGGATCAGCAGATGCTTTCTGCGATGGATCCTGCCTTGCAGTTCCCTGGAGGGAGCAGAGAGGGCTCCTGAGACTAAGCGTGTTGTTGGTACATTAGGGGGAGGCCAGAGTTAGCTCCCAGAGCCGTGCACAGCTCTTCTGCTGGAGAATGTCTGAAGGCATCTGCTGAAGAGGCAGAACGCCACCCCCCCACACCCCCCCAAGCAATACAGTCTTTTACAATACAGTAGTTTTCTGAGAAGTTTTTTCTCATGTTTCCTCTCCCAACTCCACAAAACAAAGTTCTCACGCTCATCTTCATGCATAAGAATGTTTTCTTGGCTTTTTTTCCTGTTGGAGCCATCCCATGAACTATTAGTCACTCAGCAGCACCATCGCTGAAATTGCTTCACATAAGATTCCTTCCCATGTTTTGGGTATGGAACAATCGCATGGACATCCTGTGGGATTTGCCTGTGCTCAGCTAATTTCCTTCTTGATACTGCCTGCGAAAGAGTGGTATTAGAGCTGATCCTGCATTAAACATAGCAGAATTCCCACTGAAATCTCTGTGTTTTGCCTGTGTAAAGAGTATGCTGTGCCTATTTATGGTCACTTTTCAGTGCAGAGTCTTTTTTCTTTTATTAGTGAAAGCAAACAGCTGTTACTTGAATGTAGTGACCTTTTACACAACTTCACCACAGCTGTGGAGTCCTTTGCTGTGGGAATTACAGAAAAAGTACTTTGAGAAACGCAAACATGCAGAAATCAGATAGTTCTCCAGCAGCTCTGTGCTAATAAAGAAACAATTGCTGGGAGCAATCTATATTGTAAACACTTCTGTTTCTTTTATTACTGCTAACAGACTTCACTTTTTTCTCTACTGCTAAAATATATTTCTTCAGAAAAGCCATTTTGGAGTATGTGGGTAAATAAATAATCACTGCAGAAAACAAAAGATTAAAAAAATGGCCATTAAGCTAAAAATACAGTACCATACTTAATATAAAACGACCATGTGTTTTGCATCATGTCATACAAATATTCAAAATATTAGGAAAAAAATCCACACGTTTCCCTACTTTTCATCAGAGTGCAATCCCATTTTTCATATATGAGGATGTTAAAATAAGAAGTTTTATATTACAGTACTCTTGTGTCCTTCTGTAACGTATCAGTAGAACTGGCTTTGTTTGGTAAGTTATACAAACAAATGGGATGCCAGTTAGTTTGGATTTTCAGAACTTTATTGTGTGAAGTCATTCTTTGGATCCCGGGATCCTGTCCTAACAGGAGAGTGGGCAGTGATGCTCCTGTTCTGAAGTGGAGACACTCCGAGGCTGATCTTTCAGCCTAGCAGCGAATTACCAGGGCTGCAGGGCCTGGGCACCTCATGAGGGTGCCTCCTCATCTGGTTCGAAGTTTCTCAGGATAAGCTTTTATTTCCTTTGCACAAGGTCTCCCATTTTATTGTATTTCAGGAAGATTTAGCAGGGTCTGTCAAGAGATAGGTCACTTTTGGAGAGAAAGGAGAGCTTTTTCCATAGGGGCAAACACAGTTGAAGTAGAGGAGGACACAAAGGCGAAACTGAACGTGCACTAAACTGTCTGCTTTTTATATTGTTCATTGCCTAGTCCATTCTGCAAAGTAGGCCATGAAAAGCCTGGTTGTGATTGTAGGGAGAGAATCAACGTTCTTATTTTTATTTACCTTTTGATAATAAAATGTAAAATTTTAGTTTGAGGGTTTTTTTCCATCCCTTTTGCTGTGGCAACTGCTTTGTTCCTGATTATCAGCAACATATATACTTAAAGCTTGTAAAACTTACTCTTCTAAGGTTGAATTTCAGGTTTCATCTAGAGGAGAGCAACAGAATCAGTCATAAAAAAAAATAGTCATGAAATTGCCCATTTTTCAAGTTTTGCTGCTTAGTTTATCTACCAGGAGTAACAGCACTGTACCTAACGCTAATGACTTAGCAGCTAAGCAGGGAATAAATAACACATAGTTTATTCATACAGTGTATTGGCAGATTTATATTTATTTTGAAAACTATTTTTCTACTGAATTATTATTATTTTTCAGTTGGGGGGGGGAGTATTTTATCTTCCTGTGCATAAAATCTGTTAATTTCTGTGTTTCTGAAAACTATAAAAATGTGCAAAATTAATTAACTCTCATTTGACCATATCGTACTGAGATAACATGGAAATAAGCAAACAAAGCTATAACTTTATACGTTATATGGTATGGCATTTCTCTTTCGTCAGTTCAGGTCAGCTGTCCTGGCTGTGTCCCTTGCCAGCTTTTTGCCCACTACCATCTGGCTAAAAAAGCCTTTGCATCTGAACTTCTCAGTAAAAGTGGAGAGTTGTTATGATACCATGTTATCATATGACAGATTCTACTAGTTCTAAATAAATTTATTAATCTTTTTTTTTCCAGATTGATGCCTTCATCTGGAAAAAAATAATAAAAAATATTTAGAAAAAGAAGATTTTAAGACTAAGCTTTTCTTTCTCTTTTGAGCTTTGTTGCATGTTTTCGGGGTGGGACAGGGATGGATGACAAAACAAAAAGCCCAAACCAAAACAAAAGAGAGAAGATAGAAATGGATATACATTCCTGTGATTGTTCCTTTTGTAATTCTTCTGTATTACACTTCTAGCTGCCACATTGGCGTTATCAGATTAGGGAAGAGCAGAGTATGGTATTTCTTTCTGCACAGATGACCATGACAGATGAAAGATGATGCCACCAGGTACTGTCAGTTATCTTATACTCCAATTCAAGTAATTGGGTTGTTTGTGAAAATGAATAAACAGTCCAGTCCTTCAGTGAAATAATACATTGGGACAATCCTTACAGTTGTGTCAGTATAGGAGGGAACAGTTTGGCTTAGTATCTTCTGTAGCCCTGCTTTTTACTGCACATGAGTTTCTTCAAGAATGCTTTAATGGGTTTGTTTGAAGAGCCTGGGTTCTTGCTGGTATGTGGAGAAAGACTTAGGTGCTTTAAGTCAGAAGCACTGAGTAGCATTTGGGCATTTTATGTCTGAAGTTTCCAAATGCCAACACTAATGGCCACCTTCCTCCCAAACGAAGCCTGTGGGGAAGCAGTCGTCTCTTCCTTTTATGTAAGGAGTCCAGGGTTTAGAGTATTTCTCTGTTGTGTAGGAGAAAACCCCGTGTTCACTGCTGTCTGAGGTGTACTGGGTCTGGCTGGGGTGGAGTTAACTTTATTCATGGCAGCCCTGTGCCAAAATACAGGTGGTGTGTTTTGGATTCGTGTGTAGAACAGTCTTGGTAACACAGCAATGTTTTGGCTGTTGCTGAACAGTGTTTGTACAGCCTCAAAGCATTCTCCATGTCTCACTCTCCTCCCACCAGTGAGTAGGCTGGTAGTGGGCAGAAAGCTGGGAAGGGACACAGCCAGGACAGC